>JAEAOA010001509.1:0-585075 GCA_016746295.1 Potamilus streckersoni
TTGACGTTATTGTAATGCAAGGTGATTCTCATAAAATATTGCTAACAGAAGCAGAAAAAAATAAAATTATTGATATTGCAGTAACGACACTAAAATTTGATTGCGATGATATGATAGCATTTGCTCATAATTGTTTGACTAAAACTGAGCTATCAAATATTATTGATCATCATATCTAAAAACAATCCTGGCATCGTATTCGCTTGAAAAAGCTGATTTTGTTACTCTATCGGCTATAAATTTTACTGTCATAGGATGTATATTATAATATCTCGCCGCAGCTGTAATCGATTTGAATTTCATATCCTCGTTCGTTTCGAGATTTAACGAAACAACAGGTTTTGCTGGGCATCTATAATTAATACCATTACTATTTTTTCCTTTTCTCACATTTTCCTGTTGCGTTACTATCTCCAGATTTTCCAATCGATTGTCTGTTTTTAATTTATTAATCTGGTTAATAACAAGACCATCGAGTATAGATCTGTTGAACACATCGTAAACAAACCTATGACCAAAATAATAAACTTGATTTGTCGATGTTTTTCTAACAGTTACCCTGATATATCCCATATTGTTCATAGTACTAAGAACTTTTTTAGTTTTTCTGTTTCTAATAATACCGCGATCATTAGCCTCGTATAAATCAAAGACTGGATGTGGCTGAAACTCGTTTTGTAAAGATAAGTTTTCAACGTTATCATCAGTGACTGCACCGCTCACATGATATACACGCTTTCCCTCTGGAATGTCATCGCAGAACAACGTGTAAATAAAATCTTTTTAAGCATTGTAATCCTCTCAGTATGATCTCCCTTTACATTAAACTGATAACCCGCTGACGTTAATTTGCCAACATATATTCCAGTTTTAATGTTAGTAACCGAACCTATTGCATTTCCAGCGTATAGGTTATATTTTGAGTGAATATGATATGCTTCTTGCTCATATGCGTCAAATTTGCTGTCATTATATTATAGGTGATATTTTTTTATCTCTAATTGATTTTTAGCGCATGCGCAATGTGAGGTAAAGTTATATTTTGGGTGAAAATGATATACCTCTTGCTCACGTGCGTTTGTCAGATTTGCTGTCATTATATTATAGGTGATACTTTTATCTCTAATTGTTGTTTAGCGCATGCGCAGTGTGAGGTAAATTATCAATTATTGATTATATTATAATATAATAATGTTAAAATTGCGTGATATAGCCAAGAGAAGTCTTATGGGAGAACCTGATAAAATAGCGACTGCTTTTACAGGTTTTGACAATAGTTATCAGTTTGATAATCAAAACGTTTTAGTAAAATTTACTGCAACAAATCTTTTCCACCTACTACAGACAACTGTAAAACTTGAGCTTGAAAAACATAAAAGTATTAGATTATTAGTGCAATATCATGTTATATTTTCAAAGATAGTTATAACGGAAGAATTTACTAACAAAGAAATTGCAGATCCTTATATGAACGCAAAATCAAGACGTGGTTTGCTTGGGACTGATCTTTTTTCACTATCTGATGAAATACACCAAGAAATCTGGAAAAAAATTGAGGAATTCACTGAATTAGGTTCGGGTTGGAAGTTTGAAATGATCAAAGAAATATTGTTTCACACGATGAAATATGACGCATTACGAGGTAGTTCATACATCGACCTGCCACCAAAAATAAAAAGTAAAAAATGTTGTATAAACATCAAAAACGTAGATAACAAATGTTTCCAATGGGCTGTTCTTTCCGCGCTATTTCCAACAGAAAAAAACGCTACTCGTGTTGAAAAGTATATCAGTCACGTGTCAAGATTAAATTTTAAAGATATTAACTTTCCAGTGGCAGAAAATCAAATACCAAAATTTGAAAAGCAAAATAATATTTCAATTAATGTTATCGGACTAGATGAAAAAGAGGATGTATATCCGAGATATATTTCAGAAAAAGCTTCACAATCGACTATAAATTTACTGTTTTATAAAAATCATTACGTTTGGATCAAAAACTTTAACGGACTAGTTGGTAGACAGTAAAATAAGAGTTACAAAAAAAGTTCTTTTATTACCGCTGCTGGCATGGCTGTACAAACAATGAAACATTACAAAATCATTTACAGTACTGTAGAGATGTACAAAGAATAACAAAGCCATCTGAAAAAGATAGTGTGTTACAGTTTGTCCATCATAATCATAAACTAAAAATTCATTTCGTCATATACGCTGATTTTGAATGTTTACTTCAACCTGTACTTGGCGTAGAAAATGATCCTAAAAAATCTAGTACAAGAAAAGTTCAAAATCATGTTCCGTGTGGAGTACCGTACAATGCAGTTTGTTGTACTGATTCTAGATTATCTAAACCAATCAAATTATATCGTGGTAAAAATCCAGCTGTATGGCTTCTCAAGCAGTTGATTAACGAAGTTGATAATATTACTTATCGTTTGAAAAGAGTAACGCCAATGATTAAATTAACACCTCAACAAGAATCTGATCACGAGCAAGCGGAAATTTGTCATATTTGTGAAAAAGCTTTTGACCCTGACAACGTTAGTAATAAAAAAGTACATGACCATTGCCATTTGACCGGACAGTACCGTGGAGCGGCTCATAATCAGTGTAATTTAAAATTTCATGCTCCAGATTTTATTCCGGTTATTCTTCGCAATTTTCGAGGATATGATAGTCACATTATAGTAGAAGCTTTTGGTGATCCTGACATAAAAGCTCGTCTAAAACTCGATAACGTCATCAAATGCATTCCAAATAATTTTCAAAAGTATATGTCAGTACGCTAGGTAAATTGCGTTTTATTGACAGCTTGCAGTTTATGGCAGCCTCGTTAGATGAGTTAGTGAAATGTTGTAGTAAATTTGATATCCTAATAGATTGCTTTGGAGATAAATTTAATCTACTAGCTATAAAAGGAGTTTTTCCATACGAATATCTCGACGATTGGAGTAAATTTGACGAAACATCTTTACCTGGCAAAGATAAATTTTACTCGCAACTTAAAAATGAAAATATAACTGATGACGAGTACAAGTATGCACAAGATATCTGGAAAGAGTTTGATTGTGAGACCTTTGGTGATTATCATGATTTGTATTTGAAAACTGACGTGTTATTATTAGCAGATGTTTTTGAAAGTTTTCGAGAAGTGAGTTATAATAATTATGGACTAGATCCTTGCTGGTATTATTCTGCCTCTGGGTTGTCATGGGATGCTCTACTAAAGTTTAGCAAGGTAAGGTTAGAATTACTGACTGACGTTGATATGTTCAATTTTATTGAAAAAGGTATCAGAGGCGGTATTAATGTGATAACCAAAAAATATGCTGAAGCAAACAACAAATATTTGAAACAGTATAACCCTGAGCTCCCTTCGAAATATTTAGTTTATCTAGATTGCAATAATCTTTACGGTGTTTCGATGGCAGAACCAATGCCTATTGGTGGATTTCATTGGATCACGGAAAAAAAAAAGATACCCGACGATGTTCCATATTTCGTTGAAGTTGATCTTGATTATCCAAATTCGCTACACAAATTGCATAACGATTACTCTTTCTGCGCGGAATCGATGGTCATAGATTATAATATGTTATAAAAAGAACAACAAACGTTAGCATTACCAAGACAACATTCTATTGTCAAAAAACTAGTACCAAATTTGCTTCATAACGTCATTATGTTTTGCATTACAAAGTTTTAAAACAAGCAGTCGATGCTAGCCTTGTGCTGAGAAAAGTTCATCGTGTACTAAAATTTAATCAGTCGCCGTGGATGAGAGGTTATATTAACTCTAACACTTCAAGAAGAGCTGCAGCAAAAACTGATTTTGAGAAAAACTTCTTTAAACTGATGAACAATGCTGTTTTTGGTAAGACGATGGAGAATATTAGGAAACGCGTAAATATTGAAATAGTTAATGATGTCAATCGCAGAAACAAACTTGTGTCAGACGATGATTTTGTTAACATGAAAATTTTTAATGAGAATTTTGTTGCGATACAAAGAAGAAAAACAAATCTAAAGCTAAACAAGCCGATCTACGTTAGAGCTGCAGTCTTAGATTTATCAAAGTGGCTGATGTACGATTTTCATTATAATTTTGTTAAAATTCAGTGGCCGTCAAGTAGATTATTGTTTGCAGATACGGACTCACTCGTGTGTGAAATCGAATGTGAGGACGTCAATCAGGACTTTTACCATAACCGACATCTGTTTGATCTTTCTGATCACCCTCGTGACCTTAAATTTCATGACGATACAAATATAAAGGTGATTGGTAAGTTCAAAGATGAAATGATTTCGAGCGCTATCAAATATTTTATCGGATTACGCAGCAAAATGTACGCCATATTGTTAGACAATAATAAAATCACGAAAAAAGCAAAAGGTCTGCCTCGTCATTTGTTAAAAAGTTTATGAAATTTGATGACTACAAGTACGCGCTTGATGGTGGTGTTAGTTTTATGAGAGCTATTTCAATTCGAACTAATCATGATAAGCTTGAAACAGATGTCATTATCAAACGTGGATTGTGTAATTTTGATGACAAACGTTATTGTGAAAATGGGGTAGATACACTTGCCCTTGGGTCTCGTCATGATGATGAACGACTAAAATTTTATCTAAACTTATAAAATAATGTTTGAGAATTTGACATGACAAATAGCTGCAGTAGTAAAATCAAATATCTAATGATGGACGGCAAACAATTGACAGTTGAATTTAATAATGAAACATCAGGAACATTTTTTAGTGGAACACGTGACAAGTTAAAACTTTCACTCATCAGATCTGATAACAGCGAGTATTTCAATTATCTCGAGCAATTGTATCAAAAGTTGCTAGCGGAATTTAAAAACTTTCACAGTCAGACTAGCCCACAAGAATATACTAAACTCACAATTGATCTCGATCGGTCAAAGGTATATTTTATCGACAAAAATATCCTCTAAACAAATCACAAATAAAAGATTTGTTTGAGTCCCATCGCTGTGTGAGCGGTAAAGTAAAATTTAGTCTCTACAATCGTGATAATGAAGTATTTCTAATATCAACAGTTGAAACATTAATCATTGGTAATGAGGTATAAAATAATATCACTTACCTTTCTCACTACGTTCTAATTTCCGCTTGTCTACCTGGTAAAGGCCGGCTCTACTGTGTAATTAAGAATCTACAGGTCTTTTATACACTGGCGATCACGTGTGAATATTATGAATTTCATTGGTCCACAACCTCTGTATGATGCGAGTTTATCTGGATGATTCACCGATCACATGGCATCACCTGCACCTGTTGTTGTGTAAAATACCGAACAGGCTACCACCTTTTGTAATATAATGACAGCGTTTGTGTAAGCTTACCTGGATACCGATCATATACATGACATTATCTCTACCTGGATTCACTAACACTGTAATAACAGATAGGGAGTAAGCTAAAAACCTTACTAATTCTTTTGTAAAAAAGGGGGGTGGGGTATAGTTTAGAATATAGTTTGTATTTATTTGGAGGGTTAAAATAATGGTTTGAGCTGAAAACCTTGTTTTTCCCTACTACTAAAATAATATCACCTCTTTTTGTAAAATAAGGGGTGGGGGTATAGTTTAGGATATAGTTTGTATTTGTTTGGAGGGGTAAAATAATGGTTTGAGCTGAAAATCTTGTTATCCTCTACTACTGTAAAGACGTCTAATACATTTGTTTCAGACTTCTCACCTCGGCCACAATGTCCAAGAGTAATGTGACCGTTTGACTTTCACTGTTCTCATACTCTTCTAGCCTTTGTTTCTTCTCTATTGCTTCTTTTTCCTGTCGTTTCTTTCTCGCCTTTTCTTTATGTAACTGTTGCTGTTCAAAAAGAGATGCTTGTTCTGCCTCTTTTTGCTTCTGTAAAATTTCCATAATTCTTCTTTCTGTCTTTGTCTAAAATCGTCGATATGTGGTAAAGAAGGAAAAAGTGGCAAAGGTGCTGGTGCCGGAACAAATTCTTGCGAAGAGAGAAAATCTACCAAATCCCAGTTAAAATCAACCTCTTCGGGAAATTGCACTATGTTCACTTTAGTAGCTGCTGCTATGTCACTGCTTTTCGTCTCCACAATCGGTGCACCCCAATTCATTATCTTCCTTATTTCCGTTATTCGTGCGGTCCCTCTCAGTTTACATCATTATAGAGAGGACCTCCTAGTGCCGAAAAGTTAAAATATTTTATATATGTTTGTTTTCTCATTAATTGTGATGCTGTGCATTGTAAAAAATGAAATAACAGTTTGGTAAAATTTTATGAAATTTGGATTAGAGTTTGTGTACCTCCCTAAACTGCTGTTTGTATAGGGAATCGGTACACAATTAATAAAATCCGGTTCAGTACCCACGAATGTAGTCCCAGTCTATTTTTAGATCACTTTTTCCGGTCTAAATTTAGTGGTGATACTAGAGTCAGATTTTGGCATTCTTGGTAAGGATTTAAAGGCAATTGTTTATTCTTTAAAATGTGAGCTTATGGTGTGGTTGTCTGTGTGTATTTCGGCGACAGTGCACATTGAGTAATAAGGTCATGGTGATGATCCGGAAGTGAATTCTGTGTTCCGTTGCCTGGTGTTTTGTTTACAATTCAGCCTCTCAAAAAAATGCAGGTCAACCCTTGACAAGAACTAAACCGTAAAGTCATCTTTGAAGGTATTTTAGATTAACATATGATTTGTATTGATTGTCACACAGTGGAAAGTTCAGTACTGAGAAACAAATGTAGAGAATATATAGTGAAATTAATTGTGTACTATGTCCTGTCAGTAAAAACTTGAAACTGATATAAAATTTTTATTATTAATGACATACATATGAAATTTTAATAGGTTATGTATATTGACTTTAAAAATATAAAAATGAAATTAAAAATAAAAAAATAATTTTAATTTAAAAAATTTAAATGAAATTTAAAAAAACAATTAAAAAATAAAAATTTTCCACCAAGTATACACATATATAATATTTTTTGGGAATGATATTAAATGATATCAGCATATATATACTCCTACACCATATACAAGCTCAAATGATGGATATTTGTCAAATTTGATCAGAGAAAATATCTTTATTAGTCAAAATGAGACCCTCATTTAAAATACATGAAGACAAAATTCTACTTTGCTTTGTACCTTTAGGTCATTGAAACTATTTATTTGGGGTTCAAACAGCTAATTTATGTGTTTATGATGGGGTGACTTCCTGAGTAACACATATCTGCTTGTATAGCTATCAGTAATTGTTTATAACCATAGTTATAGGGTATTTAGTGAGAGGACAGAGATGAAGACTTTATACTAGAACCTGTTCAAGTTCTCTACAAAATCATATTAAGCTGTCAGAGAATGAAATACAGGTCAGAGGGGTAAAATATACTTTACCCAGGTATATTTACCATTGCATGTAAGAAAACAGCAAAATGATGTAAGTTGAACACAGAATGCATTCCATTTTATTGTTCAGTTTCTTTAAGATGTTGATTGATGTAGTGCGACATTGTAGCCTAGATGATATTATGGGAATTCTCATGATCCATTTTGCTTTAGGCATTATTAATGACTAATAATATTTGTTATCTGACACTTTAAAGATTACATAAGTAATATTCAAACAAATTATTTGAATTTAACTTTCTACAACTGATCCTAACATGGTTACATAGCTGACATGAACAAATATGCATATATTTTGTAATGCTTGGAATCAAAAGTTGACATTGTTAGGCTGACATGGTACCTATAGTGAATCTGTAAGGCTCAGTTTTGATTGTGTGCACTTAAAATATCCCAAGATGTTATTTTCATCATGAATATGCCTCTGTATGGTAACACATTTCAATTTAGTACTTTGACAGAGGGCGGTATTGCAGCATCAGCTGATATTTCATTCCATTGAATCATTGAATCATTGAACTTAAAACCTTGGTAGCCAAGACTCTTAAAAATAAACTAAAAATATTCAAACAGATTATTTGAATCATGTTTGCACATGTGATTTTAACAAGTACATTGCATATGTCCCACACATGCAAATATCCATCCTTGTTTACAAGTTTTCGGGATGCAAATTTCACATTTAGTTGATGATATAGGATCTATTGGTACCTATAGTTGATCTGTGTGGCCACATTTTGCTATATTCACTCACAATACCTAAAATTGTTTTTTCCTTCATGAATAGGATTGCATATAGTAATAAATTTTAATTTGGTACATTGTCATTTGACTTTCCACTATACTGGTATGTATCAATGTTTGCACCAATGATCAAACCTCACCATTCCAACATTGCCTTAAACTTTATGATACATACTCTACCTGATTAGTTATTTAACCTGTAAATGGATAAATATGCTTGTAGAAACTTCATCTATTTTTAGGATGCATTTGTCACTTTAATACATGCCCATTGCTTCACATCTTTGAGTGTCACTCTATCAAGTTTACCTTTTTTAACCATATTTGCAACCTGAATGTTATATTGAAATCACCATATCTAACACATTTTAACTTCATTTGCCTACATCTTCCTTTTTTTTAGAATTAAGTGAAACATGTTATATATTTTCAGGTCTAGTCTGGTATCTGAAACAAAGTATTAGAGTTGGATCAATTTGGAAGCTCTCCAGTAGTCCAATGGTGATAGCAAGGTCTCATAAGGACATGTGCAGTGTGCTGCTATAAGTGACCAAGATGAGTTCATATCAGTACACTGATATACAGCATCTCAAAGACATGGCTTAGATCTTCATGAGAGAGATTCGCATCTTTTTTCAGTAAGGTGAAACTGTATTTTCATATTGCATTGTTGACTTTTGTAGTTATCGGCATTAAAATGGAATGCATATTTGCTATAAAACATGGTAGTGGTCCCATCAAAACTTTAAATTTGAGTGGGATATTAGTTATACAAACAACTGTCCAAGTACCTGAAACAATAAATGTGGAACATAGTACCTGTCATTGTTTCTTTAGTATGTACACCTATATGCATCTGGATAGGCATATTGTAATTTGCTGTCAAAATCACTGTGAGCTATCATGCTTCAGTACCCCTGGGATTAATATTATCAGTTGTACAGACCTAAACTACCATTTGTTTTAAAGACCATTCATTAATCAACATTGCTGCCTTAAATTTGTCAAACTGAATGTCATAACTTGTATGAAAATTTATTTTTTGTAAAATAAAAAGTTTTTAAAATTTATATATTTTTAAAATTTTCATTAAAATTTAATATATCAATATTTTTTAATTTCAAGACTATTTTCAGACAGGCCTTATCAAGTATTACAATTAGGTTTTTACTGCATTGAAAAATTCCTATAATTAACGAAGATATAGCAAATTTAGTTTTGGTTTCTTAAGAACAATTGGACCTCAAATTGCACCCTATAGAACACCAGCACTACACACTTTCTGACAGCTGTCACATGTCTTGCTTGCAAGGAAATTTCAAAAGACTTTATGTATGAAGTTGAAACAGTAGTGGCATGCAAAATAAAATGCAAATATAAAAGTTTGACAAAAACATTGACCCTTTCAGGAATCGGTACACAATTAATAAAATCCGGTTCAGTACCCACGAATGTAGTCCCAGTCTATTTTTAGATCACTTTTTCCGGTCTAAATTTAGTGGTGATACTAGAGTCAGATTTTGGCATTCTTGGTAAGGATTTAAAGGCAATTGTTTATTCTTTAAAATGTGAGCTTATGGTGTGGTTGTCTGTGTGTATTTCGGCGACAGTGCACATTGAGTAATAAGGTCATGGTGATGATCCGGAAGTGAATTCTGTGTTCCGTTGCCTGGTGTTTTGTTTACAATTCAGCCTCTCAAAAAAATGCAGGTCAACCCTTGACAAGAACTAAACCGTAAAGTCATCTTTGAAGGTATTTTAGATTAACATATGATTTGTATTGATTGTCACACAGTGGAAAGTTCAGTACTGAGAAACAAATGTAGAGAATATATAGTGAAATTAATTGTGTACTATGTCCTGTCAGTAAAAACTTGAAACTGATATAAAATTTTTATTATTAATGACATACATATGAAATTTTAATAGGTTATGTATATTGACTTTAAAAATATAAAAATGAAATTAAAAATAAAAAAATAATTTTAATTTAAAAAATTTAAATGAAATTTAAAAAAACAATTAAAAAATAAAAATTTTCCACCAAGTATACACATATATAATATTTTTTGGGAATGATATTAAATGATATCAGCATATATATACTCCTACACCATATACAAGCTCAAATGATGGATATTTGTCAAATTTGATCAGAGAAAATATCTTTATTAGTCAAAATGAGACCCTCATTTAAAATACATGAAGACAAAATTCTACTTTGCTTTGTACCTTTAGGTCATTGAAACTATTTATTTGGGGTTCAAACAGCTAATTTATGTGTTTATGATGGGGTGACTTCCTGAGTAACACATATCTGCTTGTATAGCTATCAGTAATTGTTTATAACCATAGTTATAGGGTATTTAGTGAGAGGACAGAGATGAAGACTTTATACTAGAACCTGTTCAAGTTCTCTACAAAATCATATTAAGCTGTCAGAGAATGAAATACAGGTCAGAGGGGTAAAATATACTTTACCCAGGTATATTTACCATTGCATGTAAGAAAACAGCAAAATGATGTAAGTTGAACACAGAATGCATTCCATTTTATTGTTCAGTTTCTTTAAGATGTTGATTGATGTAGTGCGACATTGTAGCCTAGATGATATTATGGGAATTCTCATGATCCATTTTGCTTTAGGCATTATTAATGACTAATAATATTTGTTATCTGACACTTTAAAGATTACATAAGTAATATTCAAACAAATTATTTGAATTTAACTTTCTACAACTGATCCTAACATGGTTACATAGCTGACATGAACAAATATGCATATATTTTGTAATGCTTGGAATCAAAAGTTGACATTGTTAGGCTGACATGGTACCTATAGTGAATCTGTAAGGCTCAGTTTTGATTGTGTGCACTTAAAATATCCCAAGATGTTATTTTCATCATGAATATGCCTCTGTATGGTAACACATTTCAATTTAGTACTTTGACAGAGGGCGGTATTGCAGCATCAGCTGATATTTCATTCCATTGAATCATTGAATCATTGAACTTAAAACCTTGGTAGCCAAGACTCTTAAAAATAAACTAAAAATATTCAAACAGATTATTTGAATCATGTTTGCACATGTGATTTTAACAAGTACATTGCATATGTCCCACACATGCAAATATCCATCCTTGTTTACAAGTTTTCGGGATGCAAATTTCACATTTAGTTGATGATATAGGATCTATTGGTACCTATAGTTGATCTGTGTGGCCACATTTTGCTATATTCACTCACAATACCTAAAATTGTTTTTTCCTTCATGAATAGGATTGCATATAGTAATAAATTTTAATTTGGTACATTGTCATTTGACTTTCCACTATACTGGTATGTATCAATGTTTGCACCAATGATCAAACCTCACCATTCCAACATTGCCTTAAACTTTATGATACATACTCTACCTGATTAGTTATTTAACCTGTAAATGGATAAATATGCTTGTAGAAACTTCATCTATTTTTAGGATGCATTTGTCACTTTAATACATGCCCATTGCTTCACATCTTTGAGTGTCACTCTATCAAGTTTACCTTTTTTAACCATATTTGCAACCTGAATGTTATATTGAAATCACCATATCTAACACATTTTAACTTCATTTGCCTACATCTTCCTTTTTTTTAGAATTAAGTGAAACATGTTATATATTTTCAGGTCTAGTCTGGTATCTGAAACAAAGTATTAGAGTTGGATCAATTTGGAAGCTCTCCAGTAGTCCAATGGTGATAGCAAGGTCTCATAAGGACATGTGCAGTGTGCTGCTATAAGTGACCAAGATGAGTTCATATCAGTACACTGATATACAGCATCTCAAAGACATGGCTTAGATCTTCATGAGAGAGATTCGCATCTTTTTTCAGTAAGGTGAAACTGTATTTTCATATTGCATTGTTGACTTTTGTAGTTATCGGCATTAAAATGGAATGCATATTTGCTATAAAACATGGTAGTGGTCCCATCAAAACTTTAAATTTGAGTGGGATATTAGTTATACAAACAACTGTCCAAGTACCTGAAACAATAAATGTGGAACATAGTACCTGTCATTGTTTCTTTAGTATGTACACCTATATGCATCTGGATAGGCATATTGTAATTTGCTGTCAAAATCACTGTGAGCTATCATGCTTCAGTACCCCTGGGATTAATATTATCAGTTGTACAGACCTAAACTACCATTTGTTTTAAAGACCATTCATTAATCAACATTGCTGCCTTAAATTTGTCAAACTGAATGTCATAACTTGTATGAAAATTTATTTTTTGTAAAATAAAAAGTTTTTAAAATTTATATATTTTTAAAAATTTTCATTAAAATTTAATATATCAATATTTTTTAATTTCAAGACTATTTTCAGACAGGCCTTATCAAGTATTACAATTAGGTTTTTACTGCATTGAAAAATTCCTATAATTAACGAAGATATAGCAAATTTAGTTTTGGTTTCTTAAGAACAATTGGACCTCAAATTGCACCCTATAGAACACCAGCACTACACACTTTCTGACAGCTGTCACATGTCTTGCTTGCAAGGAAATTTCAAAAGACTTTATGTATGAAGTTGAAACAGTAGTGGCATGCAAAATAAAATGCAAATATAAAAGTTTGACAAAAACATTGACCCTTTCAGGAATCGGTACACAATTAATAAAATCCGGTTCAGTACCCACGAATGTAGTCCCAGTCTATTTTTAGATCACTTTTTCCGGTCTAAATTTAGTGGTGATACTAGAGTCAGATTTTGGCATTCTTGGTAAGGATTTAAAGGCAATTGTTTATTCTTTAAAATGTGAGCTTATGGTGTGGTTGTCTGTGTGTATTTCGGCGACAGTGCACATTGAGTAATAAGGTCATGGTGATGATCCGGAAGTGAATTCTGTGTTCCGTTGCCTGGTGTTTTGTTTACAATTCAGCCTCTCAAAAAAATGCAGGTCAACCCTTGACAAGAACTAAACCGTAAAGTCATCTTTGAAGGTATTTTAGATTAACATATGATTTGTATTGATTGTCACACAGTGGAAAGTTCAGTACTGAGAAACAAATGTAGAGAATATATAGTGAAATTAATTGTGTACTATGTCCATAGACTCATTTTATAAAACCAGTCTGGTTTATTGTTGTTTTTCTTTAATCAGTGATCTTTGCCAAGGATCGTTCGTCCGATGTATGCTATATGTATTTTGCTATAGTGTTTTGCATGTTATCTATGTGTAATTGTTCAGACGGCGTTGATATGGATCAAATCTTTATTCAGTTTGTCTTTATTTAATAGGGTTATCTATAAAATGAAAATAAAAGTTTGGTAAGGGACAGGTTACCTCATAAAAAAGAAATTTCCTTTTTCTGCAACATGAATTCTGTCTATTTCTTTATTTGCTACAGAGAATATGACAGAAAAATAGAAAAAAAAGTAAAATAAAAATACAGTTAAAATAAATTGGATGTGTGTATTCGTTATGTTCTTATTTTGTACCGACCCTTTGGGGAAATCAAGTGTGACCCGTACTACCTCACGTTAGTCACGTAGCATTGGTATCAAACCACCATGCGCTCCTTACTCGGTTCAGTCAATACCCTGTCCCAAAATGTATTTCCTTTGGTATACCTATCATTTTGAGAGTTATTAAAATTCTACGAGAGAGTAATATTAGTGATTTAGTATTCTTATCTGAATTAAATTGCTTTCTGAACTCTGTGCCATTTTTAATTATATTTCTTTAATAAATTTTCCAGTGTTTTAGATATATATGATGAAGGTAATATAAACGTTTACTTTAAATACAATCCGTACCCTTCTTTTTGATCAACATATGAAGGTGATGAGGGTGAAATGAAAGGGCGTGAGTATCCGGACCATCAATCACTCGCTTCCTACCCCAACCCCACCTTTATAATTTTTTTTTCACGGGAAATTTTAATCAAATTAGATCTCTTCTCTTAGATTTTATAATGTTTACTATATAGTTTATTAATTATCCATATATCTCATTATCACAGATTCATTAGTTTATAGAAAGTGATTATCTTGCACTCCTCCCTGTTTTTTTTAATAGTTCTTCTTTTATTCTTTCTCTTGCAGACGCGGTTTTAGGGCAGTGGAATATCATATGGTTTTCTCTTGGAGTCCACACTTTACCAACATAGGTGACAAGGAGGGATAGGCTGGATGATATGTCTATTAAATGCCACCCCATCCCCCGTAATCCCGACGTCATGCAAGAACAGAAATATCATCGATTGTAAAGATAAGTTTTCAATGTTGTCATCAGTGACTGCACTGTTCACATGATATACACGCTGTCCCTTTGGAATATCATCGCAGAACAACGTGTAAATAAAATCTTTTCTAAGCATTGCAATCCTCTCGGCATTATCTGACTGGAGGGTGATTTGATGCCCTCCCATCTCTTCCAGATTTTGTTTCCAATTTAGTCTTGGATTCTTTACCTCTACAGGCATTCTAATATTTTATCAAATTTTCAATAAGTTTTGAATAGATTTTGTCATTAGCTTCTTCTTCCCATATGCCTTTAACATCTCTATGCTTATATACAATATCACTCACTCTTTTACATTTCCATGGCGCTTTCAAACATTTGATTAATTTATTATTTTTATATATGAAGTTAATTTTTTCACACAAAAATCCATAGAAATATACATATATAGCCTCACATGAATATTGGAATGATTTTTGTAAATTTCTTAATCTGCTAATAACAAATTTGTTTGTTACATAGGTGTGGTATTCCAAATCCTCCCACCCTATTTAACAGTTTTCGTCAAGTCAACTGTTTGGAATATATAATTAATTTCACACACACACACACACACACACACACACACACACACACACACACACACACACATCATAGCTCCCCTCTCATCCCTGTGCTCCAACAAATTAATGATGGTTCCAATGGAGAGTGTTCTTTAAGATGTTACCTCCTTTACCCCGCAGCTTTGATTGGGATCAACTATTGTTCCTATACATGTTCTAATTCGATTAGTCATTATTTTACTAAGAATTTTTTATTTAGCATTCAGTAAAGTAATTGGTCTCCAGTGTTTAATGTCTTTCTCCTTTCCCTTTATATATAAGGGTAACGATTCCCTTTTTCATTGAAGTAGACATTTCTCCCGTAAAGAAGATAGTATTATGTAAGATCTCGAGACGCGACATAAATGATATAAAAATCAGTAGTAAGGCCATCAGAACCTTGTGCCTTACATTTTACAGCTTTTTATTGCACTTCGGAATTCATCACTAGTGAGGTATCCGACGCACAATTCACGGGCATCACTTGTTATTTTACTTAAAAGGGTGTTGTTAATTTATTGTTCCAAGATATTTGGGTCAATCCTTTGAGAAGCATATTGCTACTCATCGTAATTGTGTATTTCTTTTATAATCTCTTGTTTGTTGGTTATCATTCTGTTATTTAATTTTCTCGATCATTTTATTTTTCCCTCTTTTTTTTATTCAGCATCAAGTTTTCCTGCTCTTATCTTTTTTCCCTCTGTAATGTTTCTCTTATATTTTTTTATATTCTTCGTCTATAATCTTTTCTTTATCCGTTTTATCCCCGTTATGATTTTGCAGTTCCTTATATTTGTTATTAATCCATTCCTTATGTATTTTCTTATTAGTACTATTGTATTTCGAAATCTTTATTGTTTCTTTAATCTCTCCCATTCTGTTAAAATATATGTCTGTACAGTGCTCCCATAATCCTTATCGTTTAGGTGAGCCCCGTTTTGGTAAAGTTTTCCATACATAAGTTGATTGTTACAGGTGTATGATAAGAAATAATTGTATACGACCATATATTATTAAGTCCTAAATATTAACAAATTATAGTTTATAATATATAAATAATTAAGTTTAGTTCTGCCGTGCACATATTTCTTCTTCATTCTATATTTTACTTTTTAAAATGTATAGAATTATTATATTATTATATCAAATTCATATTAGACAATTCTTGAAACTTAAATGTGCAAAATTACTGTAGTTACGAATAATATGATAAATGATAAATTAATTATAAGCATTTGTAACATTGATTTAGCACTTTTAGGTTTTGTAGCAATATTTAGACATATATGTTTATTCCAAATCTATAATCAACTTTAAATGTATGCAACAAGTATTGAATAAATAGTAAAGTCAAGGTGAGCAGTCTGACAAATCTAGACATTGACCGTTAGTCTGTAATCGAAATTTTAAATAGATATTCACTTAGTTTAAACATCATATCTCGATTTCTGTAGACAATATCATGTCTCTAGCTTGAAAAGTTATCTATCACGTCATATTACACAACTCTTAAAATGTTCGAATCCTTGTAAGACTTACTGTAGTTACAAAGACGTTCTAAGTCGTTTTCATACGTTCCTGTTATCTGTCAACCATAGCCCAGTATTTTCGACATTTTTGTCCGCACATTTCCTCACGAAGTATGGGTGATTCATAGTGGCATTCCTTTCTACTAGTAGTGTCAATCCATCTTTTCGGCATTCCTTTCTACTAGTAGTGGCAATCCATATTGGCATTCCGTTATACTAGCCGTGGTAATAAATCTTTTCGGCATTCCTTTCTACTAGTAGCGACAATCCATCGTTTCGGCATTCCTTAATACTAGTAGTGGCAATCCATCTTTTCAGCTTTTCTTTCTACTATTAGTGGCAATCCATCTTTTCGGTATTCCTTTCTTCTAGGTAGTGGCAATCCTAATGGCTTACCAAATTACTTCTTCACTTCAGTCGCTTGCTTAGACGGCATTGTACTGTACTGTATTATGCTGAACAGAAATTGCGTATATGAATTATTAAATGTCTAGTAAATGCCATTTTACCTGTCAGAGATTTGTCGTGCAGGTATAGGAAGTGCTTACTTTGTAAAGAGGCTGATCCTAAAGCTATCCAGTTTTTCCAAATGGCCGGCCAGTTCAGCTGAGGATAGCGGAATTCCATTTCCTGCATATTTTGGGTAATTGAATCATTCGAACTTGTATAAGCTTCTTTCTTCTTATCCCATATTTTATGTTATCTCTATGAATGTATATTAACTCTCTTATTCGTCTATACGAATCCGTGGGTTTAAATAGTTAAATCAATGTATTATTTTTTTGTAGATATCACTATTAAACATATATATATATATATATATATATATATATATATATATATATATATATAAACTTCCCATGGATACTTTGGCAAGTTACTTGTTGAAAATCTATTCAGTATAATTGCTTTTTGTTTAATACTAAAGTTCGGCTAGTGGATTTTATCATTCCAAATAAAGCTCACTGTTCTTCTTTTAATATTGCCAATCATAGCTTCTGTGCAGTGAACCGAATTCATCGTATAATTCAATCGGCTGTACATGTTGGTTTTGACAATCTGTATACGGCTTATTACGTTTAACCATGTGTGCACCAAAGTTTCGATCTGTGCATCAACTAAACTGGGCCCTGTATCTATGTTTTAGAATGAGGGCTTTTCTTTTTTAACTAGGCCTACTCACATTCTTTGTCAATTTGCTATCAAATAACGAATGCAGGCAGTTGTGGTATTATCATGTACGCATTTCAAACTGATTTTATAAAGAAAATGCGCAAATACAGCCGTTAAAATCGCCATTATAAAAAGTAATAAATTAGGAAACGCTCTTATTTTGAAAAGCAAATTACTTTTTGTATATCAATGTTTAAATTTCGAAACAGAATTTGCTATATTTTCATCATAGTACAGTCGCAGTAGTTCGTTACGAAGAAAAATTAGGAGTGATCGTCCATCAAAAAAGGGATAGAGGTTATAACCTGTAACAATACAATATTCTTACAGGTTAGAACCCTCATAACTTGATTTATGGGCGGATACTCTTAATTTTCTACTGTAACGAAATATTGTTACAGGTTAACTAGATTCATGGACGGATACTCCTAATTTTCTTTGAAACTAACCCCCGTGATTTGCAAAGTCATTTATGACAGAGTTAAGTGAAGGATTCTCATTCTGAAAAAAAAAAAAAAACACAAATGGCCCGAACAAAACAGACAGCCCGCAAGAGCACTGAAACTTAATTAGTCATACCACTACTTAAACGACAGCGAATCAAGAGCTAAAAACAAATAACTGAAACAGAAGATTTGAACAGCAGCAGTTGATTTAACAAGGACATTAGCATAGTCGTTTATTAAATAGGATCTACAAGGATATACAGAGAAAATGATCAGTGAACATAACTCACTAGAAACGCAAAGAGCAAGAGAGAGAGAATGGAGGTGCACAAAGCCAACAAACAAGTTACAATGGAGTTAGAGGGATGTTTAATGTACAAAGAATAGAAACACCAGAAAGTTCTTTCCTCGAATGTTTACATAGAATGGGGACGCAATAAATAGAATTGAAAAAGGAATGCCAATGAAGGAATTATTGATGTAATAGTGGCACTCAAGGTGTTAAACCCTGACTACACAAATAAATATATTCAATCAACCGGAAATGGGAGATATTTATTGAGACTAATACTTCCATAAGGAGATATAACAATAAAAGGATTACCAGCAATTGTTCAAACACCGACTCCCCACAGGAGGAAAATCAGAAAACAAACAGAATTACGCCTAACCGATATTCCACTTGAAATACCGCTAGAAGCCACAAAAGAGAAATTCGAAGAGAAATTCAAAATTAAGGTTACAACAGCACGCTTGGATACCATACCGATGACAAGTATATACAACGGAACAAGAATATTTGAAATGGAAATGAGTAAGGTTTTGGAGATAATAAAAGAGGTTTCTACCTTTTAAGCAAATCATGGTATAAAGGATGTATTTATCACAGGCTTTGCAGCAAACGCGGGAAAACGGGGCATACGCCAAATAAATGCACAAAAAACCAAGAGCAACAACAACAAAGCCCATAAACAACAAATAGGAGTCAGGAATTTCAACGAGATGATCCAAAAGCTGCAAAAAACAAGAGACACGTTAACTACAACAACAAAAACTAAAATGCTGAATCCAAAAACAAATAAGAATGAACAACAGGCAGCAACCCCAAGAAGTCAGAAATCTCAACAATTAAATGACTTAATAAGATGCCAAACCCAAGAGACTTCTGGTTGTTGTTATTGTTGTTGTTGGGCTTAACGCCATTTTTCAGCACACGACAGGCTATTCATGGCGGCCAGTATTAATGGTGGAGGAAGAAACCGGGAAAACACCGGAAAGAACCACCAACCCACGAGAAGCTACTGGCAAGCTTTCTCACATATCCACATTCGCCGAATCCTAGACTCGAACCCACGCAGACAGAGGTGAGATGGCAGTGATCCGTAACTGACAGCGCTTTAGACAACTCGGCCACTTGGGGCCCCAGAGACTTATGGAAGAACAATGATAAAACCAAAATTATAAAAAGAACCCTCAAAGTTGGAGCAACAACCAAAAAAAAAAACAAACCACTGAATCCCCAAGCACCACCAAGAAGGAAACAACTAAGAGAAGACCAATTCACAGTACAACATCAACAATAGGAGAATACTGAAAGTTTGAACTAAAATCTAAGTACAGCTTTAACCATAGCAACAATAGGAAAAAGACAGAACGACCAGTCAAAAGCAGGAATCCAAAGAGAGAAAAGGAAAGCGAGAAGGAGAAAGGAGAAAGAAGAAAACGACATAAAATATCTCCTTAAAGGAGACGAATGCCTGGAATTTAATAAAAAATGCCTTATTTTTACACACAAAAAAAGACAAACTTTGAGTTATAGCACAATCATTGCAGTATGGCAGGAGGGCCTCCATAAATGGTCTGAGAAGATCAACCAGGGAGAGCACCCTTCAAAAAAAAAATGTGAGTATATTAGGTCCAACTTCATGAAATCGATCAGTGACATCTTGCTCCGGAAAGGGTTAATGATCAGTTAGCTATTAAAACTTGCATGTTAATGTGAAATAATGTGTTTGTCGCCGTAAGCTGATTTGTATCAACACCACGTATATACCATTCACCTGGATTACAACAGTGCCAGAACTTACTGGCTACAGCGAGGAGGCATCTCAAAAGTCATAATCTACAGCCATTTTATGTCCGAAAAATCATAAAGCGATGTCGTTTTCGCTTTCCTAACAAAAGAAGGCGAAGTTTGCATTTCTCAGGAGACTTTTTCGCCCACTTCGCCTGGTAGCGTGACCTCTGAATTAATAGATAGATTTATGCACTATTTGAAACCATTAACATGTATAGAATCACCACTGGGTAACGGTCAATTTATTGTAGCTTTTGCTGCTTTATCAATTTTATTGGCTGATGTGATTAGGCATCCAACAATTTATACTTTTCCAGATTTTATAAGCAAATGTTTCGACTGTAATTTCTGCCATAGCAACTTTAAGCTTGGCCAGTAACAAGCACACGTAGCAATGGGGTGTTGCATCTCTCCAACTGTTTGTACAGAAATGTATGACCATGATAGCAGGCTTTCAGGGGATTGGTAGAAAATGTTTTGTAATGGTAAATATCAAAGCGGGATGATATAATAAAGTTACAATTTAGAACTATAATGTTGTAATATTGGTAAGATATCATCTTTCATACATTTAATGGGCACTATTATGTTCCTAACAGCACAATAATACATAAAATTTGTGAATTCCATTTAAAAAAAGGTTTAAGGACATGTTCAAAAGCTTTAACAACCGAATGTTTGTTATCAGTTATCAAGAGTCTGAGTACTCAAGTCTTTCCATCTGTGTACTCGTGTTGTACATGTGTGATTCATACGACCACTATTTTCCATGCGTACAGGCTTACAGAATGAAGAATGTATAAAGTGCATTTTAAGCAATGGAGTGATGCAGAAGAAATTAACCTAATAACAAATAAGAAAATATCAAAAAATTCCTTATTTCTTAGTTTTGTAATCAAAATTTATTTTCCTTACTTATATTGATGTCTATCTATATATGATTGTCTACTAAATAAGAGGCAAAAAAATCATGTAAAAAATTCAATGCTTATAAAAATGTATCATTTTCATCATTAGTATCATCATCAATGAAATCAAATGATTTTTACAAATTCAACTGTTCGTAATTAGAAAAAGGACAATAACAAAGCATTGCATCATCAATTCATCTATCATTATTATCCCATTAGGCAAGGATATTTGTCATGCATCTGAAAATTTTCCTAAACCTATTGGGTGTCAAATATTTTGTTATTTCCTATAATCTTGCATGTCTATGAAAATAATACAAATCTGCATACTAAATTTCATTTTCCACTTTTAAAACAATGGCCAGGGTAACAAAGACAAAATAAGTCAAAGGGAATAAAGTGCATTCCTCAGCATTATATTTTTCAAAAATGCCTCACATCACAATGGAAAATTACATGCCATGGCATTTATTTTATAATAATTTAATGAACATAGAAAAAAAAGAAACAAAAATATATATCAAGAATTACAAACATGTTATATCTGCTTTGTGTAAAGAAAAATATAAAAAATAATGTCTCCAACATCAAAGAAAGACGTCATGTTAAGTCTGTAACATCGAAGAATCAATTAAGGATACAGGTTAACACTTGGATGATATTCCTGTCATTTTATCTTCAAAAAGGTCTTCCATAATCTATGCATGAAATAATTTTAAAACTGCAATGGAATATTTATATCCCTAAAAATTTACAATCTTCTGCCCTGTGCTGATCAAAACCAACCAGATATCTCTCGAGTTATATTCTCTAAATAAAGTTGTTATTATTATTATTATTTATATGTAAATCAAAAAGGCCACTCATCTATACAAAAGATGTGTAAATATACAACTCTTTATATACTGATTTTTAAGACCTAAATTAATTTTAGTGCAAGATACAGCCAACTGCATGGATGAGGCCTAAAAATCATACGAGTTTCCACTATCAATCAGAAACATTTTTTTAAATGTAACATTGTTTATGATTTGTCAAACACAGAAGCTCAAGCTGAAACTCAAGCTGAAGGGTTACATGATTTCCAGACCCTGGATCGGCAATCAAATAACATGCCGGTATACCATGATCTGTTGTTTTTTTTACTATTCTAAATGCAGCAACTATCACTGACCACGTCCTGTCAATATAACTGTAACAGAAATAGTAGGGAAGACAAGGTTGATTATGGGATAAAATGGTCATGCAGATTTCTAAAAATGGAATATAAGGAACTTATTTCAGGAGCATATTTGACATCTTATACCATGTCTTCCTGCTTTTGCATTAATATTTTTACCCTATGTTTTTAGATACCCCAAGTTATTGGACACAATAAAACCTTTACTATTTAATACAGTACCCCCAGTATTAGAAACATTCAAACCATAATAATGTACAATGCAGAATAAAGGAATGTCAAATGTTGCTATTTTATGATTTTCAGCTCATTTTGCAAGTATAGTTTCTGGAAATGTATAGGATTTCTTAAGTTTTAATTACAGATATTAATCTGAAGTTAAAATAAATCATTGGACATGATCAATTAGATATCTGTATTGACTGCAGTAGTAAATGTGACATTTAACCACTTCCCAACAAGAAGCACAACATATATAAAAATGAACCGAAAAATTGATGAAACTGGTATAGATTTTAATTAAAGATATTTAATTAATGATAGCATTTATAACTAACTGAAAGAAGTTTTTTCTTTTACATTCACGAAACTGAGATGGCTAGCTGTAGACCACAATGCTTAAAACTTGATTAATGAACGTTCTTGCTGAACACTGATTACAATCAGATCTCCACTGTTCCATGTGAAGATTTCACAATGACCTCTTAGGGATCATGCTCTGATGACTTTTGAATCTGCCAATGGAAATGCAGCTTTCAAAAATCTGAAAGTCAATCAAATCATTTGGTAAACATTCATTCTCTTTATCCACACTGCTCAGTCCCCAAATACAGAGATATAAGACTTCATCTGATTGGTTGATAAAAGTAGCACTTATGGTAATAACAGGTCACCAGAACTTGACCCTAAGTGGTCACTGTCAGATCCTCATGTATAAAACTGGAGTTTTGATTTCCATCAGTTTGTATTGCTGAATATCAATTAACTCATTCAGATATTGGACATTCCAACCTGAAAACCAACTAATACATTCAGATATCAGATTTTCAAATCTGAATACCAACCAATTCATTCAGATATAAGACATTCAAATCTGAATACCAACCAATTCACTCAGATGTCGAACATTCAAGCCTAAATATCAGCAACTAATTCAGATATCATTCATTAAGCCTGAATATCATCAAACTTATTCCAATATTAGTCATTCAAACTTAACAGCAATTCCTTAAGTGAAAGCCACTATATATCATACACAAATGTAAATTATTGTAACTTATTTCTCAAACATTCATAATGAAATTATCAGTATATAAAAAATTAACATAATACACAGTGTATATCATGTGTTATGCTTAATTAGTAGGCATGGTTCTTAGGTCAACTGATATACAGAGTAAAAGTTTCTGATTTTGTTGTATCTGCATACAGAGGTATCGAAAATGCCTAATTAAGCAAATCTGGATGCATATTTTTGGGACAGAGAAATTCACTTAATACATTATGCACATCAATATCTGGAATGCGATTTCCATTCCAGCTTCAGCCACCTGTTGTCATTTGATCATTTTAGCTGTGTTGATATCTACAATGAGAGACCCCCAAATGTACATGTTGTCACTTAAGAGTACATCAGAATTACGTGATGCTTATAGCTAGGTGGAAAGTTCAAAGACTGACTAGCTGCTGAGTGGTGGGAAAATATACTGATATTTTCAATGATCGAATTCAGAGGCAGAAAGACCCAGTGATGTACATGTGGTCATTATAAGAGTACATCACATGAACAACTTTAGCTTTCATTACCGAGTTTGTTTCCAAGTGTAGCCAAATAAGTAGTACATGTGACGTCGAAATCTAGATACACTGAGACTTCGACAAAATGCCATTTGCACATTTGGATTAGTATTTGGAGGTTAAATTCATGAAGACTGCTAGAACTGATAGTTTGCATGGAACAGTAGCCATATACAAAAAAGTGTGATGCCTACTTAGTGTTGGAATAAGACCTTTCCTTGGCCTGACATAATTCGGTCTTATGGAAAAACAAGAGCTATATGTCAGCAGGGTAAAGAATTTAGAAAATTAAACTCAATGGCAACTTCTTCTTATCTGAAAATTTAGTCTTCTCAGGTATGCCCAATAGGCTTCTGGGAGAAGATTGCAATTGTGCTGGTGGGACTTCCATTTTTTCCTAAATAGAAGTCCTGGACTCCTAGTTTTAAAATTCAAGTGAGACCTCTGTACATATCAAGTACAATCATTAATCATCTGACTCAAAGAAAGGAAGAGGCTGGTGTTACCACATACTGTCCTTACCCTGCTTTGGGATTTTTATTAAGAATTCTTTCTTTTATCAGCAAATTTTTTAACATTAAAAAAACTTTCCATTTGATGACATAGGGTAAAGACAATAAATTTGGTCCAGCAGACTCTTATTTTCATAATTTGCATTTTACAGTATGGCTCAGGAATGATTTGCTTTCAAATGGACACAGTGAACTGAGGCATTTCAGTCTGTCTCTGGAATGATCTGCATTCAAACACACACAGCAAACTAAGTAAGTAACAACTGCAGATAAATTGAAAGTACCTATTTAAAAATAAACTTATATTCTACTTATAAGATAAGGAAGCAATTTGATACACGATTTATTGTAAAATTCAACACTAAAATATTTAGATATCAAATATGTTCTTGAATTATTACATGTACAATATGTACTGGAATCTACAAATTATGGTGTGTGTTTGTGTGTGTATATATATATATATATATATATATATATATATATATATATATATATATATATATATATATATATATATATATATGTTTGTAAACATGTATTAGTGAAGGGAAAAAGTAGCAATGACTTTGAAACAAATTACTTTCTCTCTTCCTGTAGGCATGATATATCCAAACAGTTATTATATATAACACTGGAAACAATGAAACATGTAGGCAGCATGATATATACAAACAGTTATTATATATAACACTGGAAACAATGAAACATGTAGGCAGCATGATATATACAAACAGTTATTATATATAACACTGGAAACAATGAAACATGTAGGCAGCATGATATATACAAACAGTTATTATATATAACACTGGAAACAATGAAACATGTAGGCAGCATGATATATCCAAACAGTTATTATATATAACACTGGAAACAATGAAACATGTAGGCAGCATGATATATCCAAACAGTTATTATATATAACACTGGAAACAATGAAACAAAAAAAATTATCCCTCTATCTGATAGGAACTCCAGAAGTTTTAAAAAGACACCGGTTAAAAAAAAGTTATTTGTATTTAGATACTATATGACCATAAACACCCCTTCTGAAATTCATAGACCCATATCTATGGCTGCATTAGCAGATCAGAGTTTACACTGTTCATGGTTAGATATAATCTATGCACAAACAAACATGGTACAATGGCCTTATAGAGGGCCACTCCACTGAAATTTACCATTAATTATCTTTTCATAGACCTATTTATTACCATTAGTATCTCCACTATTGATAGTGATCATTGTGGGCTGCTGACCAGTCATGAGAATCCTATGGATGACTGACCAGTCAAGGAAAGAACATGGATTGCAGACTAGTCAGTGTGTTAGCCAAATATAATTTTCAGCACCCTCACTGTGTAGGCTCAGGCACATATATAAAATTTATGTGTGTAAAATTGACATTTCATTATTCAATAACGTTTTGAAAAAGATCATTGCAAAATTTTACTGTTCTGTCGAAATTTGTATGGCAATTTCTAAAAGAAAACTGCTGATTTGCAAACAGAGAGGAAGCAAATAGTTTCTTGGCAATTTCGTTTACCATGGTTACCTAAAACCTGACAAAATAAGCACTTTTACACTTTTGTATGGTTCTGTCCTTTGCATCTCTGGTAAATTTTAATTCAATAGCCATGAGTTTCTGCAAGGCAACAAGCAATGTCTCAATAATCAAAATTTTGTTTATTAAATTATCAAATTTTATTAAAATATCAAGGTAACAGTTTTCTCAGATGTTTCTTTGAAAACATTCATTATTCTGGATTTTTCTTTTATCCATATGGAAAGTAATAAAACAAAGCTGTCTCAAGAAATGGAATGTCTTTGTACATCACTGACAAGCTGATCCAACTCTCTGTACATGCTTTTTTATTTTTTAAAGGCAAGTGGTCCACATTGGATTAATATTTTTGTAAATAATCAATTATGGTCATTATCAACCAGAAAAAAAGTGTTGACATTGTTTTCTTGGGTTGGAAATGTTATTAAGAGTGAATTAAGCCAGGGATCTACATCATATTTAAATGACAAAACTAACAAAACAAGAACTATTTACACATTATTTCATAATCTTTAAAAAGAACACATCATTCATTACACAAATTTAATGAAGTAGCAAATACATTAATTTCAACAGAGTTCTACTTATAGGTAAGGAAATGATACTGGCTAATGATCAATTTAAATAACAATTTGTTAGTCAGAAATATTTACAGTTCAAAATGCTCCAGAATCTTTCTTGAGAAACAATACATAATCAAATTTCCATAAGCTATCAAATATTGATTCAACTCTAGTATTTATTACCTTGTAATTTTATTTACCTATTAGTAAATTTTTCAAGTTGCATGTTCATCACAGAAGTGTGAAATACTAATACACACATCACAGTATTGTGATACTGTAAATATACCAAGTATGTAAAATACAAACCTCAAAGGTTAACAATGCCACATTAGTCATTCAGGACAATGTAAACCTCCAAAACAATTCTCAAGTAAAATGATAATGGATTCTATTACAGTTGATCCTCCCTTATTTATTCTTCAAACTGAACATGGTTTATTCAATTACTGATTTATCCACTCTATTTGTTATCAATTAAATTTAAATAAGTAATTTAGTCTAAAATATTGCAAACTATCAACCAAGCATTTTTTAAAAAAATGAGAATAATTATTAAGTATGTACAGAGTTTAGTCACTTTTTATCCTCTAAAAGTCAAAGTAACAATTTCTATTAATTATGTTACAACATGATGGGCATTAGTCCCTAAGATGTCATGCCTAGCTAGCAAAATCTTCTGGTAGCAAACAAAATATATGATCAATGATCAGTTTTTCCTAAATCACTGATAAGCGACAATCAGTTAAATTGTCCACATGATATCTCACCAAAATAAAGGCTATTTTTCAGATGTCCTAAGTAGCAAGAATTGTACAAAACTGGATTACAATCAAAACCTGACCACATAAATCATAACTGACTAATAATAGCTATTAAAGGATCAGAGAATCAGTAACAATGTAATCATAAAATGGTTTTCTTATAGTGCCATAACCAATCTTCAAATTTAAAACATGCATTTTCACACAGTGCAAGCTTTTTCACAAAATGCAAGTAAATTGAAAAAGTTGAAAATAAATCTCTTCTTTTTGCAAAATGTTAAATTTTTCAATCATCTTCTATCATTCAATAGTACATCTCCTATTTGGAAAATTTCTGCAAAAATCAGATGCATAAGTTCTGAGACATAAAACAAAACCATGTCTTGCCACTTCTCTGTGAGACTACTTCTTATATAGCTCTTTACTGTGGCCATTACCTGGCTAATAAGGTACAGTGGACCAGGTTATGATTGTTTTGCATTCAAATTTCAAAAGCAACTCCTCTTCTGCTTTCCCAAACATTTCATTCACTTTGGGGGAAAAATGCAAACAGCGAATAAAGTTCAATTCTAGCTCTGAACATTTTTATGTTGAATTATCATTTTCCTTACATGCTATTAAAATAAAGTTATTATACATTTACTGCTGAATGTAATGGGACACATACTGGACAAGTGATAAAATTTGGTAGGTACAAGTTTTGATCTGAAAACACTTTTTAACATCACCCAGATCTCATTTGGCTTAAAAACAAAGTACCAGACTTTACCTAAGAGCAAATCATGGAATATACTACTGTATTAATCATCTCGTGAATGCTTAAAAGAAACATTTGCAGTGATGCCAACCCATGAGCATGCTTACTGGGAATCCTAGCATACATTTTTCAGATCTAGACCGCCTGTTTGGAATTTGTATACAATCATACTGATTCTTCCTATCAGCCTATACATACATGCTTGCAGTCAGTAACAACTGAGGTCCAATGATAAAAAAATTGTGTTTCCATTCTTCTAATTCCAGGAAATTGAATTTCTTCAACATTTTTGGCCCAAAGAATAACTTTAGTTTTCATCAAAGTACCAATGCATCTTTTTCTCTTCATCTCTACCACCATTTTTAACATTATATATATATATATATATATATATATATATATATTCTGATTTTCATATTCCAGTATATTATAATGGAGCTTGTTTACCCATGTCCACAAAAGAATCCTCCTATTCCAAACTTTATCCCCAAAATTTTGATTTTCAAGAATATCATTATAATTGGGAATGCCAACTTCTCACTACAATGTTGCAATAATTCTGAAATGAAATGGCTGGTATCTCCCTATTCCAATCCTAAGATGACTCAATAATCTGACATCATATAAATGTAGACCTTATCTGGTGACTGCTTGGTTTGACTCACTCTTCAAAATTGTTATAAAAAGCTGCAGAGATGGCATTTGAAACAATTGTGCATTGTGTTTTGACTGAAATATCTTTCTTTACTTATCATGTTAGGTTCCAAGGATTTACTTCTTTACATATCAAGCCTTGGACATAACCAACAAACTGCTGAAATGGGAATGGAGCATAATGAATTACATTCAAGTCAGTTTCTTCAAGAAAAGACCAAGATATTCTAAATCTAGCTTTCAATTATAAATCTGTTTAAGAAAAAGGACCACTGAAGGGTTTTCACAAGTCAAAACATCATAATTTTGAGAAGACTCATTTTAAACCATACAATTACAAATTTATGCATACTGTAGCAAAGTAAACAAATAAGGGTTGTTTCATTCTAATAAATGGTGCCCAGGGAAAGAAGTTTTAAAAAAAATATATGCCATTTTACATTTATCTGAACACTGCTAAAATATTAAATTGCAACTAAGGGTAAGAACTCAACATCAATAGTGCCTTTCCTTGGTCCCAAGCAAGTTTTACTGGAACAGCTCTATTCTTGCTAAATTTTTATTAATGTGAACATTATGGGTATGAATACATCACTGATTATTCTGATACTAGGATTTTGTATTTTTAGCAACCATTTTATAAGAATCATGTCATACAAACAAATGAGTACATGCACTTATGGTTACGGACCTGTGGAATTTCAAGATATACTGTGACATAATTCATCTACAATTTTATTTTCAGCACCTTTACTGTATGATGCAGTTTATTTAGCTTGCAGTTTGAAAGTTTTTTAAAGTTTACTGGTGTTATAATAAGGTATGGCATAGCATGCGAGAACAGAACATGATTAAAACTATTAACACCTATAATATATACTTCTGCACATTGATAAGTTGCTAAACTTTTATGCCGCTATAATGCTGCAATTAAATATTTGCCAAACAGTACTAAAATAGTAAGATGTATAATACCTAAATATTACATAAACTCTTTTCTTTCTGTCTTAATTCTTTACTAAAGGTCCTCTTGTATATAAATAATAGTTCTCATTAAATGCTGGTACAAATGAACATTATCACTCATTACACATACACAGCTTTTAATTTTTTATTTGAGCAAGCTACTACAAAAGATAATGAGAAGAGTGAGAATGAGAATTTCACAATGAAAAAAAATGGAAAATACACACAAGAGGTTAATGCTGTTTCCAAAACAAGCAATTCAAAAAAAGGAGGCAACATAATTGCATAATGCAATTCCAAGCCTTTGGAATAAATACACAAAGAAAAGCTGTAGTTTCCTTGTGGTTAGGACTAATCAAGCAGTTACAAAATGTATTCATTTCATCCTCAGTTTATTCCAATTTTGATCCCCTTTTGGGGCTTTAATTGTTCAAATATGAAAAAAATTATTCCCCAAAACATTTCTTTGTATATTATTATATTATTTCTGTTCCTCATTTTAGTCTTTTTGTTTTGCTTTATTTGTTATCAGAATTGAGAAACTTTGTTCATGATTAAACAATAATTTCTTTGCATATCTTCAATGTGCCATTTATTAAATTATTTCTGGCAAAAAATCAGTATGTTAGGAACGGTTCTCGCTTTCTCTTGACATTTTTTACTGTAATAATCTTCCAATTAGAATTCTTCTGATTCTTTATAGTTTGGCTCCGTAGAGATAAAATAGTCATCAAAAAAGCCAAATAAGAATTCAAATGTCGGTCTGTTCTCTGCTTTCTTGTCCCAGCATTTCAGCATCATTTCATACATGGAATCTGGACAATTTGATGGTTTTGGTATCCGGTAACCACGATCAACTTGTTCTAGAACTTCTCGGTTTGCCATGCCTAAAAGAAGAACAGATAATTATGCTTCAGCGTGATGAAAAAATCTTTTATCTTAAGTCACAAAACACTTTGAATAAGCAAAAAAACATACTGTAGAATCAAGAATCTCTCACTTGTGTCTAGATATTGTATTGATGCTGTATTAGACATTGTCGATTCCTATGTTTTGCCATGTCTACCACAGGTGGTAACAACCAGTGATATCTCATCAAATGTTTATAAAGATTTAGAGGATTACTTTTACCTGGGCAATTTTATATTGTACTGACAAACAAGAGTCCCTCCAGGAGACTTGCACTCTGCTGACCAAAAATAATTTTCAAGGAATTAAAGTTAAGATCTGGGGCCCCGAGTGGCCGAGTGGTCTAAAGTGCTGACTACTATGTATTGCTGCCATCTCACCTCATCCCGGGGTTTTCCAGGGTTCTTCCTCCACCAATAATACTGGCCAACATATATAGCCTATCTTGTGCTGAAAAATGGCGTTAAACCCTATAAAAATAGCATCTATAACGACAAAGTTAAGATCATTTTTTCACTGTCAACACAATCTATGATATATCTATGCAACTATAATGGCCAAAAGGATGTAAAACTGACACATTTTTTTTCATTTCATCACTAAGAACCATTAGCTATATTTTGATGGAAAAAAAAACATTCATGATCAGTAGTGATGAGATTTTCAAACTGTCAGATCAAAATCCTTTTTTATTTAGGCCAACTAGACACCAAAAGTCTTTTGGTGAAAACCCCATGTCAGTAAGACTTTCCATTTAGTATGTATAACCATGTCAGTAATACTTTCCATTTAGTATGTATAACCATGTCAGTAAGACTTTCCATGAGAAGTGATAGACATCATAGGTAGTTGTTTTGTTTTTATAAAAAAAAACAATGATATGATCATGTATCTAGGAGGAGTAAATGATAAGATTTTCAAGATGGCCACAGTGGTTAAAATACTGATTGGTACCAATTTCATATGGGACCAACTGGGCATCAAATGAAACCTTTCCAGAAAAACCCATACATGGTGGCCATTATAAATGGAGGAAGAACCTGGGAAATCCCTGAAAAGGACTGACCCATGAAAAGCTACTGGCAAGCTTTCTCACATACCTACATTGGCCGAATCCAAGACTTGAACCCATGCCGATAGAGGTGGGATGGCAATGATCCATAATGGTGAACACTTTAGACCACTCAGCCACTCAAGGCTACCCATGTTAATTGTGATTTTCAATTCTGGAGGAGCAGTGATAACAAGATTTTCAAGATGGAGGACATAGCGACATTTTTGTAGTCAGATTGGCACTATTTTCGTTTAGGTCCAAACAGACATTGTAAGTCTTTTGATGAAAATCCACTATCAATATGACCATCCTTCTAAATGGTGTAGGGATTACAAGATTTCAAGATTGTGGAGGAAATACTGGATGTCACCATTTTCATATGGAACCAAGTCTTTCAGTGAAAACATGTCAAATACGATTTTCACAAGATTTTCAAGATGGATGCCAGGTTACCATATTAGATGTCAGTTCAGCACCATTTTCATTTGTGATAAAGTATACATCACAAAAAATCTTTCAGTGGAAATGTCATGTTAAGGTTAATGTGAATTTCCATCCTGAAGGATTAAACATAACAATTTTCAAGATAGCTGCTTTGAGATAATACTTCAGCACCATTTTTAGGAAAGACCACTTCAACATTATAACAAGTCTTATAGTGAAAATCCCCTGTCAATCTGACTTTCTGTTCAGAACAAGGACAAGATTTTCACGATGGCCACCATTGGGGCCAAAAAGATTCCAGTCACAATTATTAGTTCTGTTTGAGTACCCACAAATGTAGTCCAGTCTATATTTAGAAAATTTTTATCATCTCTCATTTTGGTTGTGATAGTGGAGTTGAAGTCATGAAGTAAGGCAGACATGGTGTTGATTTAAAGGTAATTGCTTATTCTTTGGAACATTTGAGCTTAAGATGTGGTTGTCTGTGTTTATATCAGCACAGTGAGTAATGAGGTACTGATGCTGATCCTAAAGTGAAATCTGTGACCCATGCATGGTGCTTTATTTACAGTCCAACAGAACAAAAAATAAAAATACTGGATAACCTATGACAAAAACTTCATGAATTCATCTTTGAAAGTATTTAATAAGATATTATTTATTATGACTTGGACAGTGGAAAGTTCAGTAACGAGAAACAATGGTAGACACTATAGTACATTGTGACCCCACTATAACATGGTAGTTGGGAACCATAAAACCTGTGTTATGAACCAAACAATGTTATAAGCAACCATGTATGTTACCAACAAATTTGCTTGGTTATGAGGGTGTAATAAAAGCGGGTGCAAAAATACACATCTATAGTTTATATATACATATCTAATCTAAAGCATGAATAGAGTAGAGTACTCACCCATGAATCTCATCAAAACATTGAATTCACAATATAAGCATTTCCATCGAAAATATCTGCACACATATTTAAAATATTCAGCAGTTTTGTCACAGATCAGTATGTGACTGAATTCAAAGGGAAAAAAATAGCAAACAGAAGAATGATGAAACAGTATGTCTGAAGGTTAAATAACGGTGTCTGTATAAATTTCATACTGCTAAATTTTCTTCTCTGTGATTTATAATACTAAATTATTGTTTGCCCGCATATCCACAACCATCTCTCTTTAGTTTTGCTTCATCCCTCTTCCATCCTCGGATGGTTGATTCATTAACACCTAAATCTTTAGCTACCTGTTTTTATCTAACACTGGATTTAATCCTGTCCAAAATTTCAATCTTTTCTTTATCAGTAAAAGCTTCACATTTCCATTTCTCATTTTCCATTCAAAATGTCCACTATCACTCGTACAACTATTAGTATGAAAGACTACAGCAAGGATAATTGTCAATAAACAAGGGGAATGGAGGACATTATTCACCTGTCAACTGACTACATAAAACAACACCATCAAGCCATGTGCACATGTTGGTGGCTTGCACTTGTTTTTTTGGTTTTATAAATCATTGACCCATAATTTGAACAAGTTTAGCTTGGCAATGTGCTCAAATTAATTGATTTATAAATTCAGGTGTGAATCTTTATCAACAGTTGCATTGTATTTTGCTAAGTTATGTATGCAGTTTATAGAACATATGTTGGATATTGTTTGAGCAACGATTGCATAGGGAATGCATTGAAGACAAACAACAAAGTGGACTTGATGGCTTCATTGCTTATGGACCAATAATAATAACATTAACACTTACGAGCTGTCATCTTTCAACAATAACAAGCATCAAAGTTCTCAAAAGGCACAGCCATGGGTTCAGATGCTCATATTACCAATGTATATTTTGGCACATAACTGTAAGAAATTTGTTAAATTAAAAAATTTCAGGAGCCATGCCAATCATTTCATATTAGAATCCATACATGATTTCTTCCCCAAAATGATAATAAACTCTCTACACATTATTTTTTGCACTTTAAAGAAAAAATCTTTTCTGTGTACGAGAATAATACATGTATATTATATTTTGCTAGCCACGCCACAGACGTCTTATATTCAAACTTATAAGCAATCTCTTTTCCAAAATGATAAATAAAACCATGATATACAGCTCCTTTTATAATTGAAAATGGCATTTAGTGACTTGAAATTTGAATCAACATCATGAAATTTGGAACATTAATAAGTCACATATTAAATTTTCTTTTCAAAACAATAATTCTACTGTAGACATCACTTTAAGAACTAAATACCAATCAAGTTTTATCAAGTGAAATTCCTGTATAAGTTCTAAATCGGCTATAAGTTCTAAATCGGCTTCAGTATAATCATCATAAATGTGATATATTGTCTTGTATTCAAATTTGAAAATTGTCAATCTACCATCATCTTTTATATATGCATTTTAGTGAGACTAATTAACTGTGTTTTGATTTCCAATTTTGGGAGTTTTGGTTGCATTGCTACAATTAATTAAAAATAGACTGGGATGAAACAAAACTGACCAATAAACACTGTTATGAAAATTATTGCAAAAGCTAGATCTTTGAAGTATTTGAATCAGTTATTTATCCTAATCATTCAAAACTTTTCCAGGAAAGTAGATGAAGCAAGTGAAATGAAAATGAAGTTCATGAGGTAATAAAACATTTTGTTTTACAGTTACGGTTGATTATCAAGAAGCAAAAGCTAAACTTTGTAGTATTGGTACATTATGAAGAAGAAAGATCTAAACTTAAGCTTCCTAAATTTGCATGCTGAGGTTTAATTAATGCAATGAAATTGCAGCATCTTCCACAAACAGAACATTAAATTGTTAACAAATTAAATTTCGACATTGATATTATTTCACAAATTAATATCCCTTGTTTTTGACATGAGAAAATCTTGTTTAATTGTGAATCATGAAAAAAACAACTGACATTATACAGAGTGTTTTCTCAGTAAAACTGGTCGTGTGTGTTGAAACCTGTTGGAGTAATGGTTTTACCAATCTTTAGATGTTGATTATCTTGAAAACAATGGTAATTTAGAGAAAAGTGAACTTCATTTGAAAAAAAAATATTTTTCACAATTATTCCCAAAGTGATTATATCATAGCTATTAAACCAATGAATGCTCCCCCTCCTTGTCTTCTTGCTATCAATATCCAGTTGTGATGGCAATCTGTTCTTAATTATTCTGAGGATGTCGTGCATTCATTTTGATTGGATTTAGTTTTTGAACTCCTTCGTTATGCATGAGTTCTCTAGGAAGAAGCATACTAAGGCTATCTAAATTTAGTAAGATAATATTTTTAATTTTTTTTCATAAAATTCAAACCTGGATATGGCACCACTCCCTTTGTGACGATTTCCATCAGTAATATACCATAGGACCAAACATCAGACTTTATGGTGAACTTGCCAAACAAGGCGGCCTCAGGAGCAGTCCACTTAATTGGGAATTTGGCACCTGTAAGAAGAAAAAATGTAATGAAATGCTTTTTTAGTAAATTGTGCACTCATACAATCACATAGAGTCTCACTGTGTTGTTTTCCAACATCAGCAAGCTTCAACTGTTTGAGTAGCAGGTGCTATTTGAGCACAGATTTTGTTTATGTTTTTCTTCTTCAAGCACCTGTCATACTGCTCTGCATATTTAATATCAACTTCCAGTAAGCCTTATACCATGATAAAATTCAAATCTATCAATCAGTTGAGATAATCATTGTGAAATTTCAACCGCAAACTAGAGATAAAGTAAATCATTGAGAAAATTGCATTTTCCATATATACTTACCCAATCACATTTAAAAAGGGAAATAAGCTCAACTACTTCTTGAATCTAGCAATCCCAGAAATACAAAACTTTTTAACTTTCCTATCCAAGCTCCATATAGACAAAGGAAAGAAACTCTTACCCTTTACCTACACTTACCATATACTCAATTATAAGAAAACAAAGTTAAGTCGCACAAACACTCACATCACCCTACCCCCCCATTTTTAAGTCTAATGTCTCTTTGATCCACCTATAACTTGGGGTGTACCATCTGAACTAAATCCATCTGTAAGTGTCAGTGAGTTAAAGTTGCAATTTGGAAAAATAAATGATAGAGATAGGCAGGAAAATTAGGACAAACAAGTGTATATTATTAAGAATATGTCACAAATAAATGGATACCTTAAATTTCTGTCCATCTTTTTATTACAAAATCTATAGAAATCCAAAATCTTTTAAATTAATTTATGTTGTTGTTGTTGGGCTTAACACCATTTTTCAGCACATGATAGGCTATTAGTGGCGGCCAGTATTAATGGTGGAGGAAGAAACCGGGAAATCACCAGAAAGAACCACCGACCCACGAAAAGCTACTGGCCAGCTTTTTCACATATCTAATTCGCCGAATCCTAGACTCGAACCCATGCAGAGGTGAGATGGCAGTGATCCTTAACGGACAGCGCTTTAGACCACTCGGCCACTCGGGGCCCCCAATATCCAAGTAACAACAACCCAGTAAATGATAGATCAAAAGCTTAGACCACAATTTATGTCAAGACTGAGCAGATCATAGTCTGTGAAATCTCGGTATAGATCAACACAACAAAAATGCTGACTGTGTGACATGATCACACAAGTTAAAATAAGCACCTTCAGTTAACTGAATATAGGAATGTTTGAAATAGTGTATACAAACATATAACTATTTAAACTGACAGTATCTTGTATATACTATAAATATTATTCCAAGATTGATAAAAAAAAAACATTTTTGGTCATGCTTATGAACTGAATTTACCATTCACCAAAGACCTCTTCCCCTTAAAGGGCTATCAGAATCACTTTGCAGTGCTGTCCGTTTATTTTCTGCATTATCCTTAGCACCAGAACAGCATGGGTTAGATGTAGCCCCAAAACCACTCTTAATCGGTGCATCTGAAGCCAAGATTGGAGAGACAAATGTTCCACCGTGCTGCATAAAGTCCTATAAAGTGCACAAAACACTGAAAGATCTATGGATGAATGGACAACCTGATGTTAAGAGTCTGCCCTCTCTCAACAATTAAATGTCAAGGATACTGAGCTTAAGCAGAATTTGATCTAGACAAAGACTGTACATAGGTACAGTAACTGGGTCACCACACTGAGTTATCCAACATTATGAGAATTATCCTGCCACAGAAATGATCGTTCCAGAAATGAAAAATGTGTTAAATGCAGCCTTCCTTTAAAAAAAAAATTATATTAAGTGATTTCTGGCATCTGCACAAACAGTAATCTCCACTGAAATCTATTCCCTGTTCACAATTGATTCTGTAAAGCTCAATAATTAATGACATGTGAATGGGAGAGATGGATGAGGTTGAGACTGATAAAAACTTCATACCAAGATGAACAAAATGCTGGAATGCGGTAAAACCTGACCAGTCTCATTCACTAGAAAATCCAGCCAAGATGAACAAAATGCTGGGATGCGGTAAGACCTGACCTGTCTCATTCACTAGAAAATCCAGCCAAGATGAACAAAATGCTGGGATGCGGTAAGACCTGACCTGTCTCATTCACTAGAAAATCCAGCCAAGATGAACAAAATGCTGGGATGGGCAAAGATCTGACCGGTCTCATTCACTAGAAAATCCAGCCAAGAGAAATAGGAAGAAGACTGTTCCTGCCCTTCAACCAAATGCTGGAATGGAGAAAGATCTGACCCGTCTCATTCACTAGAAAATCCATCCAAGAGAAATAGAAAGAAGGGTTAAAATGCTGGGATCGGAAAAGATCTGACATGTCTCATTCACTAGAAAATCCAGCCAAGAGAAATAGGAAGAAGGGTTAAAATGCTGGGATGGGCAAATGATCTGACCTATCTCATTCACTAGAAAATCCAGCCAAGGGGAATAGAAAGAAGACTGTTCCAGACCTTCAACAAAATGCTGGGATGGGGAAAGATCTGAACTGTCTCTTTCACTAGAAAATCCAGCCAATAGAAATAGAAAAAAGGGTTAAAATGCTGGAATGGGCAAAGATTTGACCTGTCTCATTCACTAGAAAATCCAGCCAAGGGAAATAGAAAGAAGACTGTTCCTGCCCTTCAACAAAATGCTGGGATGGGGAAAGATCTGACCTGTCTCAGGTGGCGCTCTACAGTTTCGTATTTAGCATAAGATTAGAATTTTAAAGAAAAAGAGTTTCCTCACTAGTTATACTGGCTATTTAAAAGAGACTTTGTATATCTTAGGTATTGTTCAAAGAAGCTTTAATTCCCTTTATTTTGATGTATGATTGATGGGTGTAATATGGGTTAGAGAGTATACAGCTTGGCCTTACTCCAGATATGCACCTTTCAAAAAAGTGCTAACTCTACTTGCTCATTTTTACTTCTCGAACTTCAGAGGTAAATTGTAAAAAATAGAGCCAAAAACCATTTTTACATTTTATGTATTTGGTAATTCATTCATGGCACTTTTAGAAGCTGGTATTGTCTAGTTTGGCAAAATTCATTTTCCATATTTTAATAGCAGCCAAGAATAGTGTACTTTAGACAAATTCAGGATGATTTTTGGAGCACAAGGGTGCAGTCATTTTAGTTAGCAGTGTCTTAAGATCATTTAAAATTTCCAAAAGTATAATATCCAAAGAAATTTCAGCCACATTACATGAAAGTAGTATATAGGTATGCCAACATTCTCTCCACTATGCATGTTTAAAATGCAAACAACTTCACCTTACATACATCACTCTCTTAAAAGTACATAATAACTGGTGAGTGCCACCTCATTCACTAGAAAATCCGGCCAAGATGAACAAAATGCTGGGATGGGCAAAGATCTGACCTGTCTCATTCACTAGGAAATCCAGCCAAGAGAAATAGGAAGGATTAAAATGCTGAGATGGGCAAAGATCTGATCTGTCTCATTCACTAGAAAATCCAGCCAAGAGAAACAGAAAAGAAGACTGTTCCTACCCTTCAACAAAGATGAATTTACTAAGTTTTTGAAGGTTGTCATCAAAGTATGCCACAGCTACTTTAGACAATGCTGACATGAATATGGTGACAACACAGACGATTGTATCTTTGAATATCTCCATGGGCTGAAGTAGAAATAGGTTTTCATGATGAGCAATGTACTCAAATTAATTGATTTATAAATTCAGGTGAGAATCGTTGCATTGTATGTTGCTAACACCTTTGGTGTTGATGCTAGATCAGACTGATGTGGCTGAGGCTGATGCAGCCTAAATACCAGGAGGTTTAAACGCTATCAAAGGTAGTAAGGAAAGTTGGGGAGGCAAATCTTGTGCTGCTGGACTCAAGTTTCCATATATAGTTCTACCCTGTTATAATAGATTTCTGGATATAGTGCGGTAGAGCTATGGACCCCATAATGTAATTTATGAAAATTATAATCTAAAATAATTTTGAACATCTACAAGTATCAGCTAATCAGCCAAAATCTTTACATCAGAAATACTTGATTTGAACATAATGTTATATTATGGTCATAGTTCCATTCTAATCAGCCACTATTGTATTCAAGAAATACAATGTTCTAACATCTACTGCAGACAAGAAATTACCCATGTCTCTAATAAGCCATATTTGTCACTGGTCCATGTTAAATACTGTATTTGGTAAAGTATACAGGACTACTGCATTTGCCCTTAGCATATTCAATTATTCACCTCTGTAAAGTTTTATCCAACAGTAGTAAGTCGGCACTGTATGCATTCAGGTGTATGTGGTACCAGTGGAAAAAGAACAATGCTAATCACTGACTCTCCCAAAAGAAAGCCTTCAAATACTGCAGGTCCTGGATCTTAACCAAAATGACATTCATGGACACCAGCCCTGATCTTATAGGTCCATTTCTGCAGACAATGGCAATGGACACCGAGATGCTACCAGTAATAAAAATATTAAAATTTTGTCAATAGCCAAAAGATGGACTGATTTATCCAATCACCATATGACTCAGCATGTAATAGTATAACTGACTGTCATGCAGCCCATGTCACCTATGCATGCAATTGACTAGATGATAACTAGTCAAATATTTTGCATGATTTACCAGCCAGATGGATGGGTTGGTTGACAACTACAGTGGCAGTGTCAAACAGTCAGTTGATGGGTACACACCTTGCAGTGGTATAGAGATTCAATGCATGAGTGTTTCTTAACTTTGTCGACTTGATTGTTATGAAACGGCTCGTTCTGTGTAACATAAAAAGAAAAAGTGCACACAACAAGCTTTATGAATTTTAATAATGATACTACTTATTTACTAGATCACATAAAATAATGTAAATTATTTAAACAAGATTTACGGTTTTAGAGAAATGGTCTAAATTTTGTTCAAAATTAATAAAATAAGTCCTGAAAAAGTTCTAAACACAGACTAATGTAAGATGTTCCAGTCCAAAATGGTGGTTGTCCGCAATTTTCAGAATTTTTCACAAAAACAATGTACGTGTTGTCCCGTTCCAAAATTAGCAAGAAAACGTCCAAATATGCAATGTTGCTCTCTAGTAAAGTTATAAAGAAGTGAATAGTTCCTCTAACACAGGTTATGCTATTTTACGTAGATATAATAACGAATTGAATTCTTCTATTTTACGTAGATATAATACATTCTTCTGGTTTTACGTAGATATACATTCTTCTGGTTTTACATAGATATAATACATTCTTCTGTTTTTAATACATTCTTCTGGTTTTACGTAGATATAATACATTCTTCTAGCACAACAAAATAAAAGTTGTATGACTCGACTCAACTATGACAGTCTGTCCATGACTGACTCTCGAACAAGACAGTTTGTATGTGACTGTATATGAATCGCAAAAACGCAAAGCATATATGGGAATGCTAAAGCGTAGCCTGAACTGCACTCACACGAGGAAGCATGCAATTCCCAATACTTCTAAACAATGAATTTTTGTCATCATACACAGCACGTGCAACTCAAGTAAACTTATCAAAAACATGTTTGTCGATATAATGAAATAAAATGAAATATAAAGATTTATACAAAACTGATTTTTTTAACGCCTAGAATTCCAGGGTCGTAACAATATGCAGATGATACTAATTTATTGGCTTCATGGAAGAGCTGGATTTGAGAACTAGTAGGGCATATTTCAAGATGTTAATGATAAGCACACATTCATTAAATTAAAAACAAGCTCTCCAACATGTGTAGATACATGTCAGATCAAAGCTCTCTACTTAAAAGGTTCATTCTCCATCTCATGATTACACTAAGTAAAGTAGATATAGGATCAATTTCTGATTCAGCCAACAAGAATAATTAGCATGCTACTACAGCAAAGAGATGCTACTGCATTTGGTAACCACTTGTGTCATTTGGGTCCACCAAATTTATCTAGTTTAATTATCTACTAAATTATTTAGTACTTTTTGGAAAATATCTCAGTAAGTTTCTTAAATTAAAAAAGTAAAATAAATTTTATCTAGTATTAACAATCTGTATTAATTTGAAACAATGACAAAATTCATGGAGTTTTATAAACAAAACATTTTTTCAAGCATAAAACCAATCTTGAGACAAATTTAAGGAGTTTTCAAGGCGACTTCGCAAAATCAAGAATTCTTCCACACTGCTTAAACTGTAGAATACAATACAGCAATGTCTGTCTCTCTTCTATTGTGGAAAAAAAACACCATAAATATCTGCTTACCCTGTTTTGGATTATATTCATCATCCTCAATTACTTTGGCTAAACCGAAGTCAGCCACTTTGGCAATATTGTTTTCTCCAACCAAAATATTCCTTGCTGCCAAGTCTCGGTGGATCAACTTGTGCTGTTCCAGGTAGGCCATTCCACTGGCAATCTGTAACATTTACAATTAACTTCTTCAGCATAAAATAGTCCTGTCTCCTTTGTCCAGTGCAAATAAGTTTATTTCAAACTGCCGGATTTATACAACTGTCTATTAACCAGACAAAAGTTATAAAAAAATGAATTACTATTATTCTAAGAATGCCAATTTTCTTGATGCTGTGGTTGCTTTCAGTGATAAATTTATAACCCAACAAAGATTGATTTTTCTCTAAAGTTCATTCTGCACCAGTCAGAGACATATCCACAGAGTATCAATTAAATATCATTCTTAGAATCAACAAAAACCAAAACTCAACAAAATTCAAAGAACTTACAATATATTGCATTAATTTCTTGTTGTTCTTATAAATACAATGGCTAGATCATCATAGTGGCATGACTGTTTGCTTCTAAATGTGATTCATTTTTAAACAAGAGGCCCATGTTGACTTAAGTTAACTCATCTGGCAGACCTATTTGTAATAGCCAAAATAACTGTGCAGTTAGCCAAGAATTCTGATCAAGTAGGAAGCTTTCCTCATAAGTGTTTTCCTATAACATAGTCACTGTATATGTTACAAAAACAGCAGTTTCAAGATTTTTTTGTACATATATGTACATACTACACCAACCCTGCCTTGGGTCAAGATGTTTCATCATAATCATGTGAACATGGTACCAATTACATTATAAGACTAACACAAATTTTAAGCAAGTCTGAAGAAGAAAAACGAACCTTTAAAATATAATTCAAAGGCATGAAAATCCAAGCAGTTCATCTACATGTGGATATATGCTGTGTCACAAATTCCATTGATAATTATTGTCAGACACAGTGTCCAAAAAATCAGTGACATGACTGGGTCCCAAGATATCAGTGTTTAGTTGACAAAGCTGCTGATGATGCATCTGAAGATCCAAAACTTTGGAGTTTTCTTTCTAAAAACAAATGCCATTTCTAAAGCTCTATAAAAATAAAAATTCAGTCATGCCTGGTTGCAGAAAAAGAAGATTGGACATCTTTTCAATGAGATTCAATAACAAGTCACACATTTTTACAACGCTTACATTACTGCAACAAAGAGGTTTTTTAAATTATTTATTACCCTGCGAAAAGCCTCATCCCTTTGGTAGCCTCAGCAAGACAATGACTTTCTCATGCTGTCCAAATTCTGGGACAATTAAAGCACATGTACATGCAGGACTATACTTTTAAAAAAAAAAAAAATTCTTTTGTTACAATTTGTTACTAGCAGCAAAATGTATGAAAATCAATCATTTTTGGTGATCATCAGAGGTTTCTTTACACCAGTATATCCACTGATATATTGCAAAACTTTGATATTCAAGATAAAAACAATACAAATGAAAGCATTCCTCTTTCTGTTTCATAGACATTAATCTTATCAGGCGCTTTCTGCTTCATTCCATTTGTGTTGAAAAATATGTGTTTATTGCACAGTGATCAACTTCATAAAAAAAAATACCATTGGTGCTTTTATTCACTCTTGTTTGGTAGTTATTTGAAGAGGAAGAACCCGCTTGGTTTGGAATTTTGCAGGTTTCTATTTATAGATTTTTGAGACACATGATCTAGCTATGATGAAGTTGAAGACTTACACATACACCAAGCAAGAAAACACCTTAACTATTACTAAAATTATTTTAAAAACAGTGTGTAAAACAAATTAGGTATTTTCAGCTACATTTAATTATTATAATCTGTGTCACAGATACGATCAAAATTGTGATGTTGTGTGGGATGAACTATATTGTGGTCTTGCTGACATGTGGTAATGTCCATTTTGAACGCAGCTTCTGTATAGGTCTAAAACGCATTCATTTAATATCCTTACTCTAAAGTATTATCTACAAGATTTTCTCCATTTATGCAAGTGATACCATGCACTGATGAGATTGGTTGATTAGTACCAGTTAAATTTGGTTTTGTACCGACTTCTTCCATTCTTGCCAGTATGAGGCACTGCTTAAAGCAGAAATGCCAGATCATTTCTTGAAAAATTTCTTTGAGATGAACATTAAAGTTGCATTTCATCAAATTAAGCAGGTCCACATTACTTCGGATGGAAACTTATGTCAAACGTAAGAGGGTTATTGACTTAACAGGGTTGAGATAAGCAAGGAAAAACTAACACAAGAAAGGAGGATTTTTCAGAATCAGACACAAATGCTCAACATACATGGGTTCTCAAGATAACCGAGATAATTTGGTTTGATTGTATGCAGTTGTGAACTTACTTTGCATTTTTTTTATTAGACTTGTCATGACTTTGACTGCTGACATCTTGAATTTAGAATGTATAGGTTTTCTTAATACCCTGAGTGCAAGCTATCTCAAACTTGGTCATGAAAATTACTCATTAATAAAAGTTTTCTGCAAAACTCTTTCTTATAAATAGCAAGATTATCTCTAACCTTTGACTTTTTTTAAATTCCTAAATTATTAACTGCCTAAAAGGTCTGGACCAGGTACAGGTCTGAAACTAAAGTTATTATGCTAAATTCTTTTTCATATCTTTCATTCACAATGACCCTAATATTATCATGCACATATCATTTAATGTCTTCACTCTATATGACCTTGACCTATGACCTTTTAACTCAAAACTGAGAGGCTTCATCCTTATCCCAAATGGGAGCATTAAAAATTCTGTTGAAGGTATGTGCTGTAGAACTAGCTTTATTATGCAGAGGTGAAAAAATAAGAAACACAAGGACAGAAAGATGGATAGATTGGGTCATAATAAATAACATACTCTCAAAAGGCAGACAGATAAAAAAGATAACTCTGCATATGATTTGTCATAATAAAGAATTACCATTGTAATACTTTACATGACTCCAAAATCTAACTAGAAAATACTCCAAAAGGGTATATTTGTTGATTATGATTTACATGGCAGAGTAGCATCCATTATTCCACAGATCAAGTTTAATGTCAGAGGCATCTGATCCTAAAATTTACCTGGGCAGACATGTCCACCATAACCACCAGAGAAATGTTTCTACCCTCACCCTCTCTCAGGTAACTAAGAAGACTTCCTTTAGACATAAGTTCTGTGACGATGTAAATTGGTTCTTCCTGGGAGCAGACGGCATAGAGACGGACCAGCTTATCATGCCTACATTGCTTCATAATCATGGCTTCATCAAGGAAAGCTTTTGGGGACATCGTCCCAGGTTTAAGTGTCTTAATAGCTACATCTGTTGTCTTGTTCCACTTGCCTGAAAAAGTACATTTCATGTCATAGAAAATTTAAATCCAAGAATCCTAAAACAATGAAAGACTAGAAAAAATACCTTGCTTTTGGTCAGTATCTTAAAAAGCCTATTATTTGCTTTCATTTGTGTTCATATAACTGAGCTTACCAGCAGCATATGTTTGCAAAACAGCAACTGTCTATACAATTTTGCCAGACCTAAGAACAACAGTTACAAAGGTGAATAAAATTCTGCTATACCTGAATAAAAGTTACCACTGAATAAAAAACTATGCTGGCCCTAAAGAACAATAGTTATCAGTGTCTTTACAATGTAGATGGACCTAAAGAACAGTTATCAGTGTCTCAACAATGTAGATGGACCTAAAGAACAACAGTTATCAATGTCTCAACAATGTAGCTGGACCTAAAGAACAGCTACCATTGCCTACACAATTTTGCCAGACTTAAATAATAATTGCCTATACAATTCTGCTGAACATAAGAACAGCAACTGTCTATACAAAGTAGCTGGGCCTAAAGAACAACAGTTACCAATGTTTCGTAGCACACAGAGCCTTGCATTCAAAAGTCTCAAATATAAAATATACTATCACTAAATCAGTAAATATGCAAAAACATAAAAATTCAGTTTTTCCATGTTTTTCATCAATTCTATAATGTACAGCAACCTAACTTTTTCATTTACCTAAATTAAATAATTCATTCAAGCTACCTCTTTTTTAAATACTTCAACTGATCTGGATCAGGACACAAAATTAGTCACGACACAAAATTGTCATTTCTCCAACGATCACATCTGTAATTTATGTACAAGTCAAACAACAAAGACATTGATCTGCCTTAGCACCTTCAGATCAGGGTCTGTCTTGTCTGTTCTACTGATTACTCCTAACAAACTACACAGACCCAGATCTGCCAAAGCATTAGGTGACATCAGAATGGGGTCTGTGCAGCTGTACTGACTCTGTATGTTTTGAGTTTACCTTGAAAATATGGCATATTAAAAATATTTTCCTTTATCCCTGTTTCACTTTATAATGTTAGTTTTTTGGTAACTGCAATGTAACTCATGACCTCAAAACCAGGTGATAACCATGAAATATAACTATCTCTTTCTCATTTTGCTGAACTTATCTGTCATCTGCATTATCAAAAATTTTGTAGGTCAATTGGTCATATACATAGTCAAAATGGATGTTGCAGAATTCAGTGGGGGCATATTGGCCTTGTTCCATTTGCTAATAGAGAGAGAAGGAAGAAATCAACCTGGATGCAGTAAAATGTTAAAATATTTTGTTTTAATCATACAGGACAGTACAAAATTAATATCAAGAAGTCCATGTTTGGTACTTCATGACTTTCAAAACCACTGACCCATGGTCTTCGTCATATAAGAAAGCCCTGCAAACATCTCTCTTTTTGTCTTATAATATATCCCTTCATATTAGACAGCCCTGCTAACAACCCATGTTTTTTTTCTGCAAAATATGCCTGCTTACAGCTCATGGTTTTCATCTTGTGTGACAGCCCTGCTAACAACTCATGGACTGTCTCACAAGACAACCCTGCTAACAGTTCAGTCCTCATTTTGTATGACAGCCCTGCTAACAACTCATGGTCCTCATCATGTAAGATGTCCTGCTAAAAAAATCGTGGTCCTCCTCTAGTATGACAGACCTGATTATAACTCAGTCCTTGTCTTTAATACAATCCTCCTAACAGCTCATCTTCATGTAACACTAAAAGTGTACATACATTATTACCAAAGACTAGAGCATAAGTTCCAATTATCAACAGAATAGCTTCATTTAACACAGGATGGGGTATAAGTAAAATTCTTCCTATAAAACATCATCATACAGTAAAACAACTTGCATCAAAACCCATCCTTCTAATGAATGACTGCAAGGAGCATTCAACAAATATTGTCCCACATGATCTCACTGAGATCAAACATTGTCCCACATGATCTCACTGAGATCAAATATTGTCCCACATGATCTCACTTATCCATATGCAATAAATGCAGTTTTATTAATGGGTGTGCTCAGACTTCAATTCTAACTTTTACAGATAGTCAGGGCTATATCATATAACGACATGTTATTAGATACACTATAGTCTGTTTTGAAGTGAGCCATTTTATAACTGAACAGACAAAATGAATCCATTTAAATGTTGTATGTATAAAAGGATAAGAAAATGTCTGAGTTCTTATAGTTTTGCAAGAATATTCTTGTTGGATACAAAGTAATATGCGATCTTGATTATTAAAATAATAATCTTGTACCATAGCTCCAATAAATGATTTATTATGTAAGAAGTAACTTCACGTGTGTGCATGCGTAACATATATCATTGCATCTGTACATGACCATGTCTCATGTACTACACAGCATGAGTCATTATATTTTCTCTGGATTTGGATGTCTGGTTGTTACCATGTGTCAGAGTTTGTAGGTGTTACCATTCATCTTAATACAGAAGTGTGATTTTGGCACTAGTGCTAATGGCTTAAACTCAGGAATTTCTTCTATAACCTGTATGCTGATATCGATAAGAATGTTGGCCTGGAGGAAGATAGATTTCATCTCATGTTAACGAACCAAATCTTCAAAACCAGTGGGTCTACTAACAACAAAAAGGGCCCTATAAGGTTCCTTTGTAGATTAGAAGGTCAGACCAAGCATGATGGCTCCTTAATCATCCAGCAGTGTTGTTTGACCAAAGATGCTTTGTTGTTGTTGTGGTCTTAACACCATTTTTCAGCACAAGATAGGCTATACATGGCAGCCAGTATTTATGGTGGAGGAAGAAACTGGAAAATCACCGGAAAGAACAACCGACCCACGAGACGCTACTGGCAAGCTTTCTCACATATCAACATTCGCCGAATCCTAGACTCAAACACACACAGACAGAGGTGAGATGGCAGTGATCCATAACATACAGCGCTTTAGACCACTTGGCCACTTGATCAATTCAATTACTGCAGTATGAATAAAGTTTTCAGTCGACTGCTTAATGTTTCATATTTTAAAATGACAAATTCGCAAAGAACTCACTGGTATGCATCTTTTAAAATTAAAACTATGAAATTAGATACAGTAGAAAAAAGAAAACAATTCACAGAATTTGCTCAGATTTATTGAATCCAGCAGTTTCCATACGTTTAAAGTAAAACAGCATTTGAACATCTAAAGTATATATTATTATTATATGCTCGGTTTTTTTTTATCCATTAACTTTACATTGTCAGAATCATGCAATATTGTACGATATTGCACTCAAATGCACTTCATATTGTACTTACATGTGCCCAATAGCGTAATAGGAACTAATCTGTAAACAAATCATGCACACTCACATAGTCAACACTTTACATTTTGGTTAATTAAATTTGTTTCTGAATGAACTAAAGCAAATGTTTCGTGGACTGTCCCATACTAGTTGCTTTGTTACATTCTGCATTAACTTTTTTGATACAATATTTTGGATTAGGCTAGCTATAAATGCCAGACAGGTTCCTTACAAATAACATGGAAGTAACAATGCATAACTGTCTACTTTTGCTGGTCATAAGAATGGCAAAATATATACTTGAGTATTACATCTTGAATTCCCTTAAAGCGTACTTTCTTAGTTCAGCAAATCCAAATTACATGAGACATGTTATGGGTTCTCAAGCTTGATAAAACATTTTGAAATTGTACTGCAATTTCAACTATATTCCAAGTGTAATTACATCCTCCTTACTGCACTCAAAATGAAATAACCATTGCATTCCAGTGTCTTTTTGATAATTGTAATTGAAAGACTTCATATTTTTTCCCACATTGATTTCAAACATTCAATAGCAGAAAAGAAACACACTAAATCTCAACACACTGCTGAAATCCAATGCACTTCATGTAGAATTGGCACAGATAAATCCATACCATAATCACAAAATTACATAGTATCAACAAAAATACCAAAATTTATTCATTCCAGATCAAATGATAAAGTTGTTGCAATGCGCATTCATTCACAATATGACTCCAAATTTCAATTTTAAGTAGACCATAACACCATTTTCTTTTGAAAGTTACATTTAGCGCAAGATTAAGTTAAAATTTATATGGGTGGAGTTAAGTGCAAATTAATAATGTTGAGTAATAATGAATCTGCACTTGTATAGTTAGTTTGGAACACAGCATAAATTCAATTACTTTGTTTCTTGTTGGGTATTTTTGTTTATATAATTTAGCCTTAGGCAGAATAAGAAAATGAGCATATAATAAAAAGGTTACAGCATTTGCATGGGAAAATATGAACTTGTTCTGTCAGATGAATATACTGCACTCCCAAGGCCGTGCAGCATTTCCATCTGAAAAACATGTTCATATTTTCCCATACTAATGCAGGATTCTATAATTATTAAATGTTTTAAATAATAAATTTGTAAAATTTTAATAAAATTTTAAACATTTAAAGGGTTTTGCCTACAGGTAACAGGGCTTTTAATGGACTATGCAGCATTCAAATTCACTGCATGCTTGACAGTCTGAAACAAAAAATGTTCAGACTAGACTCGCAACATTTGTAGCAATTTTACAGTTTGTCTATTTAGTTGCTTGACAAAAGGTTCTGAAAAAGTCATTTTTGTACACTAATCATGTAGTAAATTATGGACTGTACAATGTTTGCTTCATATAGATGACATTTTCATTACATGTAATGCAGCACTTGTCACTTTACTTCCTTCAGGTTTTATGTGTAGTTACTTTGCTTAGTTATTACAAGACAAAAAAAACATTTTGAAAATTCTTTGAAAAAGTAAGTTTCCAGTAACTGTTCCAGAGATGTGCCAAAAATATGCCAAACTTCTCTTAGACCTGTGTGCCAAAGCTTTTTCACAAACTGTACCAAAACATCTGACACAACTTTGCTACTCTGCCAAAAACAGCGTGCTTAAAAACTGATCTGTATAAAAAATACTGCCCTAAGGATACTGCTGTAAAATGCCATATTACAGAACAAGATAGGCTATACATTGCAGCCAGAATAAGTGTTGGAGGAAGAACCAAGAAAAACCATGGAAAGAACTACTGACCCATGAGAAGCTACTGGCAAGCTTTCTCACATAGCCCACAAGGATGCAGCAAATATAAAATATATTTGTACAGTGCTGTTATAAATACATCTCTTATTTGTTTCAAATGGGTGCCAGAGACTTCATTTCAGAGTAGGGAAACACTAAACAGTAAATGTTACTTGGGTTGTCTCACCCACAAAAAAAAATTGAAAATAGGATACTGGATTAATCTAGACTTATAAAACAAAATGTAAACAAAGTAAACATAGTAAATTTGCAAAATAAAACTTGTGTAAATTAAATATTGACACCAAGTACATTACATATTATTGATGGTGACTCATTGTTTTCAAAACTACAGTTTTATCATTAATTATTACATAGTTTATACTTTTTAAACTGTGACTGTCTATCATGGAAAAGGCTACCTACCTTTCCAAACCTCACCAAACTGGCCAGCACCAAGTTTTACGACAAACTCCAGAGAATCTCTTGGAATCTCCCATGCATCTTTTGTTTCCCTGGACAAATCATCCATCACAGGTTTTGGTTTGGCACAAGGATTGGTCAAGACCTTGCAGAGACCATCTGCCTGTGCTGTAAGCAAAATGAACAGATGATATTGACTGGAATATTAAACTTTGCTAGCTCTCAATGCTAGGAGGCTTTCTGTCAAATCTTGTCAAATTCTATTTGAGAACTTTTTCAAAAGAAGTTATTCAAAGACCTTCTGTTTCAATGGTGGTGAATCAGCATGGTATAAAACTGAAAGCTTGTCATGCTATGATGCTGCCTGTGAAAAGGTCAAATTCTGGGTTGCAATTTTACATCATAAAAAGAATAAGAATTTTCAGTATTGGCAACCATATCTCATCAGAGACCTACATCAAAATGTGAAAGCCCTTCATGCCAGGACGATATCAAATTTCATCAAATTCTGCTGGGCAGTTTTTGGAGAAGTTGTTTAATGTGTTCTATTTTTAGTAATGGTGGCCATATTTAATGATATGTAGGCATCATTATGCATCATTAGCCAAAATGCTGTCAAATTTGGTCCAATTCTGTTGAACAGTTTTGAGAGGTCATTGCAGGTTTTTATATTTTTATAACAGCAACAAGATTATGTGGGCTGATTGGAACCATTTGAATAGATTTGAAAGCACCCACACACCCCATGCTAGTAAGTTCTCTGTAGAACTTTATCGACTCATACAAGTAGTTCTTGATTAGTTTTAAACAGCATATGCTGACATATGAAAGATGGCACATAAATGCATGACACATACCAGATGCAAGTCCATGATCATGATTATCAAAGCTGGAATGAACCTCACTGGAAGACAGAAAATGTATAACAAGGAAACTGTCTTAATTGTTTACAAGTGATTATCACAAGTGAGGAAATTTTAAACAACTGGTCAAAAACTATATGTACCAAGTAGACAAGGAACAAATATTAAGTTTGGAAACAAAAATATTTACATACTTTTGTAATGATCCACCAATGCTATCAGCCGGTCAAATGTTCGCCTGGCTGCTATGTAACAGCCACCATTGTCCATGTTGCGTATCTTATAGTGCTTGGTACAATCTCCTCTGGATGGATCATGGTCTCTGATTGACAGGACATAATTTCCTAAAAAAGTTAAAAACAACAATGCGGGAAATTTCTGATTAATTTGATGATGGTTAGGTAATTTAAAATAGGAATTTAGACATTTTCTGAAATAGAAATATACAAGATATTTTCTTCATCAAACATCCATGTTTCAAATAATTATGATCCTTTCCAAGAGTAAATAAAGCATTATTACAAATCATCTAAAATGTAGAACCCGGTAACTTTGATGTGAAACATTAAAAAATGCAAAGTTTTTGAAAGGATACTTCATTGCATTGCCTAAATTAATTCAAAGTAATTAATACACTTTGTCTAAATCAAAATATGACAGTAGTTACCTAAATTTGCTCTCTTGCTCAAGCTCTGTAATCAATCAATTTTCAAGTCAAAAACAAATATCCATTCTTGTAATGCAGATACCAATTTTTCTTTGTTCAGTATGTTTCTTTGATAATACTTAACCAATCATAATACCTTAGGAAAACTGCTACTACCTTGCAAATCCAGCATTCCCAGATACTACTTTTAGCTGAAGGGAACTAAACATTTTCTGCCAACTTATGTGGTGGTCACAGTGATCTACCCTTACCTATAAGACTTTGCAGAATGCATCAATTAGTACTAGAGCAAAAGGCACCCTCTATTGATGTAACTGCAGGGTGGCTGGAAGGTTGTATGTGTACTATAATTAGATACGTATTCTTGAAGAAACATAGTCAACTAGAAAAATTGGTTTCCTCATCAAATACACTACTCAATCATAATACCTTAGGAGAATAGTTTATAGGTGGAGGGATTTACATCCACTAACCACCATCTCCAGTCCCCTAGGGTATGTGATTGACAGCTTCCGGGTTGGAGGATTGTGGCTTCAAAAGGGAAAATATCCCACGCACTCACCCATCCCTGCAAATCTGATGAAAGTCGCGCAGCCTCGGCTTAAGAAGCTGTCAATTGATCTGAAATCGTTACCTCTAGAAGTGTGGATATAGGTCCAACACATCAAATTGGGATGACAATCTCAGAAAAAAAGTAGTAAAATGTGGACTCTCATCTCTATCCCACAGCCTGAATGATGTCAGTTAGCAAACTGTTCCAGTCTGATGCTGAATTGCGAGAGGAAATGCATATTATGTTCACTTGAGTTGGGGTTATTTCCCTAAATGTGGAGTAAATAACCTCCTTACTCCAGGATAAGACAGTCTGTTCTGATAGATACTCCTGTACTTTTATGAGAAGTAGAAAGTTGGGTTACCCGTGCAAGGGAGACGGGTATTTGGTGATGAAAGAGGATGACGTCATGAGTGAGACTTGACCATCTTAATGGAACTTGCATGTACTGGGTTTGTTTATAGGGCACGTGTTTCATCACTAATGCCATGAGGGAGCAGGTCTTGTAGGAAAAGGAGTGCCTGAGACACCTTGAACTGGTTCCAAAGGTGTCTTGTCCAGCCAGGTTAATACCCAAGATAGGTTCCTCTGTGTGCATCGGGTCAGCATTTTTGACCATGAACACACAAAGTAGGCGAAAAGATCGTACAAGTCCTGGGGTTGTCCCATATTCTCTCTCCCATGATGATGAAAGGTGTCAGCGATTATGGAGTGGTAACCTTTGATCAGTGCTAACTTTCTCAGTTTATAGAGCCATTTTCCTTCGTATGCTTTCAGAGTGCAGGGTCATTGTTCATGACTGATAGTGAGAATAGTTTAGGTCTGAGGATTTGTTTGACATGATCCAGAAGTGCCGATTCGGGAACTCTAAACTGGGACGAAACAACCAACATCATTGTTGTTCGAGTAGATGATGGAAATTTTTAGCAGGGTTTCTGATGCAAGATTGACAAGGTCATTGATCCATGACTTCTCCCATCAGAGTGGTGCAATGAGAATGAGATGATATGCTGATGCCAATGCTTTCTATATCACATTTGGAATCAGAGGTGTTGGAGAGTAGGTGCATGCATTCAGGTTGGTCCAAGCCAACAATAAGGAATTGAATGCACAAGCTTTTGGTTCCTGAATGGGGGTTTTAAATTCCACCTTGTCGGTACCGTCAGGTACAGATACAGTAAAAACCAAGGGAACAAGCGACTTTTCTGCCTGTTAGTTCCATGACAAAGAGTTGGCTAGTATGTATAGATGTCCTAGAATATGGTGAGCATGTATGTAGACTTGTCGCTGACAACACCACTTCCAAAAGTCCCACAATGCAAATGTCTGGGACAGAGAAATTACAAAGTGACACTCATGGAAACGATGATTGAGCATCTCTTGGTGGTATAAGAGTTAGAGTGGTCCCTGCACATGTCTGCAAAAGTTGAACTGGACACAATGTAAGCTGGGCTGTTATTGATTGACCCCATAATATTGATATTTGGCCCTTCATAATTCTTAGTATATGGCCTAAGCCAGTCATAACGGAAATATGAATTCATGTGAGGAGGATATCATACACCTTTTGGTATGACAAAATTCAAGGACTTTTCAAGGTTTCAATCCAATTTTTCAAGAACAAAAATGCCTAGTGCACTATAGGCATATTTGTCAATGGCCATATAAAGGATTAGTGAGATTGTTGTAATTTCCTGACAAGGAGCTTCCTAATGTTTGTGCTTGGGACCGCCATTTTGTCGAATGGAAAATATCACAGTTACGACCTACTTATGATAAATAGCAGATTTTGATCAGAGCATAAACAGTGACCACATGATCTGATGTAATGGTCATTCTCTCCAAAGAATATAGTATCTAATAGGGGGTTTACCCTGAAGGTGGTGCTACGAAAACCCCCACAAGATGGCTACTGTTTACAGAGTTGCCGAAAGACGCCAGTATGTGACTGCGGCTGAGTGTCACAAGGCGTTAGTATGAGCTAAAGGGTTAAATAATGGAATGTTTATACAGATAAGTATGACTCAAGTGTCGCATATAGAAACTTTGATGAGCAGGATGCGACTGAATAAACCATGCATAGGGTACTAACCTGTACTTATCTGACCAGAGATGAATACAGAAATGTACACAAGTGTTTACATTAAACACAAAAGAAACTTCACAGAAAAATGAACTGAGGCACCATTATATAGGTCCAGAGAGCATCCATACAAGTAAAAACACTGTCCAGAGGCTATGAATGCCTTGGAGCAGAAACTCACTGATAGGTACCCATTCATAATGCACATAAACAGGAGTTTTATATTTACTAGAGACTTGAGCATATAAATATTTATAGCCCAAACTGAATCCAGTCACTTAGGCTCCCCATGTAAGTACCTAAATGTGAGACAAAGTGTTAGCAACTTGATGAGGCAGAACCATTTCATGATAGGAAGAGAAAAAGTTGGAAATACTGATGGATTATACTTTCCTTCAAAGTGAAGAACTCCTCTGGTATATCTTCCAAGTAGATTCGGGCTTTTGCATGGTCTCTCGTGATAACTGCATGCTTCTTGGTACAAGCAGAAGTAGTGACAGATTTAATCAAAGTGGTTCAGTCTGATACATTAAGGCAGATCACTCTGTCCAACCACAACATGTCAGAAGACAACTTTTAGCTCCCTTTAGCTTAAAGTCACATCTGGGAGGGCTGGATTTGCGAGTTAGTAGTAGTTCTCCTGTGATATCATAATTGCATAATGTATTTGATTATTATTTTCCAATTGGCATCTCTCAGAACAAAATCTGAAAAATATGACCAGTAAATTATTTTACCTAATACTGGATTTTAGCATGTAAAATACACAAACTAGAAATTAATTTATTCTTTTTTTTTTTATATTTCTGCATACATTACATCTTATTGCTCTGCTGATGCATGACAGGAGACCAATTGCTATGCAAAAATTAAGTGACTGCAACCTGAGCTTCATGAAAATAGCTTACTATGTCAAATACATTAATACATTTCCATGCCTGTACCTGCAACAGTGTTCTAGATTCACAACCAAAAGCTTTCACACAGAATCATCCCACTGTAAAAGTGATATTATACCCGTTATTATGATAGCTGCCCAGTTGGGCAAATATGATTTGAAAGTGACCCTCACTACAGAATAGAACAGCCTTTTAGCAGAACATGATTTCCAGCTAGCTTACACATTTTCTATAAAAACTGTCCCCAACAAGTGCAACACTTACAATGGCCAGAATCCGTCACCCAAGGCAGACTCAGATGCTACATGTTACACTTTACTAACAAATCAGGTGCTGTGCACTCCAAAACTATAATATATGATTACTGAGATTTCATTTTTTTTTTAAATAAAAAAACTTTTTCAAAGTTAGTGAATTGATTTTGATAAGTACAGAGGGTTTGTACTAGTTGTTGCATACAATTGTTACACAATGGTTATTCTTAATTTTCTCCTTTATCACTAATGATATGATATAAAAATATAACTTCAATTTTAATGTTTGTCTTTTGGCTACCAACAAAAATACTGCACAGAATCAAGAACAAATTGTGGTAGTACAATAACTGATTCCATATGGCAACTGATTAAGTCCCAATAGTAAATTTTGTATCAGAGGAGCAACAGAAAGAGAGTTGTAAAAGATAAAATAGTTTCATAAAGTTAAGAAAAACTATTATTTATTCTTAAACTGTACATAAACAAACTAGTCATATAGTACAACAGCAGTGTCACATGATAGACATGTAGTGCAAAATCAGTGGCACATGACAGACAAATAGTGCAATATCAGTGGCATATGACATAGTGCAATATCAGTGACATATGACAAACATGGTTTAATATCAGTGGCACATGACAGACATGGTGCAATACTAGTGGCACATGTCCAACATAAAGTGCAATATCAGTGGCACATGATGGACACCTAAAATACTGATTAGGAGCCTTTCTTGTTTTGTTTTTTCTGCCACTTATCTGGTTTATACAGTTAAGTCTCCCTGATACACTTCCTCCACCAAGTGCCATGGTCACTCACTCATCCCTCATCATGCTTTTAATGGCATGCAACCCAACATGTGATGGTGTTCCATGTCTGGTCACATTCATTCCTCTCTTTCTATATAGTCCTCCTCCAAGTCTCTTTCCAATGAACTAATCTTTTGTTTCTTATTAGGGATCCAGTGGAGGGCTGTCCTAGGTTGTGCATCCAGTGGCGAACTGTCCTAGGTTGTGCATCCAGTGGCAGGCTGTCCTAGGTAGTACATCCAGTGGCAGGCTGTCTAAGGTTATGCATCCAGTGGTGGGCTGTCCTAGGATGTGCATCTAATGGCAGGCTGACCTAGGTTGTGCATCCAGTGACATTCTGCATGCATGTCCCTAGCCACTTCCATTTCTTGTTTTCAAAATCTCAACAAGATATGTTGATTCTCTCTTCTGATGGAGGTCTTCATTTTTGGGGGTCCTGTTTCTACAGTTGTCTGTTTCATCAGCAAATCCATGGCAAGGATGAAGAGGAAAGGTGCAAGAAAGTTGCTTTGTTTTCCCAAAAAAATAAATGATTGTCAGTTATAGAGGTCTAAGTTATCATAGCACATAATTTTCAAGTGTAAATCACATGCACGCAAGCATGCACACGCACATCTAATCCAGTGCAGTATTTGCTGTACACTAATACAATTAAACAGTACACTATATGCTGACCCCATGTTTAACAGTCCTCTACATAGGTACCACTATGGCATGGTTCACGCTGGTGATCTAGATTTGTAAACAATGTACACAATTTTTAACTAAACTTGCTTTGTAGAAACCATTATTTTCTTAACCAACTCACTGTGACCATGACCACTGATCCAAACTTAACATTTCTTTCTTGTCCTAACTCAACCAATTCACAATGTTTGAAAAGAAACTTAACCTGGAACAAATGTTATTTTGCAAAATATATTTTTCCTGCAGTCATAATGAAAATAACTGTAGCATTTTTACAATAAAATCATCTGGTTTCTTCTTTTCCCCCAAGTGCAAGCAATCAAAATATTAAACTAAACTAAAGTTATTGTGCTGACAAGAAAATGGGAAGTGATAGACACAATCATTGATGTAATATGTTCTTTCTGCAGGGAAATCTTAAGTGGCTATTTTTGCATAAATATCATGCAAGGTACTGCATTTAGATGTTGAAGGAATTTTTTTTTGATTCTGCAATGCCAAATTCTTTGGTGAAACATGACATGAACCTAGTCTAAAAATAGCCTGAGTCGGCACTGAACAAATGATTTTGGTTGTCTGAAGCATCCCACTAAAGTGAGATGACCTGCCTAGAAATGCATTACCTAAATTGTAACAATGTTCCATTCAAGTGGTTTTCACCTGAAATGACTTTAGTTTATAAATGGGACATTTACACAATGGACATTAGCCTAACAAGTGTATCTCTGCCTTGCCTACACTTTGCAGGCAGAGGCAAAATTTGCTGTGTTTCAAAAAGGTGTCAAGTCCTTGTGCAATCTCCAGTTCTGCTTAATACCTGGACAAGTTTCACTCTCTCTGACTAGAAAGATGCCTGGTTGTTGCCCGGGAGCCAACAGTAACCGTTCTGCCTCTTTTCGTGTGATCTTGCCCATGAACCATCTGTAAAAAAAAATATAGATGACAATACATGTTTGCAGAGTAAATATGTTTAATAATTCACAAGTACCAATGATCAAGGAATTCACTGACTGAATGTCAATGTCATAAAGGTGCATGAATGTCAATGTCACAAAGGTGCAAGTTCCTAGATCTTCAACATTATCATGGAGCAAACACAGCACTCTATCATATATAGTATGAAACACATTCATTTCTACCTACATAGCATTCTATCATATATAGTATGAGACACATTCATTTCTACCTATCTGTTTAAAAATCAAAAAAGTTGTTTCCATGTGAAGTGAATGCATATAATGCCTTAAATGTACCAGTACAGGTATTAATGAAACATATTATTGTGTTGGATGAAATTTATAAACTAACCATAATGAACAAGTGATTGCTACAGTATGCATGTCTGGAGATGCTATCCTTGCTCCCAACCAAGAGTGCTATCTCAAAATTGGTGGTATATCACAATTGGTCAAACAACTATAAATACTAGTCTTTTGTTACAGCTAGTTAAAAATATTGTTATTCCCAGTCAAGTTTTACTTTACTGAATCATTATGACATGTGACAAAGGATAGACTAAAGCAAAGTTGAACCAGGGTAACACTAAATGTCACTTCAATATTCAAAGAACAGGTGCACAAATATTATACAGCTAATTCAAACTCAAATTCAGTTTACATTTTTAATCAGAATGGTTTGCAATGGATGAATAAGCTTCAAATGTAGCCCATATATGTAGCAAATTTATTTTGGGCACAGGTTTTATGCAGTCCACTTTATGATTAGCAAAATTAAAGCACATTTTCTGAAGTTAAAGTACAAATTACTGTAACATAAAATAGATTAATATAAATGTATGTTCACCTATACCTAAGCTTCACCTACAATCAGTCCATGATAAAACTATGGGACTAGCCTAATATATTTTTTAAGAAGTGAGGGTAGACTGAATAATTGATATACAGTCAAACCCAATTAGCTCAACCTCAGTTACCTTGACAACCCACATGTCTAGCATTTTGGTCTGGTCCTAAAAAATTATTCTTTGTTATGCTATTTTTTGCCTACTTATCTTGACCTCTGTTAAGTCGCTAACCTGGTAATGTCAAGCATAAGTTTTGGTCCGAAGTAACAAGTGGACCCGATTAATTTGACGAAATACAACTTTTTAACATCAATCTCACATAAGTTATACAAGAAATGGTCAGCAAAAGCGATTGATTTTCACACACAACTCTGGTCAGCTATGGCAGTAGTCACATGTTTATTTTGTATTCTTTCTATTTTTGGTTCACAAAAGTAGCTTAATCGATTATTTTTTTAAGAATATATCATGTTCACTACATAAAATATTCAAAGATTCACAAAGACAAGAGTGTGCACAAACTACAATGGAACTTTATTTTACGAAAACGCTGAATCTTATACATCAGCTACATGTGTATTTTATCCCTTTTGTTTCTTAAGGTATATTTCAGATCTGAATTATGTTCGGAAATAATTGTATTCAACAACAATCAAGGAGACACAAGTGATGAAATATTATGTACATGTACATATACAAATTAATAATCAATGTGCAGACGGAAAATTGCTGATCGGCTGAATATTCAAGTCATGAAATTGTTCCAGATGCACATGATATCATTATGATTTATTTTATAGCATTTCATACATGCCAACCCCTGGCAAGGAAAAAGTGTAATCCAAGTGGATAAAAAGAGTGAGCAGAAAAGGAGTAATCAACATATAACATGATAAAATTAAATACACACAAGTACAAAATGATTTATTTACCCCTCTGGTTTTTAACATCAATTAATGCTTCAAGTTTTCATAATTTGAGCTTTAAAAAGCAGCAAACAACTTGATATGCACAATGATGGACACTTTAAAATATACAATGCAGCTGAAAACCCAGGCAGTTCTGCCAACTTATGTTTATTCAAAACATTATCAAACAATTAGAAAATGTTTTATCCAGTGGAATCTGCTGTTAATTCTGGTAATGAAAGAAAAGCAATCTGACCTTGTCCATTTTCAAAATCTCTTACACCGACTGTGTACAACTGTACAACGTTTTTCATTGTAATCACTGCTCCTGTCTGTTGCAATAATAAAGGGCTCAATTTTCATGGCTTCTGCAATATTAAGTGATGCACCTTCTGCTATACACTTAACAATATTAGATAATTTTGTTCTTGCACATGCCTTTTTTCTGCAATGTTTGGTGTTATGAAGCATCTGTTTGAACAAAGGACCGAAGTTGTATTCTACCACTAGCGGTAGTCACTGTTCTATTAAGAACTCGATAGATAATGCCTCTGTATATATAAAATTCATTTCCACAATTTAGTTCTGCTGTAAAAAAGAAGTTACCTTAGTAATGGAGTTAGCAAAATGAGCTAATTCAAGGCATCTTTGTTTTACACTATGACCAATATAAAACTCCTTTCCACACAGCCTGCAATGGGCTCGAAGCTACCCTATAACGGAACACTGTATTCATGTATTCATCACTATCATTTTTTTTCCAATTTTTTTTAATCTGTGTAATTATCTGAGAAACAGTTTTGATGTAACATACACATCAACTAGAATAAATCATACTTGACTTTTGCCACCAAATACCTACAGAATTGTTATGTACCTGTATGATTTATAACAAAGAATATATGAGCAAAGATGAAAAATAAGAAAACCAGTCTGTTCATTCCTATGATAGACACCTGCTATAAATAGAAACCAAGGTCAAAAGTTTGAAAGTACAAACCAGCATGTTTCTTGGAAATAGGGCAGCTGCTCTAAGTAGAACATAACACTGTTAGGAAAGTCACCGCTAGTCTACAGACAAGTGTCTTTTCTAGAATATGTTCTGTGTGATTAGTGGGATGTTAATAATAATGAGAAAACAAATTATTAATTTTTTGGAAGGGAGATATACCAAAAAAGCATAATCCAAATACATCTAAGCGTAAGGCGTAATTTAGTATAAAAAAAATGATTACGCCAAAAAAATAATGGTTGGCATGTAAGGCATTTTTTGACAAAATAGCCAAGCATGTCTTAACATGTTGTTGTTGTTGGGCTTAACGCCATTTTTCAGCACTTGATAGGCTATTCATGGCAGCCAGTATTAATGGTGGAGGAAGAAACCGAGAAATCACCGAAAAGAACCACCGACCCACGAGAAGCTACTGGCAAGCTTTCTCACATATCCACATTCGCGGAATCCTAGACTCGACACAAATACATGCAGACAGAGGTGAGATGGCAGTGGTCCGTAATGGACATCGCTTTAGACCACTTGGCCACTCAGGGCCCCTGTAAAATTAACATAATGTAGTGCACATACAAAAATATACTGTAAAATTATCAACATATATGTATATATGTACAATAAACACAATCAGTATATGAAAAAAGGAATACATATAAACATCTCATAATGTTCAGTACATTATTCTTTTAGTAGATATGAAGTAATATCAGTCTGCTTTTTAATCCGACGCTGATTTGTAATGAACAATTCAAAAGCACTTATGTTTTCATACATATTCTTGGCACTGGTGACACTTGCCACAAACAATTTCATTTTTTAATGCATACAGCCATTTCATGAAACTGCATATACATGTACTTGTCCACAAAAATTAAACAGAACAGATTTATTACTAGGCAGAATATCACTCTATATACACACTTGATTATATAAGTATGTGAATGGATAATCTCAGACACTTGGCTCCCATAATTTAGTTCTCAAGCTTGAGGTCTTCTTAACTTTGTTTTGTTTTCTTATTTGCAATATCTCTTCTTTTGGTCTGGCAGAAAAATTAACTTCCATTGTTTTAATTTATTTACAAAATTACAGTGAATACCGTTAAAAGGGAACCAAAGTTGGCTAAAAAATACAGAAAAGAAAAAAGAATCAGCACACTTAAAAAAAATCCAAAGTCAGTTTATATGACTGGTTTGCTCTGCAATAAAATAAACTTTGTATTTGATATCCTGCCAGTAAGTTCAATGAATGTGTTTACTTCTAGTTACTGGATGTTTATTCACCACTCTGGCATCTATTTGTCATCTGGAATTATAATTGTTACAAACTCATATTGATACCTGCAGGGTAAGTAATATACTCAACATCAACTTGCTTTAATATTATTCTTTGTAACCCATGCTAGTGAAAGGACTCATTTGCACTCACTGTCAATGAACATGTACATTTATTTTAAAAAAACATGTATTGATCTTTATTTGCAAGATACTGTCATATATTAACCTGGATATAATAAAATCTTGGTTGTTTTGCACCTAACACCATGTTATGTGTGAATGGAGGGTGCCTGAAAGCATTGGGCTGATGTTTCTCTCACTCTTGCTTGTTTGTGATTTTCTAGGATCCATTTTTCAGTCATGATAACATATTCATACCACTGAGTACAGCCAAACATGATTTGATTTTCAGTGTTTACATCAATTATAAAAATACATCATGTTATCTAACATAAGTGATGCACACAACAGTATGGATGAATAGCTACATGTAATATAGGAAGTTCATATATTTTTTCTTTAATAAATAACTCATGCTGATAAAAAGGAATATATGAAAACAACACCAAGTTAGTTTCTTTTATTTTATTATCAAATAAGTATTTTGTATATTTTATTGTAACATGCTGTGGGAGGGGATTCCACTAAGCGTAAGAGCATGGGACCAGAGTAATGGTCAAATACACGTTATGATTTTAATGAACCCAGATATCTCAGGACCCAGTTATGTCAACATTTGTTTTACACCACCACCCTGACATAATCAACATATCCAGGTTTGGCTTAGACCCTGTCATATTACTGTCAAACCAGCCAAAACTGAAGTTTAGTCCTGCAATGTAAGACAAGGACTCATATTTATTTCATAGGAAATTATTTCCTAACATAACAAGGAAGTAAGGTGTTAAAAGCAAGTTAGATATGGAGGCAAGGTGTAGTAACGACAACTTCTACTCATTTGGGTGATCAATTTAATGTTCAAATTAAGAAAAAAAAAAGATTTTTGGGTATTCTTTGAACAGAGCAGAAATAATCTAATCACTACAATTAATGTTTCTTTAAATGCCCATGAACTGGAAATGATCTTTTGGCAACAATAAACTTAGAGAAAGCCTTAAAAACTCGTACTGCTGTTACTGTTCTGTACTAAACATGAGTGACAGTTATGTATTTTATTGACCTCTAAGAAATTCCAGGCAAATAATAGTTTAAAAATCAGGTTTTAAAATATTTTATTTAATGCAACCACTTAATGACACTTTATTGTTTCTTTTCTTACACGACTGTTTGAATTAGTAAGGCTTTTCATATCAATGGGACTATAAATATTTTTAAAAAAAAGATTTTGTTAACTCATAGGTGCTACATTACAAAGAATAATGAATGCTGGCAGACATTTTGATTCACCCAAACATGAAAAATATCTCCAAGATTCTAATGTTTAGTTAACTTACTCCTGAGCTTCCAAGCTGTCTTCCACAGCTACATAATTGCGGGGAACATATCCCTCAGTACGTGTGTTGGTATATCTGGGATCTGTGTGTCTGGCAAGCCACCAGTCAGAGTCACTAAAAATAGAAGGAAAACATAATGACACTGAAATTACAGATGTTGTACAAGACAAAATTTGTTTTATGAATGGTAACAAAAATTAAGACCAACTAAAAACCAAGTCTAGCCAAAAAGAAATTAGTGACATAAATTAGAAATATGTTTAAGGTATATGAATGGCAAGAAGCCACAGTGGTTCTGTGGTTAGCATGCCAAACTTGCAGTCAAAAGTCCTACAGTGCTGGCAATCAAGCTGTATCTGAGGGTAAGATACTTTAATCAAATTACCTTGGCACAAAACAACCTACTTAAAGCAACTCAACCAAAAGCCCACCATTGTGCCTGAAAACTCACCACAGAGTTCAAATCCTTCACCAGAGAAATCAATGGATTAATATACAACAGAAAGTCAATGGCACAGTCATATGCCCCTCCTATTATTTATGGTTGGGTCTAAAAATTATGTTTGAAACTACTTCAAGCTTCTAAACAATTCTGTATTTAAGTGAAATTTGTATCATTTTAACAGTATAAGAAATACATCATAAAATGTGTCAAGTCTAAAAGCATTGTGTGGAACAATACAGTGCTCATGTAGCTCACCTTCCACTGTGGTAAATCTGTAATATACAGCCTCAAGTTTTGAAGTACTGGTATGAAGTCTGCCACACACAAACATATGTACATATATGTGCACAAACATTCACACAGACAGCATGTATACACAGCCTCTTTCATAGAAGATCTGATTATTTTCTAATTAATATTGACTGAAATTCAACATTTTACTGTTATAATAACTAGAAATTAATAATTAAACCTTTGTCTGTTGAAAACCAACACAGGTTTAATTTTGAGCTTGGCATCTTAGCACCGATATTTTTATAGACAAACTTGTAGAAAGGAGACAAGTTCAATAAATTAGCACATTCAAAGCAATTTTCAAACTTGAGGATTGACATCAGGGTAAAAATAAAACCCCATAAATTGTACAAGAAGAGATCAGACAGTAAACTAAAACCCCATGTATTGTACAAGAAGTGATCAGACAGTAAAATAAAACCCCATGTATTTATTGTACAAGTGATCAGACAGTAAAATAAAACCCCATGTATTTATTGTACAAGAAGTGATCAGACAGTAAAATAAAATCCCATGTATTTATTGTACAAGAAGTGATCAGACAGTAAAATAAAACCCCATGTATTTATTGTACAAGAAGTGATCAGACAGTAAAATAAAACCCCATGTATTTATTGCACAAGAAGTGATCAGACAGTAAAATAAAACCCCATGTATTTATTGTACAAGAAGTGATCAGACAGTAAAATAAAACATTGTACAAGAGATTAGAAAGATGTGAATTAGAGTTGTCAAAAAAAAATCAATGCTGCCTCCAGACAATATAATTCCCATGAGGTGTAGCATTTTTCTCTTTAAAATCAGAAATAAAATGTTTTAAAAGTGTCTTGCAAAAAAAGATCTGATGATTATGCAGATTATTTCAACTACTCAATTATCAAGGCACTTTCTGGGTCAATAAGAATGGTGAAGATAGTTTGTCTAATTGCCCAGTCAAAGGAAAGAGAAGTTTTCTGTACTGACCAATAATTAGACCCTGAACACAATTAATATCTCTAAAAGATCTCAGTGAAATCAAAGATAGTTTACTTTAGAATAATAAATATATTCCCCCAAGCAACCTGACCTACATTAGAATAATAAATATCCTCCCCTAATCAATTGAGATAGTCTACCTTTGAAAAATGAACTGTACTTCTACTGAACAAGGAAGTTACTACAACTCACTTTTCCTAATTTAGAACCAGGTATAAAGTCATTTTATTCAGCAATACACTGCCTTGACTCAGTTTGCATGTATCTAACAAGATAAGGGAATAAATACATGTCAAGTATGTGCATGTCCAGAATTTTTGCCTCACCATATCACTTATATGTCAAATGACAAATGTGATCAGAAAGATAAACAGTCTTTTTTGCCTCCTTTTTTTCTTGTAGTAGTTTGAACAGTCCAACATGCAAAACTGTCAATATGTGCATTTTATGGCCATAGTTTATATTAGTTTATCCCATAGTAGCAGTACTAAAATTATTTATATCCATGAAACTGTTTACACCAAACAAACTGTAGATCAAAGTAAGGACATCAACATGACTAAGTAGCAAGACAAAATAGTTTTTTTTTTATTATGAGTATTCTTGAAAATGGCAGTATTGATTGGATTTCACATTGGCTTAATGGACTTTACAACAAACAGACGTTATTACAATATTTCATCTATCTCTTACATCCATAATTTTCAGATACTCTACAGAATATCCTGAGTGATGTATCATTTTGTGAAAAACTGAATCAAGTTCATAGGTCACCATGTTCGAAACAAACCAAAATATGTTGAAAGCAGAAGCAAATGAATTTACATGTATACAAAAAGTAATGTAGATACCAAAACAAAGCTTGAAATGTTATCACCAGGTGTGTGTGTGTGTGTGTGTGTGTGTGTGTGTGTGTGTGTTTTGGATTTTCAAGAGAGCTTTAAAAAAATTTCAGTCATATTGCTATGATGTCTGCAGTGTGGCAGTATACAGTGTCTAACACTGGGATATCATGCAGCAGACATGTAGCATCATGTCCCACCCAGTCACATTATTCTGACACCAGGCCAACCAATCCTAAAAACAAACCTCTTAATGCTGAACAGTAGCAAGGCTGCTGTTAGTACCATTTTTATAAGTCTCTGGTAGGACTTGGCTGTGGTTTGAACCTGCGACCTCCCACTACTTTTGCAGAGACTCTAATCACTAAGTCACCGGAGTGGTCTAAGTATCAAGTAATTGTATTTTAAAAAATTTATGGATAAATTAACAACTTGTCTGGATTTGTCTGTGTACAAACAGATGTAGTCAAAATCATATGCTAGTTTGAGCATTGAGATTTTATATATCTTGCTTATGATATTTTGGATACAGTATAATGAAAATTTTTGCTGATGAAATAATAATGGAAGGATGCAAAATCACTTTTTAGTCATAAAATTTAACACATGGAAAACTTTACATTCTTGATAAAGAGATGAAAAATTTCTCATATTTGAAAACTTTGGCTAAAATTCAAGGTTTTATGACTATTTTAATCCATGGTGCATGGTATAATATTTCTTCCTTGAAAAATTCAATGTTTCTAATCAAGCAATCAGATAGATGTCAAACAATCTCAATTTGAGGAAGAAATTTTGAAATGTTTAGGGAAACTGGGTCTGATCAACACTTGTAATTTTACAAAGATGCAGAATGTGATCCCTACTCTTGTCCATAATATAACGATGATCAAATGTTACCAAAGAAATAGCAGTAGAATAAGGGCATACTATGGCATCAAACTGGAATTAACTTTAGGACAGATTTAATTTTTGGGACTGTAATTGCATCTAATGGAAATTTAACATTTTATCCCAATTTTTTTAAAAAGGTTGATAAGGTCTCAAATGGGAATTAACATTAGGTAATGTCAAACCATTGTACATTCTCAAATGAGTTGATATTTTTATATGTGAAATAGATTAGGCCACCATTTTGAGGATTTATGGGTCTATGAGAAATGAAGTGTTAAAAATGTTTAACATGTATGGAGCTAAATGTATAATAGAGTCTATGAGAATTAAGGTAAGGCAGCCATTCTTAGGATTTATGAGGTCTATGGAAAATGTAATGCACTTTGACTAACCAAAACCTAGTTATCTATTATCCATTATCCCACATTTACAATCCATCAGTACATTATCTTTTTTTTCATACAACACCATTGTAGTGACCAATACCCAGTGATCTACTACCCAATATGTAGTCAATATACTAACCACCACCACCATATTTACTATCAGCATCCCAATTTACTATCCAACACACCAGTAGGAGTGACCACACCCATTCATCCACTGACCACACAGGGCAAAATGCTGAAGGGTATAAAGTTATTCAAATCCTGCTATTGTCAAATACCTTTCCAATTGTCACCTTATAAAATAGGAATAGGAATAATAATAATAATAATAATAATAATAATAATAATAATAATAATAATAATAATAATAATAATAATAATAATGACTTTATATAGTGCCTAATCTTTAGAAGCTCTAAGCGCTTTACAACATTTGACAATGCTTAAAAAAAATATAATGAAATGATTACAAAAATTAAAAACACCACAAATTAGAAACAGAAAAACATGCTGTAAACTTTTAAGGTAAGGATACATTGAAAAAGATACATTATTAGAAAAGGAAATCTCCTATCTCCCTCTATATTCCTTATCATCTATTTTAAACAAAACTATCATCCCTTATTAAAATCCCTACAATGCCAACTAGACTATCATAGAGTGAAAGAAAAGAGCAAGGTAGGAGTGCTCACACACATACACAAACATAACCTTCTATGGACATTAAAAAAACCAAGAACTTAGACACTCTCATGGATTGGCATTAGCTTGCTTTTACAATCTAACTGCCTTTCTAAGGATTCAATGGGTCAAGGTGAAATTCATAGTTAAAAATATTCATATATTTACCATGAGTGGTTACAGACACAATAGGAATTTAACAGTAGGCCACCATTTTCCTGCATTTATAGGGACAATGGGAAATCCTATCTTTAAAAAAAAAAATAACATGTGGAAAGGCACTCTGGTGACAAGATGGTAAATTCTGTATTTAAAAATGTCCATAGGGTTACCCTGAGTTAGCATAAGGTCAATAGGAAAATGTAATTTTTAAAAGATTTACATTTACTATCTAACATTTAGTGATTTACTGTCAAATACCATTCAACACACTGAAGTGACATTTACTATTCAACACACCATTTGGAGTGACCACAACCACTCATCTACTGACCACACCCTCATGGTAAGCTGTAAAAGAAGGCATATAAAATAAAATCCCTTATCAAACTTAGTTTCCCTGATAACATGCCTATTATCCCTTTATAAACCAAATTAAACCCCTATCCACCTATAACTTCCCAGTCATCCCCTTTTAAACAAAACCACCCTGATCAGCCCATAAACCTGCCATGGAAGAGCATGGAGAAAAAAAATATACTTACTACATGAATATGTGTAAATGTACATATAATTAATATCATATATGGAATGAAAGAAGAGAAAAGAATAGGAATGCTTCCACATATAGTAACATACAGACATTCAACAGGATAGAGAAAATACACTTAAAAACATGCATTAGCTTACTTTTGCAATCCAAAACACAGACATATCTGTGTTTGCGAATCCTGTGTTGTAACCAAACATAGTTGCTAAATTTATATCACTGTTTTCAACCTACTAGTAGGAAGTTTTGTTACAAAAAATATCCAGTGTCAAGTGAGGCAGATTTGGTTCTTCAGTCTTTTGTTACAAATTTACTTGATTTAGTCATAGATTTAGAATTGTTCTGATGGCCCAGTAGAGCATCCACCTCAGATGCTGGAGGTCGTGGGGTCGATCCCCCATCAAGTCGTATCAAAGACTTTTAAAAAATTGTACTAATAGCTGCCTCGCTTGGCACTCAGCATTAAGATGTTAGTGTTATGACTGGTCAGCCTGATGTCAGGATAATGTGACTGGGTGGGACATCATGCCACATGTCTGAAACATGATGCCCCAGTGCTAGACATCACTATATTGTGTCACACTGCAGACTACATAGCAATATGACTGAAAAATTGTTAAAGCTATGTAAAAAATCTAAATCACACACACAGTCTTTGATTTAGCACATTAACAAACTTTACCCATGGTCAGTTCACTTCATTATAAATAGTTTTTCTGATTATTGTACCGTGAATGAAATGTGACCATGGAATTGTTGTGACTAAAGTTAAATTTATCCCATTTTTTTAAAAGCAAATCAGAATTTGGTGTGAAGATAAATATTGCAAGGATGTAACATCTTCTGTTCACATTCGAAAACAAAAATAAAGTACATCAAAGCTGTACATCTTATATGGAGTGTTTTGTACTTCTTAAGAAACAAATTTTTCTATCTTTAAAATGCAAAATGTTTTTATTCCTTGATTATCAGCACTTTTCATTGATTCACATATTTCAATATTTAGTACAGATTCATAATTTTTTATCCTAGATTTTGTATACTTATATTCTTCTACCCTAGATTTTGTATACTGATTCACATTTGTCTACCCTAGATTTTGTATACGATTCACATCTGTCTACCCCAGATTTAGTACACCAATTCATACTGGCATATCCATTATAAGTTTGCTCTGTTACACTTGACAGAAAACCTTTTTAATTAATATTGAATAAAAAATCTGGCATTTATTTTGTTTTAATAGCAGGATATTAATGAAACCTTTTTGAAATGAAAATACGACCAACACAGGTTTAATTTTGAATTCAGCCTTTTTGCATTTAGGTTTTGGGTCTAATGTGAAAAAGTGACACAAACTTCATTAATAAGTGATGGTAATTCAAAGCAATTTTCATACTCAAGGCCTGACATGAAGGAAATCAGTGTATCCCCCAGAGGTGTAAAATTTAGTCATAAAAACCCTTTGGTGTCAAAACTGGGGGTCAAATAAAAAATGTATAGACATATTTTCATCTGATCCATACTTTTCCAGCTGAAATAGGATGACAACGCACGCACCTCTCTCTTGATCTCTTGATCTCTCTCTCGAAAACAAATAAACCAGCATACACAATAATCACACAAATGCATTGTCCATTCAAAAGATAATTTTATAGTTTATTTTCCTTTTAGTATTAACAGTCTCTTTATAATCTTTTTGTAGCAATATTACAGACCAAGATGTTACCTATAAACCAATACAAAAATCCATATAAATCTTTTAACCAAACGACAGCTAATTTACTGCCTGCCATAAAATGTATACTCTCATTGGTTTCATTATACTTCGTCCTAAAACACATTTATCTAAAAATCTAAGGGGCTAATGATTAATCTTCACTTTAAAAAGTGAACGTGAACTTTTAGATCTTTCTTTTGTTGCAGCAAAGTTAACAAAATCTGCAACAACCCGCTAATTTTCTAATCCAAATTATGGATTTGTCTCTGCAAGTTTACTTATTTCTTTGTTCTGAAAGAATGTATTAGGTATAATGGGTTCAAAAGCTATCTTATGATGATCAAGGGGAAGATTTTTTAAAATTCTTAAACGCTATCACGAAAACATTATTCACTTGTGCAGTCTTCGCAATCACAAGATCAGAAGTCACACAGGTAATCTCAATGGATTTGCGGTATTCCAGTCAAGGGAATATTTTCCATATTTTTTGTTAAAGTCATATCCACATTTACTCTTTTGTGTTCTGCTTCTTTCACTTTCTAAGTGCACGAAGTTTTAATCTCAAGATCACATTTCAGTGTAGATCAACAAGTAGGTCTCTGCCTTTTTTTTCTGAGAGCAGAAACCAAAGACCTTGGGCAATAGCACCTACTGAAGCTTTAACATTCTTTCAGTTCTAAGGTATTGGACCCTCAGTAGTAATTAATAAATTTATTTTGACTGACCTAGGTATGCAAATGGAAACTAAAATCCCTTTTCTTTTGAGCTATGGTGTTAAATCCTTCAGAACACTCATCAGAAAGGAACATCTATGTATACATCTTTAAATGACCTGATTTTTTAATTGCTGACAAATGCGCAGAAAGCAGCATCACCTTAAGACAAGAATAACTGCTATAAAACCTAGCGAGGAGTAAATCACACGGAGCTAACTAAAATAGAAGTTGCATCTGGATGTCACAAAACAGACATATACACATACATACAAGCAATTGTACATACATTATAGAAATTACATATGAATTAATTTAATTTAGCTATTATTTATTAAACTTTAGACTTATAGGAAACTATGATCTTGAATTAAATAATTCCAGTAATTTGATATATTAGAAGAAATAAGAGTTGAATAGTGTACAAACCCTTACTCAAAATTTAATAAAAATGAGATTTAATAAAATTAATACATTAAATACACACATATGGAAAAACTTAAGCACATAAAATACTTTAACTTTTGTCAGTCTGAGAGTAACCACAGCAATGAAACTTAAAGACAACTCTTAAGTCAATACAGAGACTGCGGGGGGTGGGGAGAAGAGATACCATACCATGTCTACATAGGAGAAAAATCAACACAGACATGATTAATAGAAATGTACCATTCGTCTACGGACAAAGAGACACAAAAAAGAATCATCAATGAATTTCAAAGACTTGAAAGCATAATTTGATGTCTTGTTGCTACAGTGGCATTCGGAATGGGGATACAAATAAGTGATGTTGATATTATTATTCACCGGGGATACCCAAAGAGTGTATAGGGTTATTGGCAAGAGACTGGGAGATGTGCCAGAGATGAGAGAAAATGTAAAGTTTGTCTCCTACCTTAAAGAACAAGCATGATGAAGACAACAACAGATGAAGCCATGATCAAAATTGCCAAAGATCAGCAAGTATGTATATGAAGAAATATTCCTGATGCATTGCGAATCCCGGAAAAGGATAGAATTACAGAAGTCCTAAAAGATTGTTTCAAAAGAAGATGCAATATATACTTGTGCGACAAATAAAACTGTTGTAGAAATTGTTGTAGTACTTGTAAATACACTGCAAACAAGGATATAAGAGAACATTTTCTCTAATCCATATGTAAATTGAGCACAATATTAATTATTGTCTAAAGTTATGTATGTATGTATGTATGTATGTATGTATGTATGTATGTATGTATGTATGTATGTATGTATGTATGTATGTATGTATGTATGTATGTATGTATGTATGTATGTATGTATGTATGTATGTATGTATGTATGTATGTATGTATGTATGTATGTATGTATGCTTATTAAAATTATATTTTTTAGCATATCTTTACTGCTCATTACAGTTTTAAATATATTAAATTATTTATCGTTCTTTAGATATCAAATTTACAACACCTCTATCTCTCAAAATTCTGCCATGATTGCCAGACACAATCTCAATTCTGTCCCAAGTTTTAGTCAGCTCCGTGTGATTTACTCCAGGTTTTAGTTTGAAAATTCTTTGCATAAAAAAAAAAATGCACGGGAAGCCATTTTGTGCAACAATTTTCTCCAGTGTGCATCCCTGACACAAAACTGTGTGTAAAGGGAAACACTGGGAAATATAACCAAGACTTCCACAGTGATACACAAACACATGAATTGTTCAAGAAGCTATCAACAGAAAGCTGGGTCTACCCATTTTGACAAAAAACTCTAATATTAGAGTTGCTGCTGTTTGAAAATACAATTCTCACTGTATCTAGCATTTGACTCAGTAAAAAAAGACAAAAAGGTCTTTTAACAAATATTTTGCAGAACAAGAGCTGTTGATCAATGATTATTTCATGTTATTTCATTATCATGGAACTTTCTATACCTATAAGTCTAACATGAAAATAATCTGTCTAATATTGTCAAGATAAAATGAACCTATAATTTATAACCTGACCCCAAATAATGTCTCTGTAAAATTACTGATAGTGTCTTTGACCTTTGAGTAACAAAATGATAAAACCCATGAACAAGGAAGTGACTGAGGCTCTTTATACAGTTTTATAAACAGGTAAAAATGTAATTCTAGGCTGCAATGCAATGTGTGATAACAGTTTACCTGTAGCTAACAAAAGAAGGGAATAACTACTATGTTATGTATGTACATGTCCAGACTTTTTGCCATGTCACTTATGTGCCAAATGATAAATGCAATCATGAACATCAGCACTATTAAATTTGAGAATATCTGAAGAAAAAACAATTGTCTTTTCTTTCTCATACAAACTTCAACTGTGTCACATGCTCAACTGCCAATGTGTACATTTGATGTCATGTACAGCATCTTGTAAATAGTTATGGTAGCAGACTATGGTATGTTTTCCCATGTAAATGGCTATGGTAGCAGACTACTCAAATTATTTAGATCCCCATAAAATGTTCATAATGACAATAATTGAAGATTGGCTCAAAGTATGCAAGTCAACATTACCAGTTGTCATTCTTTTAACATGGCCATCTCAGCTAGATTTTACAGAGTTCAATGAGACTTTGCCCTGAATGAGACCTTAATGGGCATTCTTGTAACATGGCTGTCTCAATTTGATTTTACACAGTCAAATGAGACTTTGCAAAAAACAAGACTTTAATGGGTGTTTTTTGCAACACAGCCATCTCAGATTTTACATAGGGTTCCAAAGTACTTTACCCTGAATAAGACATTAACTGGTATTCATGTAACAGCTGTCTCAGATTTTACAAAGGTTCTATAGGACTTTTAAACTGAACGAGACTTTATTGAGCATTTCTGTAACATGGCCATGGTTGAATTGTCATAAAAACATTTTGCATGTTACCTCTGACCACTATAATGATCAAAATCAAAGCAAGACAAAGGTCAAACACCACTTTTGTCTTCTTGCAGATGGATTCTCTCACCTCTTGTTTTTCCTAGGCAATACCACTGACAGCACTAAAACTTCAACACAGACTCTTAACCTGTGAACCAGTGTCATTTTTCTGCTAATCAGTGCATCAGAATTTTGTTTAACTTCCATATACAATATGTTTAATTGATTTTATTTCTAATAATTTTGTGACTTGTTCCATTTTTCTTTAGCTAAAGATCCTATTTAAGACCAGAATAAGTCATGGAGTTGGTCTACCAGAAAAAAAAAGATACCTAGGCACACAGATTCAGATACCATGTTTGACAACTCATTGGAATATCTTATAGTAGATGGACAGATGGATGAATGGACAGATGGATGAATGGATTCTTTTCCTTGAAATAAGATTATGAAAGTTACATGGGGCAGAAGAAAATTAAATATTCTAATCTAAGTTACCAAAATATTTTTAAAAAGAAGTATATTGGTGACCTACTATACAGTAAAAATCATAACTTTTACCATTTATTTCATCATTTATCCTCATTCTATAGCTTAGATATATTGAACAGAACACTCAGCACACTCACAGATGCACAAGTTAATAGGTTGAGGATTTTAATATTAATCATATGATTCCATGATAGATACCTTGGTGTGTTTCATGGAAAGGCACTTTAATCTGATCACCTTAGCATAATATAGCCTTTCATGGTATGATATGCTATTAAACACCAACCAACCAACCCCATACCACCTTACAATAATGACTGAGCCCATATGACAGACAAAATATATAGTCTAAAGTTTAAAGACAACTCCAATGGTCAAAGTGGTTAGAGCATCTGCCTCAGATGCAGGAGGTTGCAGGTTCAATCTCAGGCTGAGTCATACCAAAGACTTGTAAAAATGGTAAAAGCAGCTGCCTTGCTAGGTGGGCCATGAGTGGCCGTGTGGTCAAAAACGCTTATCGCTTATCATTACACATCTCATCTCTGTCTGTGTGGGTTCAAGTCTCAGGTTCAGCCAAAGTGGGTATGTGATAAAGCTTGCCAGTAGCTTCTCATGGGTCAGTAGTTCTTTCTGGATCTTTCCTGTGTTCTTCCTCCACCATTGGTACTGACCACTGTGAATAGCCTATCTTGAGCTGAAGATTACATTAAAGTATTAAACTCTACAACAATAAAGTCTCACTAGGCACTCAGCATTAAAAGGTTGGTGTTAGGACTGGTTAATCTGGTATTTGGATAATGTGACTGTGGAACATGATGCTACTTGTCTGTAGCATGATATCTAGTTTTAGACATCACTATAAAATTCACACTGCAGACAGCAATATAACTAAAATTGTTAAAAGCTACATTTAAAAATCTTATTCAAACACAGACTGACAGACACAAACACACACTAAATTTTAGTGCTACATGTAGTAGGCCTACTACTATAACTGTCACAAAAAGACACATGTAATGCCCACTTAAAATCACCAACCATTCATACCAGATTGACAACACCCAGTGGAAATGATTTTTTAACCATAAACAATATTTCATTACAATTAAGGTGCCAACTACATTCACTTTTTCCTTGATTATCCATAAAGTTACAAATGGGTGATGTAGAAATCTTCATCAACATAAGTGCTTACACTTCATGTTAACATGAAATTGTGAAGGACTTCCCTAATTCACTGATTCCTAAAAAGGACCCAATTTAAAATAACACAAGCAAAAGTTTAAGGCAAAGTGTTAATGGTCAAAAAAATAAAATGAACTGCAATTCTAGAAATTTGGAGTATTACTGTGATCCCTCACATTAAAGCCCTCCATATAATGTGGACATGATCATGGACTCATTCAATTGCTTACATTCTGCTTTATTACAGCAGTTTCAGCTACAAGTATTTTTTAATGATAACCAATCACAATAGAATTTTACATAATTAAATGCACTACTTTTTCCCTTTTTAATGAACTATTATTACCCATTCTTGTTGGAAAATACTTCAATAAAAGGTGACCTCTTTAACAACACGTGTCGCATTTATGTCTTGTATGAACATTTATAAAAAGGGAGCAAAGTATTGATAAATGCACCAAGATGATCTAGACAGTACAGAGACTAAAAGTAGAATACAACCGCTGGACACTTAAATATGGTACACAGGGTTAAAGAATTAATGAGTCTTGTCGAAGTACAATGACTAAAATAAAAGGTATTGTGAATAACCCCAAAATGATCAACCAACAGAAGAGGAGAATTGACATCTTTATATACTCCACCTTATAACATGCATATTTCAAAAAGCAATGATGAAAATCATGGAAACGCAGTTAGAGCAGTTTAAGTATAATGGTACTAATGAATCAGCCTAAAATAGACATACATACAGATGCACAGGACTTTCTCAATATGCTCCTAGCAGTTACAGGACTAAAAACGGTCAAGAGACAAACACTAATAAATCCATCCAAACAGTGGTGTGTAAACTGACATCAAAAGAAGCAAAAAATATTGGGTTTCCCCAAGGATAACCTATCTCAGGTAGCTAACTAACTGAGAAAAGAGTGAAACAGGTGTGGACAATGTATTTTTTTGGCTAGTTTTTATCTTATCTGCAAGCATAATGCAAGACACTGGTATGAATTTTCGAATGCAATTGTCATTGTTGCTGTTAGCAAAGACATCAATATTAGTTTTGCATTTAGCTCAACTTCTCCAACACTTCTGTGTAGTCATGAAACTCTATGGCTAGAATGCAGCAAACAAGACAGAGCATTATGTAAAACTCTTGTATTTCTTACTTGTAAAAATTGATACTGAATGAATTATATCTGCACATTTTGTAACATGATAAAACAAGTGTATTTCCTTAAACGCTAAATATAATGCAACAGATACATGCATAGAGGACATCTGTTTTGTGCAGACATAAGGAAATATTCACATGTAAGTGTGGAAACTACATTGTTGTGGGTGGGTATGCCACAAGTGACAATGCAAGATGTTTCCACTTCATTTGTGAAAAGTTTTTAAAATTTCTACCAAAACAATAATTATTACATATTCTCATTCAAAATTTGTCATTGGCATTTTTTTCCATTCTGTGCCAATGTAATTACTACATGTACATCAATAAAAAGTTCTAAAAATTACAATTGTAGGACAGAATCCTTTAACAAATTTAGCTTATACAAATAATACTTCAAATTTAGCATTTTCTCAAATTAATGAAAATGAAGATGTTTTTATTTCCATTAGCACAATTCTTGCACAGTCTGCCACAGTTAACACTGTTTGGGTGCTGTAGAAATATCAGTGTCATGAGATCACATCCAACAGATTTCAGACTTTAAACAAAAGATTTTGATGATTGTGAGTGCACTTGCATGTATTTTAGTTCAATATTTCTCCATTTTTGCATTCAAATGTGAAATTTTGGCAAGCTTGCAGTATAATTTGGCAACAGATTTTATTATACCCCCACCCCCACTTCCACCCCACCCTCAGCCATATTTTAGGTAAATGCATCATTTTCTTCATCTAACTGACTGGGCTGATTGTAACACAGTTTGATCTTTAACAGTCTGGTTCTATGGACCCAACTACTGTGTTATAGCTGGGTAAACATGTATATCTGTTTTGGCCTGCAGCCAAAATTTTTGGACACCCCCTAGTCTACAATCTTGACAGATTTGGTATCTGTTCATTCTGAAGGCATGTGTGTGTGTGTGTGTGTGTGTGTGTGTGTGTGTGTGTGTGTGTGTGTGTGTGTGTGTGTGTGTGTGTGTGTGTGTGTGTGTGTGTGTGAGAGAGAGAGATGAAAATAGATTTTTGAATCACATACATAAGGGCAGATGTATTTTTCAAATGGGAAAAGAAAGTAGTTTCAATAGTGACATCACCATTCAACCAAATGACATACAGCATTTCTATATTTCATTATTAAATAAACTAACTTTACTGATTTTGAAATTCTGCATTATATAATGCATCTGTTCAATCATCTATGCCAATGGACATCACCTTTACCATGGTCAAACAAGTGACCACAATACATACAAGATAGTGATGAAAGATGATATACATCATGCTGAAACTTCTTACAAGTCAAGCTAACTTCACAGGCACTTATCTGTGCCAGCTGATATATGAGTAATCAGCAGAACATGCTTCATAAACCTTGATCTGTCAGCATATTATGTGACAGCAGATCTGGGTTTGTGATGTTCGTAGACTCGGCCAATAAATGTGTGTATATGGTACAATGTAAGTGTTTTCCCCTAGAATTTAAAACTGCCTGTGGGAAACCTCTATACTTTTCTACATGTACATCCTAATGCAGTTCTAACTTCCTGGTATAAAGTCATACATAATCTACAGGAATACTGATACTAATGCTGACTCAAGAACACAAGGCCATCATCTACATCCATCTTCACACTTCTTCCTCTCTTTTCCCAAAACATATCCTTTTCATGTATCCCGCTTCCTTTTCTCCTGAACCCATTCAAAGACATGTGTTTATTAGTCTTAGATTGCTAAATACATTTCATAATGGTTATATTCGTTATTGTCAAATTTGTGTGCATACACACTTTAAATTTTTAAAATTATTTGCAAAGCATGATGAAAATATTCTCTAACTTAAACATTAAATTTCTGCAGCATTTTCAGTCCAGAGTTGCGGGGGGCTGGTTTGATTAATGTACTGCAGGCTAACAAAAAGTAAAATGCATATGTAGGAGAACCAGTCAATTTACTTTTAAAGTTATCAGCATTCTGCGAACTAAGCCTAGTTACAAACATTTGTTAATGTGTTTGGAATGCAAGTAATGTAGATGGTGAAAGTACCAAATTATGAATGAATAATGATTAGATATTTATGATTCAACCACATTTATCATTCAGTCAGTTTAAACAGCAACATAACATTTTGCCAGTCCATGTGATATTTTGTCAGTAATGACCAACTCTCCAGGGTGCTGTGGTATTCAGAGGTTCATTTTTCAACATCTTGCCTTTAAACAAAAAATAAATTCTCTAAATACTTTTAAAATAAATGCTTTAACTACATCTTAAATTTAAAAAAAATATTCTTTTTCAACCTATATTTATATAATATACACACTGTACATGTAAAGATTGTAGAGAAGGCCTGAAGGAAATATAGCCTTGTACTAAATGAGTTGCTTTTTATAAATAAAAGCATTATTATTATTATTATTATTATTATTATTATTATTATTATTATTATTATTATTATTGCTTCGAGCATGCTCTGTGCATGATGAATTTAATAAGACAATTTATTCAGACCATGTTAGCAAGATTCATGCACCCAATACCCATTCTAAGTAGACCACTAGGTCACCAAGAATATTACACTAAAGTAAAATGACAAGCTAGGTCATTCCAATGGACCTATGTAAGAGGTCATCAGTAAATTTGATCTGAATAAAATTTCAGAGACTGAATATTTTTCATTGTTTGTATTTATTCATACTTTGGAGACATGAATATTTTTCATTGTATTATTAATACTTGGGAGACGTGAATATATTTCATTGTTTGTATTACTCATACTTGGGAGACGTGAATATATTTCATTGTTTGTATTACTCATACTTGGGAGATGTGAATATATTTCATTGTTTGTATTACTCATACTTGGGAGACGTGAATATATTTCATTGTTTGTATTACTCATACTTGGGAGACGTGAATATTTTTCATTGTTTGTATTAATTATTCATACTTGGGAGATGTGTATATTTTTCATTGTTTGTATTATTCATACTTGGGAGACGTGAATATATTTCATTGTTTGTATTACTCATACTTGGGAGACGTGAATATTTTTCATTGTTTGTATTATTCATACTTGGGAGACATGAATATTTTTCATTGTTTGTATTAATTATTCATACTTGGGAGACGTGAATATTTTTCATTGTTTGTATTATTCATACTTGAGAGACGTGAATATTTTTCATTGTTTGTATTATTCATACTTGGGAGATGTGTATATTTTTCATTGTTTGTATTATTCATACTTGGGAGACGTGAATATTTTTCATTGTATTATTCATACTTGAGAGAAGTGAATATTTTTCATTGTTTGCATTATTCATACTTGAGAGACGTGAATAATTTTCATTGTATTATTCATACTTGGGAGACGAGAATATTTTTCGTTGTTTGTATTATTCATACTTAGAACATCTATACAGTGTAACAGCTTTACTAGATCAGGCCCTGTAACCACAAAATGACAATAAACACAAGGACACATTGTTATAAAACTGAACACAAATTGGATATAGTAATCACAAACTGACAGAACACACTGGAACACACTGTGGAACACATTGTTATAAAACTGAGCACAAACTAAGTCTAATTTTCATGAAACTTTCTGAGCATAAATCAAGCCTCACAAAACTGGCAGAACACACTGAACACATTCTTATAAAACTAAGTACAAAACAGGGCCAGTAGTTATGAAACTGGCTCAGCACACACTGGGACACATTGATATAAAAATGAGCACAAATCAGGACAAGTAGTCATGAAATTGTCTGAATACAAATCAAGCCTTGCAAAACTGTCACACACTGGCCTTATTTATAGTCATGAAACTTGGGAGCACAAAAATTGAAGTTGAAAATTCAAAACTCTAAAATTTAAATGGTCTTTAGAAAATTTTTTAAATTTTGCATCGAGATTCTTACAATATCAAATCCATAAATTTCTTGTTCTGAACCTCACACAGAACAAAGTTACTAAAAATCACAAGTTTTACATTTTTAGCACAAGTACAATTTGTGTTCAGACAATTTCATGAGCAAAATACTTGTTTACTTTTAACTTGATGCAAAATGGTAGAAATAATCTTAATATATTACCGATAGAAGAATGCCCTTCTTCCATCTTGAGCTATTTTTAAATACTCCCCATCAACATATTGCTTAACACCTATACAAGTCTATTACTGGACAATCAGTGTAAGTAATTCCAAAATATTATTCTGAGAATGAATACTCTGAAAAAGACCATAATACCATCCTCACAATCTATTCTGTAGCCCCAATTAATTAATTAGGTCTCCATTATATCATTGTCATAATCCACATAAAATGGCTTGCTATCAGTAAAATCCTTATTTGTCCATTATATGCAATTCATAACTCTTGCTTGCTATATGCCATTAAATGCAAGATGTGCCTGTACCTAAACATTCACTGTACAATCAAGAACAAAATGACTTGTTAATTAGCTGTCCAGTAAGTACAGTCACATTTCCCCTTTTGGATAATTAAGACATGGGAAAACACTTTTAAGCAAGGAAGAGTAAATGGGAATTTCTGAACTACTTCAGACTTGGCCTGCAAAAACTTTCAGAATTTTTAACTATCAACTATCAGTCTGAATTGCCACTATCATCCAGCTTTTTTTAAGAATTATCAAATCTGGGGCCAAATTAGGGCAACTTCTGGACATTAAATTCATTAAATTCTTGACAATGACAATTGATGTAGTACAACTGGACCATTTAAAAGACCTGAAGGACATGGGATTAAATGAAAGATCTGACCATGTTTCTCATTGATAATGAACCTATATATGGTACATAATATTGAAATCTGAGTTATAGGGACAATGGAGCACACAACAGTAAGGAGACAAAGAACCCATACAAGTACATGCTGGTTCTGCTAACCTCCCAATCCTCCACACAGCAAGTCTCTGTTGCAAATAACAACTGCAGAGTATCAAGAAACAAGATGAATGAAAGCAAGTCCTTTAAAACATGATGATGAAGGAAATGAAACTGTGATAAAAAGGCAAAGAAGAATGAGTACAATTAACCTGTTCTGTACACATGAAATAATGGAATCTTACAACTACATGTACTGTTACAAGACCATCATCAACAGACACAAGTAGAGTGTCGCTGACAAATGCTAAAATTTACAGACTTAAATTTCCTGCATGTGCATCATGTGGAATGGATTTTGAAACCATAGAAAGCAAAAACATAAAATACAATAACTTCTTGCACTTGTAACAAAACTATGCAGCTGTATAATCACTATTTTAAAAATGTATATCTCTTCATTAACTGTTTCTATAATTGTAAAAATATTAAAAAAGAGTGCCTAAATATAAAACAGTATTATAAAATGTTGCAATTTAAATAAAAGTGAAATGATTTATCTCAACATGACCAGTTCATTGTCAAATCACTACAATCCAGTTCAGAGTTGCTAATTTACAAGTGCCATTCAAAACTTGTGATCTGCAACATAACAAATTATATTTTCTGGGAAGCTACAGCAAGTCATGCACTAGAACTTCATATTCCTAATCTAAAAGTACTTGTTCTATACCACGCTGTCCAGTTGAAATGACTGGGAAAATCATTAAGTTCCAATTTATATGGTATGATATAGCTGATAATGTATGAAAGGTGCTATTAAAATAAAACTAAAATCAAACTAAACACCTCCAATAGATTTTCTATGATAGCTTGCACATCTTTACAGATCCAGATACACCTGTTTGAAGTTACGAGCAGTCTTTTCCACTTCCTGCCCACCCTCCTGTTTTTCCAAGCCTCCATCCCGATTCCAGCAGATGCATAAAAATTCACTTTGTAAGATGCACACTTACTAACAATCTATCATTCCAAAGTTTGAAGTCGATAAATCTTTTACAAAGAGGGAAGACATATTAAATACAATGCAACCATGCATGGACTGTCAGACTGGAATTATACCTTCATTTTTGTTTATAACAAAGATTACCCTAAACAAGACATTATATACCCTACTACATGGTATATTGTATTATTATGCTTCTTGTACATAAAACCCTCTTTCATTGCTTGGATACTCAAGTACTAAAGGACACAGTACCCATTTAACTTGTGTACTATGCAACTTTTCCTAAACAATATTGCTTATTAGGCAATGCTAATTTAAACATGCTATTTTCATGGTGCTGAATGGGCATTTTAACAATTACAGCTAGACTTAAAAGCATCATGTTGTTAGGTGCATGGCTTGCGTGGTGTTTGATTTTTAGTTTTGTGACTCATCTTGTTTTATGTAGAAATGATTTTTCTTCTTCGGTCTTAGTGAACAGTATCTGTGCTACTAACCTTGAAATCAAAAAGTGCCCTTCTTGTCTCAAATGCAAGCCAACAACAAAGTCTAGCCATTTGATGGTACCATACAACTCAAATTCTAGAGTGTGGAAAATTGCATTTTTTTCTGGGTCTACCTGACCTTGACCTTTGATGATTAATCTTCCTAATTTTAAAAGCCATTTACCAAGTTAAATCAATGCTTGTGATTATGTGGAATAGTTTTCCTTCTTTCAGTCCCTGTGACCTTTTGAATCCAAAAACACAGTTTTTTCTCCTTACTGCCAATTCAAGCTACGTATAAAGCTTGGTAATGGCAGAAGACACAAGTCATTGTGAAAAATGAAATAGGGAACATGGGACAGATGGATGCATTTGCATCACTTTAGCATGACATGCTTCACCTTACAATGGGCTTATAAAAACAATGTAGCAGTAACACAAATATGTCACTAATATAGTCAACACTCTTTCTCATCAGACCTTATCAATGTCAATCCTCTGAACATTTTTTTTATTTATCCTGTCAATAACAGCTGCAATTCTGCATTTTTATGCAACAAACTACTTTTATCATCTCAATTTCTGAAATAAAATTCAAAGACATTTTATCTGCTTTCATGAAAAGTGTGAATGTTCTGTTTAGTCACAAAAGAAATACTAGTTGTATGACTGGGGACCCTGGGTCTAAGGCTCTAGCCTTTACCGATCACAAGTCTTGGACTAGGCCAACATGGCTCTGTGATAAAGGCTTGACAATAGCTTCCAATGGGTAAGTGTTTCTTCCTAGGTTTCTCCCTCCTCCATTAGAGGGATTTGCCACCATGTATAACCTAAATGTGCTGAAAACTGGTATAAAAAACAGACTGACTGAGAAGAATCAATTGCCATATCGATAAAATGGATTCTGGAAAACATCATGTGGAGTAGTTATAATTTGGGGGACTAGTCAACTGTCAAATTAACTAGCCCTCCTACTCAAAAAACAATCATCTTAAAGTCCTAAAAAATGAAAATTATACTGAAAAAAGGGTTGCTTTTACCTGTTATTGATCAGATGAAATATACTGAAATAAGGACTGTGTTCACCTGTTATCAATCAATTGACTTTACTGAAATATGGACTGAATGTACCTGTTATCAATCAAGTGAAGTACATCTCCCTTCTTGAAACTCAGGTCATCATCTGTCCTGGCATCATAGTCATACAGAGCACGGAGGCAACCCTTGGAAGCTGGAGGGGAAAAAAAATAATTTTAACATGAGAAAACCTCCATAATAGGTTAACAACATTCTGAGATTTTGATGGACAGGATACACATGTATGTGTTTATTTAAGTGAAACTCTAAATATCATTTTTTACCTATGTATACACATACAATCAATAATTCATATCCTTATTTGAAGTTTTAATTCTACATTATTTCATGTCTACTTTTCATCATAAGTAGGATAGATCTGTATTTAAAAAATACACTAATAAAATATATGCTCAAAAATCAAACTTGACATACTCAAGAGGCTAGTAATTTAAGTTTGACTGGGGAAGGCAAAAACAAAATTTTGACCAGCACTGAAAATTTTTGCCAACTGAATAAAACTGTGCTTCTTGCCCATATTTAAAAAAAAAAATATAAAGGAAAAAAAATGGATGTTTATGCAATTTCTTGAACCCCTCAACTCAAGTAGAAAATTCTTTGATTTTACCAGCCTTCAATGACCAACATTTAACCTCTCAAGCAAGGTGATCTATCACTGATATGCAAACCATGCAAGACAGGTCCTTCACAAATCAATATCTGCATCAGTGGATTCCTGTTAAACAGAGATACAGGTAATACACCTCTAAGCAAATTTTGAGCAATATAAAGTATGATGGAATATCAGTACATTTCAGGCTGAATTCCTTTAGCAACCTTAAAGCAATCAACTGTGTTAGATTCAACACAGCTAGCACAAATCCCCATGCCTTTGTACCCAGCCTTACTCCAACTCCACTGCTATAAAAAGTGACAAATAGGCCCAGAATCTGACTTGCATTATAAATACATTTAGTAACTTTTCATGCAGTATCAAGTTACATTATAAATAAATGAAGTGTTTTTTTCCTCATTATTCATGGAGTATCTGTATTTTGTGCTTGCTTCACACAACACATTTAAAGACCTGATGATTCCTTGTTCTCCTATGTTAACAACAGAATCATTTTCCCCTTGAACCCTTGAATTTAAATACCACCAAAAATGTCATTTATTGTAATCAAAACCATAAAAATTTATTCCACGAAAATAATATGTATTTTTGTCAAGAATGCAGATATTTCTGTTTTAATTTAACAGAAAATGAAATATTAATACATTTGACCTCTGACACCCTCTAATGGACCCCTGGGAAACAAACCATAATAAATAACATTCTTGCACAAGTGGCTATATTTTGTACCAAAGTTGGTAAATTTTTAACAGAGAAAAATATTTTATTTTTGTACAGGGGGATTATGGAAGAGGGGAGAGAAAGTTACAAAGATACAGCAGAATAGACTGAGAATGCATTGGAATAACATTGACACAAAAATAGGACTACAATACGAAATCTGCATGATGTAAACTTTGTCTCATTTCCTGTTCTTTATTAGTCACTCTCCCATCCCAGAACAATATCGTCAGATCTATGGCAAATGAGTGATATGTATTTTAAATACTGACTGTATTGAAATCTTCACATTAAAATATTATATACACATGTAACAATGAAATTAAGAGTGGTGGACTATGGATGATGTTCTATAAGGGCCATTTCAGAATGCAATTATGAATGATGTAAGGGCTGTTTCAAATGTAATTTTGGATGATGTAATATAATGGCCATTTCAAAATGCAATTATGGATGATGTTATAAAAGGGCCATTTCAAAATGCAATTAAGGATAATGTTCTATAAAAGCCATTTCAAATGTAATTTTGGATGATGTATTATAAGGGCCATTTCAAATATAATTTTGGATGATGTACTATAATGGACATTACAAATGTAATTTTGGATGATGTACTATAAGGGTCGTTTCAAATGTAATTTTGGATGATGTACTATAAGGGCCGTTTCAAATGCAATTTTGGATGATGAACTATAATGGCCATTTCAAATGTAATTTTGGATGATGTACTTACAATAAGGGCCATTTCAAATGTAATTTTGGATGATGTACCATAAGGGCCATTTCAAATGTAATTACAGATGATGTACTATAATGGCAATTTCAAATGTAATTTTGGATGATGTAATATAAGGGCCATTTCAAATGTAATTTTGGATGATGTACTAAAAGGGCCATTTCAGACCCTGCTATTAGGTGATATATTTCATGCTTGTTTAGTAAACAGACAAGTCTAATTGTGGTTGTGTAAAAAATTTGAGGGAACAATTATGTTATTGGTATGCAGCACAAACATTGAAAAATCACACAAAGCCCATGTAACACAAAGAAGCACAAGTCCATGTCAAATTAGTCAAGATCCAAATGACTGCATGCACCATGTTGGATTAGTCAAGATCCAAATGACTGCATGCACCATGTTGGATTAGTCAAGATCCAAATGCCTGCATGCACCATGTTGGATTAGTCAAGATCCAAATGACTGCATGCACCATGTCAGATTAGTCAAGATCCAAATGACTGCATGCACCATGTCAGATTAGTCAAGATCCAAATGACTGCATGCACCATGTTGGATTAGTCAAGATCCATATGACTGCATGCACCATGTTGGATTAGTCAAGATCCATATGACTGCATGCACCATGTTGGATTAGTCAAGATCCAAATGACTGCATGCACCATGTCAGATTAGTCAAGATCCAAATGACTGCATGCACCATGTTGGATTAGTCAAGATCCAAATGACTGAATGCACCATGTTGGATTAGTCAAGATCCAAATGACTGCATGCACCATGTTGGATAAGTCAAGATCCAAATGCCTGCATGCACCATGTTGGATTAGTCAAGATCCAAATGACTGCATGCACCATGTTGGATTGGTCAAGATCCAAATGCCTGCATACACCATGTTGGATTAGTCAATATCCAAATGACTGCATGCACCATGTTGGATTAGTCAAGATCCAAATGACTGCATGCACCATGTCAGATTAGTCAAGATCCAAATGCCTGCATGCATCATGTCAGATTAGTCAAGATCCAAATGACTGCATGCACCATGTTGGATTAGTCAAGATCCAAATGACTGAATACACCATGTTGGATTGGTCAAGATCCAAATGCCTGCATGCACCATGTCAAATCAGTCAAGATCCAAATGACTGCATGCACCATGTTGGATTAGTCAAGATCCAAATGCCTGCATGCACCATGTCAAATCAGTAAAGATCCAAATGACTGCATGCACCATGTTGGATTAGTCAAGATCCAAATGACTGCATGCACCATGTCAGATTAGTCAAGATCCAAATGACTGCATGAACCATGTCAGATTAGTCAAGATCCAAATGCATGCATGCACCATGTTGGATTAGTCAAGATCCAAATGACTGCATGCACCATGTTGGATTAGTCAAGATCCAAATGACTGAATGCACCATGTTGGATTAGTCAAGATCCAAATGCCTGCATGCACCATGTCAGATTAGTCAAGATCCAAATGCCTGCATGCACCATGTTGGATTAGTCAAGATCCAAATGACTGCATGCACCATGTCAGATTAGTCAAAATGCAAATGCCTGCATGCACCATGTTGGATTAGTCAAGATCCAAATGACTGCATGCACCATGTTGGATTAGTCAAGATCCAAATGACTGCATGCACCATGTTGGATTAGTCAAGATCCAAATGACTGAATACACCATGTTGGATTGGTCAAGATCCAAATGCCTGCATGCACCATGTAAAATCAGTCAAGATCCAAATGACTGCATGCACCATGTTGGATTAGTCAAGATCCAAATGCCTGCATGCACCATGTCAAATCAGTCAAGATCCAAATGACTGCATGCACCATGTTGGATTAGTCAAGATCCAAATGACTGCATGCACCATGTCAGATTAGTCAAGATCCAAATGACTGCATGCACCATGTCAGATTAGTCAAGATCCAAATGCATGCATGCACAATGTTGGATTAGTCAAGATCCAAATGCCTGCATGCACCATGTTGGATTAGTCAAGATCCAAATGACTGAATGCACCATGTTGGATTAGTCAAGATCCAAATGCCTGCATGCACCATGTCAGATTAGTCAAGATCCAAATGCCTGCATGCACCATGTTGGATTAGTCAAGATCCAAATGACTGCATGCACCATGTCAGATTAGTCAAAATGCAAATGCCTGCATGCACCATGTTGGATTAGTCAAGATCCAAATGACTGCATGCACCATGTTGGATTAGTCAAGATCCAAATGACTGCATGCACCATGTTGGATTAGTCAAGATCCATATGACTGCATGCACCATGTCAGATTAGTCAAGATCCAAATGACTGCATGCACCATGTTGGATTAGTCAAGATCCAAATGACTGCATGCACAATGTCAGATTAGTCAATATCCAAATGACTGCATGCACCATGTCAGATTAGTCAAGATCCAAATGACTGCATGCACCATGTCAGATTAGTCAAGATCCAAATGCCTGCATGCACAATGTTGGATTAGTCAAGATCCAAATGCTTCCATGCACCATTTTGGATTAGTCAAGATCCAAATGCCTGCATGCACCATGTTGGATTAGTCAAGATCCAAATGCCTGCATGCACCATGTCAGATTAGTCAAGATCCAAATGACTGCATGCACCATGTTGGATTAGTCAAGATCCAAATGACTGCATGCACCATGTTGGATTAGTCAAGATCCAAATGACTGCATGCACCATGTTGGATTAGTCAAGATCCAAATGACTGCATGCACCATGTTGGATTAGTCAAGATCCATATGACTGCATGCACCATGTTGGATTAGTCAAGATCCAAATGACTGCATGCACCATGTTGGATTAGTCAAGATCCTAATGACTGCATGCACCATGTTGGATTAGTCAAGATCCAAATGCCTGCATGCACCATGTTGGATTAGTCAAGATCCATATGACTGCATGCACCATGTTGGATTAGTCAAGATCCAAATGACTGCATGCACCATGTTGGATTAGTCAAGATCCAAATGACTGCATGCACCATGTTGGATTAGTCAAGATCCAAATGACTAAATGCTCCATGTTGGATTAGTCAAGATCCAAATGACTGCATGCACCATGTTGGATTAGTCAAGATCCAAATGACTGCATGCACCATGTTGGATTAGTCAAAATCCAAATGCCTGCATGCACCATGTTGGATTAGTCAAGATCCAAATGACTGCATGCACCATGTCAGATTAGTCAAGATCCAAATGACTGCATGCACCATGTTGGATTAGTCAAGATCCATATGACTGCATGCACCATGTCAGATTAGTCAAGATCCATATGACTACATGCACCATGTCAGATTAGTCAAGATCCAAATGACTGCATGCACCATGTCAGATTAGTCAAGATCCAAATGACTGCATGCACCATGTCAGATTAGTCAAGATCCATATGACTACATGCACCATGTCAGATTAGTCAAGATCCAAATGACTGCATGCACCATGTCAGATTAGTCAAGATCCATATGACTACATGCACCATGTTGGATTAGTCAAGATCCAAATGACTGCATGCACCATGTCAGATTAGTCAAGATCCAAATGCCTGCAGGCACCATGTCAGATTAGTCAAGATCCAAATGACTGCATGCACCATGTCAGATTAGTTAAGATCCAAATGCCTGCATGTACCATGTTGGATTAGTCAAGATCCAAATGACTGCATGCACCATGTTGGATTAGTCAAAATCCAAATGACTGCATGCACCATGTTGGATTAGTCAAGATCCAAATGCCTGCATATACCTTGTAAGATTAGTCAAGATCCAAATGCCTGCATGCACCATGTTGGATTAGTCAAGATCCAAATGACTGCATGCATCATGTCAGATTAGTCAAGATCCAAATGCCTGCATGCACCATGTCAGATTAGTCAAGATCCAAATGACTGCATGCATCATGTCAGATTAGTCAAGATCCAAATGACTGCATGCACCATGTTGGATTAGTCAAGATCAAATGACTGCATGCACCATGTCAGATTAGTCAAGATCCAAATGACTGCATGCACCATGTTGGATTAGTCAAGATCCAAATGCCTGCATGCACCATGTCAGATGACATCACAAAGCAATAATATCATGTACTTTGACCTTCATAGTGGACACAAAAAGCTTTTAAAAAAACACATTTACAGGACAAACATTTTTCTGGATCTTTCACCCATTCATTTTCACACACAGACACCAGCCAAGAGCGAGTGAGTAGAACAACTCAACATATTACAAACCAACTCCAACAAGACCATGAAATGACATTAGTTAAAGCTTGGCAAAAACAAGAGACAAGTATGTAAAAAAATCAACAGAAATGTGGGCCATATTTCTGCAAATTACTTTAAAAATTGCTGAGAAGCACCCATTCAGCTTTAATTTTACCTGTACAACCTCCACCCATGTCATGGACATTGAACTTAATCTCATACCTAAATGCCACAATATTCTGCACAAAACTGGTGGTCTTCAGAACCTGTGATTGGTAGTCATGCATTCAAAACAAATTTGTTAAATATGATGGAGATACAACACAACTTATCCATACCTTAGGCATTCAAATTTACCCAATGACCAATCATATCAAATTTCATTTCTACCTAAGATATCAAAATAAAATTCTATACTCTCACAGTTAATTCACAAAAAGAACAATTTAGAGTTCAGCCATCTTTTAAATATGCTACTGTGACAATCAAATTCAGCTGAGATCTAAATACATGTAATATCTAGCTCTAATTAAATTTGTTTAAAATCCAAATCAGAAATCAATGTAAAGACACAAAAAGTGGGTGGTTCTGGCAATCAAGGGATATAACTCTACTAAATGATGTAGAATACTGATGTGCAACATCTGCCAATGTACTATCAACAGGGAGAGTCTTATCAAATTTGTTAAAATCCAATCATAAATAAAAGGAGTTGTTGAGCCAAAATGCTGACAATCAATATCAGTTTTGATCTCATCAATATCAAATTGCCTAAAACCATTGGTTGAAATCCAATACAAAATATGGATGTGTAAAAAAAAAGTGTTACAATTCCACCTAAAGATGCAGAATCTTAACAACCTAAATTAGCCCAAGTCTTGTGAAATCAGCTGCAAAACAACACCATCTAGGCCATATCCAAGCCCAGCCCTAGGGCAGGATTAACAGGCAACCAGGGCCCTATGCTTAACTGCAATGCAATTTTTCTGCTTGGTACCTTATGCTTGTCCATTGAGCACCAAACATCCTAAGGACCAGGTCTGACCATATCATCTAATTTAATTTACCTGACATCCCAAGGGCTGGGCCTGACAATATCATCTCATCTAGGTTTATTTACCAGACATCCTAAGGGACTGGTCTAGCCATATCATATCATCTAGGTTTATTTAACAGACATCCTAAGGGACTGGTCTAGCCATATCATATCATTTGGGTTTATTTACCAATCTGATTTAGACTATTCTTGAAAAGGTATAGGATCATACCCTGAAGTCCACTTTAGTGGCAAATGACTAGTAGACTGCATGCAAAAAAAACCAATTGAAATTGACCTTTTATGAGTGCTTCACCAAGATTATCCATAATAATTATAAATTTCCTACCAAGTACTTTTATAGCATTTGTTTTTGTCCTACCAAAATTAAATTCATGAAGTGCTACACCTTATAGGGTTGATGAAAATTACAACACCACTGTGCACATGTACAGACTGCCCTACAGTATATCCAAAAGTTTCTCATTTTTATACAGCATATTGCAAGTCACGTGATGTTATACAAATCCGGAATTTACTACACACTTTATATACAAAACTCAGATCAAAGGCAGTCCTGGACTAACATAGGCACCACTGGTGCAACTATGTATATTATATATGTATACATATCTCTTCAAATCAATCAATCAATTTATCTTAATTCCTTCGATAAAGAGAATTCGTTTACAAATATGACGAACACGACAGATTTCCTGAAAGTTTACGGGTGTATATAAAGGCTAAGGTTACAAATTTACTTTAATATAAAGCCAGAGACATCATTATAATTTTAGGCATCTATCAGCGGAACACTTGACATCACAAACCTCGGACCTTAACTGAAAGAGTTTTTACGGTCCCAGTTAATAAACCAATAAGGTATTCTGGCTTTGCGAGATAAAATGTATATGGCGCGCCGATTGCATACCCGAAATGACGCATTTCTCAAAGGAGCCGTCAAGGTCGACAATGGTATTTGTCTCAATATTTCACAAGCCGTCAAATCTGCCTCCAGTGAAAAAGTCGCCCTAGCTGATCAGGGACTTAATCTCTAATCTCAGTAAATACAGCTTGCTATTTATACAGACCAGCCCTCAACAACTGGACGGCAATAGATCGTAGAAATTTGTAGCGGTCTTTTGTACTTTACCTGCTTTCCGTAATATTTTGCAGTACGGCCAATAATAAATAGGCGCTCATTTGCATAATGTAGCTACATATATGGCCCAGTCAAACATTTACAGTCACATTATATTGAAAACAATTAAGATTCCGAAGCGAGTTCAGTATTACAGGTAAATTTTTTATTTGGGACGCAAAAAAATCACCCACACAGGAGTCATCCGTACGCATGTTTTTCTTGCAAAGAGGACAGTTTTGCGCCGAAATAAATAGGTTCTAATCATTATGAAAACTGAAGCAATTTTTTTATTTTAGTTGGTTGCTGACTTCTTTGATCAAAAGTCGCTGGCTTGCTTTGATGAAGGCGCCGCTAAAGACTCCCTCTAAAGGTCCAAAATAAATACCCTTTCAATATGGTTGCGGCAACATCAAATAATTGTAGAACATGGAGACATTTTTTTAAAATTTCCTTAGTATCTATTATTGCTTCAAAGGTAATAAATTTTCACTTAAGTTGCAGCAAAACTATTTTTCCCTTTTTTTAAATTGTGGTCGCTTAGTCGACCGTAGTCATTTAACGTTTCTGCCTTCAGAGGAAATCGATTGTAGCTAGTCAGTTGCGTGGCTATTTTGACTATATTCCATTCCAGCATACCGTATCCGGGCCAGGCATCAACATAAGCGGATTATGACATAATGCACTGAAATCAGGATTTGTTTAGGTAACAATTGATTCCTGCGAATTTTTCGATCCAAGTTTGCCGCTTCTTGTCCTGGTGCCTTTGAATTTCCCCTCTCCAAACTCAAGACTGTATTATACCGTTTTAACAGCCAAAAATGTTTTCGCCAAAAAAAAAAAAAAAAAAATATCGCCAGACGGTATAGTTTGTCCCCAATATGAAAAACAAATCTTGATTTCGGACATTGGCAAAGCCCAGCGCGATCACTGCTATTGATTTCATTTCCGGTTGATGCCCTATATAACTGCGAACTCCAAACCAAGAGACTGTGACAAAATTTTGTTTGCAGATTTAGACAAGCGTTTTGGAGTTAAAGGACTGCAACTTTTGCTAGTGAGACTGCAACTTTTGCTGGTGGAACTCCCTATTTTTACCAAATTAGGTGTCATGGGCTCCCTAGTTTTAAAATCCTAGCGAGGACACATACAAGAAAAGGAATCTTATTCTGTGAACAGATTGTGACTCGACGGGTTTCACCCGATGATGACCACCTATTCAGTTTTTATTAGAACGCCAAAAGAGAGAACTTGTAGGCTTGTGACCAAGATGACCCGCAGGAAATATCCCATGCATTTACCAAGGCCATAGTTGCATGCAATAAAGAACTTGTGTGACTAGAACGCATGGACATTGTAAAAATTATGCAAAGCAAAATATAAGTCTCGAATAAACATTTTAAAAAATAATCCCATGAAATACTTTCAGAAGGAAACACATCACGGGAGTGAAGTGGGTTTTTTTTTAAATAGATTGATTAATACTTTTGAGAACAAATGTGTTTATTTCAGACATAAGTCGATTTTAAATGAACTAAATATATAGAAGTTATTTATTTGGTGTTTTTATTTCTGTAATTCTGTGGTTTAGAATTGCTAAATGTGCGCAACACATCACTGGAAGTAACTCAGTCCATAATTAGTTAATAATGTTAGATATATAATTTCAAAATAAAATGAGAGATTTTATTGATAAAAAAAAAACTTGACATTACTTTTTGCATTTTTAAAATGTCCGTTCCTTAAATTGCACAAAAAAAGTGATAAATCCATGATCAAAGTTTCAAGTCATTATATATATATATATATATATATATATATATATATATATATATATATATATATAGTAAAGCTATGTTAAACAGAAATAAATGAGAAAGTATAAAGTTTGTGAAGCATGAATACCCCACCGCTGTGACTGACAAGTGATCTAACTGAAACTGACAATACTATGGATCTAGAGATGGATCAGTTATGTTACAATGCCACATTCACTGGGGGGGGGGATTCGGACAATTTTGTACTTAATGATAATGTACAAAAACTCTGATATGAAAATGACCAGACATTTAGGATAAGAACAAACAAAATACTAATGAACAGTGCAATTTGAAAATCATCTCCAAAACTGTGCTACCAATCAACCTGTACACAAGGGCAATTGTGAGTTCTTATCTATATAAATGTCCTATGCCAAACAGCCACCTGCCTTTTGTCTGCCTTAAACATTCAAGGAGAATATTAAAAGTGATCACTCTTAGTATTATAATTAAACTTTCATTTGATAAACAAGGCATTACATAACTGGCATATCATGTGAACTGATCTGTAAACATTTCGAATCTGCTTGTATTTACTATATTCCAGTCACAGTAGATCAAAGGTATCAATACAATAGATTAAATTCAGAAGAGTTATCTTTTAAAAGTTGTCTGCAAATGCAGCAAAAATTTTGGTTCTTATTTTGCAAAGAATATCTATATATGGTTTCTTTCTATTTACTGTGGTCTCAGCTGTCTTTTTATCTAAGGGAGAAGTGAAAATTAACAAGGGGGAGCTAAGGTTTTTGATGGGTGTACTTTTGAGGAAGGTTACTCTCAAACTCAAATTACCCATCAATCGTATGCCAGAATAGAGAGAATTTAATAATAAGATGTTTCTAAATAGGGTTGAAAAACCTTTTCCTTATGATTCAAACCCTACACAAATCACAAAACAGTACAAGTTCAGCTGTACTTGTATAAGCAATTAGAGGTGAAATGATACACCTCTGTCCAGTATTAATACATTTCAAGATGCAAAGTCTACAGTACATTATCAAGCACAATATTAGCTTGATGGTCACAATATTAGCTTGATGGTCGTCTTGTCTTTGGAAAGTCTGCCAGTGATAGGGTGGTGCAATTTTGTGTGTTGAAGTCTTGGTAGTATTTGTAATATTCAAATTACTGTCAAAGACTTATCATCCCTAATAAGATTTTCAAAAAAATATTTCCAATAAGACAACTTGTAATTTGTCAGTAATTTTATAAGTGTAGCCTTCAAATTTGATCAAAGTTGACAAGATGCAAAGCAATAGATAAACTTCACATAAAACTTTATCAAATGATCAGTATAAAGCATTTAAATCTTATAAGGAATCAGGAACATCTTATTTATCTTGGTATATGTGATCTGCAGATGAACATGCTGACGAGCTAAATAAATAAATCCATTTGAACCACATTAACTTAGTTGCCATGTGTTAATTGGTAAAAGACGAATGAATGTTGCAAATAGTTTTTCTTTTTATACTGACAGAAATTAGTGCATGTGCCTGTTATGCCTGTCCAAGATTAATTTTTAATTTAAAAAGTAAAAAATAAAAAGGCAAACAACTAAGTATAAGACTGATGATGATTAAAGTAACCTGTAATTATTAATTTCTACTAATTCTTTACCACTTGTATTAAAATTGGAACTGCTATGAAAAAATTGTTAACACATCAATATATTGATTAATCTATCACACTATAAAAAAGGGCTTCTTGATGCAGACCAATATGGAAATTTAAAGCACCTGAGGTACTATGTAATTTAGTTAGACCTGTTTCCTGATGAACTTTACTGAATTTAATATCAACTCCAAATTCAACTGAGATAGGCCAGTATCCAGATTTTAGTTTAATTGTTTCAGTGATATTAATCCAGAAATCTGTAATATAAGGGTCTTTTCAATAAGCCTTGGTGGGGTCAAATCATAAAGATTGACATGTCATCTTACCTGCTTGTGTATAAAGCAGTCAATTATAGCTACATATAGCCTGCTGTAACACCATTGGTGTTAATGTATAATTCACAACCAACTGCAAATACTGCATAGAAACAGCTCTCACTTCCTACATGCTCATGTATAATTATGCACAGCCAACTACAAATGCTGCATAGATGCAGCTCTCACCCCCTACATGCCTCATGTATAATTATGCACAGCCAACTACAAATGCTGCATAGATGCAGCTCTCATCCCCTATATGCTCATGTATAATTATGCACAGCCAATGCTGCATAGATGCAGCTCTCACCCCCTACATGCTCATGTATAATTATGCACAGCCAACTACAAATGCTGCATAGATGCAGCTCTCACCCCCTACATGCTCATGTATAATTATGCACAGCCAACTACAAATGCTGCATAGATGCAGCTCTCACCCCCTACATGCTCATGTATAATTATGCACAGCCAACTACAAATGCTGCATAGATGCAGCTCTAATACCATTCATGTTCATAATCATGCATAATGCAAATGCTGCACAGAACCAGCAGTAACACCATGAATGCTACTGAAAATCTGAATCTACTCCCTGCTGTGTCATTTTTTTACTTGTATTAAAGCTATCTGCTGCAGTCTCTTGACTTGTCAGTGCATTATACAAGAGGCTATGATGTATGAAACTGATGTGTTACAATTGTGTTTTTCAAGCTATCAGTATACACTTTTAATGTGTCATTTCCTGAAGAAAAAAAAAAAACAATGTTCAGTGTCATTGTGTTACACATGTATATAAAAATAATCGGTAGAATGAAAAGAAGTCTTGATTTCCATGACCTCTCTGTTTACCTAATTATTCCACCAATCCACTATTTCCACTCAAAGGGATATAAACATGTACATATATATGAACAAAATCATATGTAAAAAGGAACTGGACAAAGTGCTAGAGTAACCTCTGTAGACTGAACAATGATTAATCTGTGAGCAATAATTGTATGGACTAGGCTGAAAGAACCCAAATAAATTCCTCTCCATAAAGCAAAGCATTAGTATATAAATACTCAGTTGAAACTAAAGCTAGATTAACAAGGTTAAACTGTATATTTATAAACAAAGATAATGCAGAATTATTGTCTTCTCTCAAAAAATGATAGAGCAGGAACAAATAAATTTGGTTGTTTGGTTTGTAATGGCACTTTTCAACATATTATTGGCTATATGATGCCATAGATATGGGACATGAGTGCTAAATGCATTTCCAAACACACCAGTGCAGCTAGCCAAGGTCTAGATGTATTGAAATCATGACCCTAGAATTATGAATCTAATGCTCCAGCAAGAGTCAACTCTTATTTTAAAACAAAAACACTTCCTTCAATATACACCTTTGTCATGGTTTGTTCCTTCTGCAAATCAAGTGAAATATAAAAGCTGTTCATAACAGTGCAAAAATACAATATGTTTATGTCAATGGAATCTTAAGTAAAACTCTGCAGAAAAATGTTATGTCATCCTTCTTTACCTATCCCTCAATTCCTGTATCCACCCCCACCCCATCCAGCAGTCGGTGGTGTCTCTTTGTGAAATGGGGTTGATAACACCAGATTTTTTTTACATGTACAAAGACAGTAATACATTTAAAAAAATGTGTCATTTAATGAAGTCAGTATATTTTAATGATTCTAAAGATTAAGAGCTACATACCATGCCTGACTTTTGAGTACATTTGTACCACGCACGTGTGGTAGATTAGTACTTTAAAATCTATACCTTTGAGATAATACGCATTTGAGCTCCAACTTAAGTTTTCAGTAACCGCTACCTAGGAACAAGCATTTCAAACGTAAGGTAATTATTTGTGAATGTCAATCTGAAGTTGCCTGTGGTATCATTACTGTTCTATACTAATACAATATTGTTCATGCTCTACACTTATACTATACCTACAATATTATTCAGGTTTAAATTACACCCACAATATTATTCAGGTTCCTACAATAATGGTGCATTCTCTATGCTATATTGTCACTAAGCTGCAATACAAACCTGGAAAAGAAACACTTCCTGGTAGGTGTGGACCCGGTGGATACGAATTGGATTGAACTTTTGATGAATTTTCATCTACTAATCCGTCTGCTGCAGAATTTATGTTGTTCTTATCCTTTCCTTTAAGACCGCCACTACCTCCCTTGTGGAAGGATAATGAATGCTTGCCCCCCATGAGGAAAAGTCACCATATTTAGCAAAAAGTGAAACAAAATGGAGGGCACTCAAACTAAACAATGATAAAGCCAAATGATTATTCAACAATGCCCTAAATTCACATTGTTTCTCTTCCTCTCAACACAAATGCAGGCTGCTTTTAAAACTAACGGTGACTAACAAATGGTCGACACAGTCCTGGTATTCACACTGTCAATATAAATGAACATGTGCGCCGGTTCAATCTACATGACTGAGTACCAGGTGACTTGTCAGTTCGGTCACACCGTAGTGAGCATAAACACCCCAGACATTTCTAGTGGAGTAGTCATACAAAAGACTTGGATTGTTTGTTAATTGTATTCTAGGGTACACAGAAAACCACCCCATAGAACCTGACAAATCGTGCACTTAAAGAAATTTATTTTGAAATTTTAGTGGTTGCAACTGTACCGGTAAAAAGGCCAGTGGTGGGCTATTAGAAAAGGCCAGTGCTTGTCTATCAAAACAATCAGATACAAGGTTGAAAAAACAATGACTGCTACACTAAGTCACTATATTACAAGGAAATATTTATTGGAATTCAAGGACAATTATTTATATTTCTTTTGGAACCCAAACTGCATAACTGTTTACCATTTGTATGTCAACTTTTCTTGTTTTTCTTGCTCCAAGCATAGCATTAAGAGTTTTTTTTTCATATAGACTTGTATGCTGGTCCTTTCAATTTTCAAATTACTTGAACTCATATTGATACAGGTGAGATGTGAGCCATCAGTAAAGACTACCACCTTAAACCACTGCCACCCAGGGCCTCCACCAATTTTAAATTCTCAATGGCCTTTATTCCTGTTTTATATCACTTCTTACATACAAGCAGCCATTTATCATCAATTTTTCCTGGCTCAAGGAAATTCATGCAATATCAAAGAAATTCTTCAGTAAAGTGAGGATTAAATACTATACCATATATCATGTTGTTGTTGTAGGTTTTTTTCAGCATAAGATGGGCTAGTATAAATTAGGAAGAACCCAGGGAAAACCCTGGAAAGAACCACTGACCCATGAGAAGCTACTGGCAAGCTTTCTCACAACCATGCAGAGGTGAAATGGCAGTGATCCATAATGGGGAGTGCATTAGAACAAGTGGCAACTTGGAGCCACCTCCATATATCATGGAAAATTACTCTAATTCCATATTAGATTACATAACACCTATAAATAGCCAAGCAGGAATATATTTTTGTTTTGATCCATAAAATGTATAAACAAAGCATGACAAAAATGCCAAATTTTAATGTTAGTAAGAAAATTAAAGTAGAGTCATTTCCAGCATACATTCATCTGTCTAAAACAGACATTGTTTTCTTCAGGCCCCTTAATCCAAATTACAGCAGAGACTGAACCATTACTTCAAGCATCTGCTTCCATGTGTTACCATTAATTGTAACCAAAAAAGCTATCTGCAAATATTTTTCCTTGCTGACTTCAAAATATAATGGAATTATGAACATGTATTTTGGACACTGCTTTTTTCTTCTTTCTGTCCATTGTAATAATTGTTAATAATTGTAATGTTGTTATTGATTACCAGCAAAATTCAGTTTGGGATTTTTGTTTGTTTAACACGACTTTTAATAAATTACTGGCTATATCATACAGAAGAGTTAAAGTTAAGTGTCTTTTCCCACGGACACAATAAGGCCCTAGGGCTCACTTGGACAGGTATTGGACACATGACTCTCAGATTACAAGTCTGACTCTCTACCAATGGGGCTAACATGAGTCCCAATCAAATTTACACTACTTAAGTAATTCTGCCTATTAATGGAAATTTTATATGAACCATTCTTCTCATGATCAGGTTGAAATTAGCCTTGTGTGCATTTTTGGGGGTTGATGATACAAGCCTGAAGAAGTGATCAGTTCATGGGTATTGTTAAGTGACTACAGTGCAAGGGAAATTATTTGACCATGAAAGGCACCAATCCAGATTCATATTCTGCATTTGCTAGATAAAAAGCAAATCCCATCATTTAAACAAAAGGAATGTGAGTTTACTGATGAAAAAATCAAAATATAGTTGGATTTTTTTTAAGGAATCCGGAGCAAAGAAGTACAACAACATTGCAAATATTTTCAATGAATTCCTTGCAAACATTGTCTTCAAAAATTAAAGTACACAAGTTAGACTTATTATTTGGAACTAACAAGTTTCTGTTCATAAAAGTTCTAAATAATGCTGAATTTGAAGCTCTGGAAATGAGTTTGTTTTTAATTGCTTAAAGATACATGTATATGGACATTTCTATATAGATATATGTAAACACCATGATATTAAAAATTTAATACCTTTACGTTTCTGAGTGTTTATGATTAACCTATATTTATCAGTTTAGATGCATATTGGATGATGGCTTCTGTGTAGAGAAAAGGATAGGTGGCAGTGGCATTTTCTGGATGTACATGTGTTTTTAGTTACAACTAGGATAAGCTTTTAAAAAATTCTTTTACTAAAATCTAACTTTCACTATCATGGCCAGCCAAGCCCATATATACTCTATTTTATCTTCACCGATGGCTTCCATTTTTCCTTATAATTAGTACTGTGTGTCCTATATCCAGCCTTGATTTTCTTGACAGAGCTAAGAATAGTACATGTAGTTGATTGCATACATAAGCATTGTGCATGGTTCTGCTTGTCAAAAATTGCATTATTGAATATTAAATTATACTGCAAGTTCATGTTCACCAATAAAGTAATAGTGCATTTCAGGCAACATTTAAGTATTTGAGCTTTATTTATGAAAATCAAAGAGTATTAAAATAAAGAAGTTTAATCAAGATTTACCTTTTTTCCTATCATCATTTATCTATCTTCATTTAGGATTGAAATATAATACCAAACTTAAAATATTACATAATTAATGAGGTAATGGTAAAGGCATCCATCTATGTGGACACTATGATTACAGACAAGGAGCTTAAAATATTACATAATTAATGAGATAATGGTAAAGGTAACCATCTATGTGGAAATGTACATTACAGACAAAGAGATTAAAATATTACACAATTAATGAGATAATGGTAAAGGTATCCATCTACAAGCACCAGTACCATGGACCAGGAGATTAAAATATTACATAATTAATGAGATAATGGTAAAGGTAACTATCTATGTGCACATGTATGATTACAGACAAGGAGATTAAAATGGGTGCAATTACCTATAATTCAACCAGAACACACATAATTTAAAACTAAAGTAAGATAGGCATAAATCCATAAATCCATGAAAATCTAAATATGAAGATACAAAACATTAACTGAAGGAAATGCATGGGATGCAAAGTCATGGGGGTCATCATTCAGTATGGAGACCTAAGTGATCAAAGTGAGGCACAATGTTCCAAAACACAAACAAAGGAATATCTATTTTGCTTAGCACAATTACTCTATATATGGTAAATTATATAAACTTTTTATATGTTATAACATAAATATTAACTAATGAGCAAAACACTCCACCTAGAACAAGTCAAATATACACTCCACTCCCCCCTTCTTGGCAACAGATTTGAATATTTGAATATGTGTTTATTATCCCACTGAAAGTCAAACTGTGGTTTACCAAAGGTATTAATTTTACCTGTTATCCACAAATAGAAGCAAATGATTGCATTTATAAGAGTTAATTGCACATGCATATGTGGTGTTATTAAATTGATGTAGCTCTCAAAAGGACTAATGATACTAGTTTAGTTCCAATAGTAAACCTACATAAACACCATGATATTCAAAATTCAATAACTTTACATTTCTTTAGTGCTCACGATTTAACCTATATTTCATCAGTATAGATGCATCCTGGAAGATGACTTCTGTGTAGAGAAAAGGATATGAGCCACTGCATTTTTTGGACCTACATGTATTTGAAAGACATGCTTTCAATTCCACACCAAAGAGTAAGCTGTTGTTTCAGTAATGAGTGTTCAAAACTCAAGACTTAATGGACTAAAATTTCATCAATAAAACAATATCTCTACTTATTTAGTTACAACCAGGATAAGCTATCAAAAAATTGTTTTACTAAAATCAAACTTTCATTATCAAACAATCCTGGCCAGCCAAACCCAAATGTACTCTATTTTATCTTCAGCCATTTCCAGACTGGTTCCCTTTTCTTCCATACAATTAGTACCATGTGTCCTAAAAAATTGATAGTATATAAATTTCCATGTAATGATAGTCTGGAAGCAAGTCAGATTCCCCATTCTTGAAAAACTCCAAGTAATACCACCACATGAAGATGAATAAAAAAAAAATACAAACCAATATCAATTCTTCAGTCTCTTCCTAAATAACTAGAAAAGCCTTTAAAAAAATATCCTTGCAAAATTTCATGTCTTGATGATAGGCAAAAGGCTGAATGCCTTTGATAAAGCCAATTTAGAAGATGGCGTACTGACGGATTTTCAAGAAGCTTTTGACCAAGTCAGTGAAATTCGTCTTGCAAAGTTAAATTTTAATTATGTTGTGATGATAATATTAAGTGGTTTACAATAGATCCCAACCAGTAACATTAAATTGAAAATATATGAAAATAAAGCTAAGTTCTGAAGTACCACAAAGTTCTAAATTTGGATCCTTGTTACTTGTTCTGTTCACATATGCTATACTCATGGACACAGGAGATGCAGTCTCATCCACCCACATGTATGCTGATGAAACTAGCTTGTTTGTTGCCCAGAGTAATCAGGCTGAACTTTCAAAAACCTTCCAATTGCTCTCAGAAGAATTTCAGACATGGTGCAAGAATATAAGATCCTCAATAGACTAACTAATAATGCATGGCTTAAAGAACAAAACCACAAAAAGGAAAATCACGGCCTTTGTTCTATTATGGTAGAGTTACAGTTCACAAACATTGCATTCAACCCAATATTGACCACTGTAATATAATTTTTCGGGAATCCAGCTCCAGGAAAAGGCACGTAAAATAATTCTTGCTAATTTTCAAAATGCAAAGGATTACCAATGCCTGAAAAAAATAACCACAGTTATGATCATTGACAGGCTACAATTTCAGAGTATCCATGCCAGAAAAAAAAAGCCATTCAAAAATAGTTTTCATGTGCTCTTATCTGGAATAACACTCTTTATGGTATTAAATCAACTCAAGAATATCTTCCACAGAAAATGGGTGTATATGATGGACATAATAAAAAATATAAGAGGAACTTAATAAAGTACATGACAGACCACAAAATCTCCTATTTTTCACTTTTCCGTCAATGTAACATTTATGTGAATAGTTGTTAATGTTGTGTGTGTGTGTATGTGTGTGTGTGTGTGTGTATGTGTGTGTGTGTGTGTGTGTGTGTGTGTGTGTGTGTGTGTGTGTGTGTGTGTGTGTGTGTGTGAAGCAGTGTTTAATCTACCCAAGCTTCATGCATCAAATACGTAGACCTTTCCAATTTGATGCACAAAAATCATTGCAGGTACATATATTGATGCACCTGGATGTTATGTTTTTGTTGATTCACAGAAAAACAAAGATTTGGTCTAAAACCTGTTGCCAGTACATAAATTGATGCACACCAATATTAGGTTTTGCTGATTAACACAAATTAAGGTTTGGTCCAACCACTTTATTGGCTAGATTACAATTCTCCCAAACAGGGAAAATGTGCACCTCAATTTTTTACTCTAATGTTATCATAATAAACAGGGTTTCAACTGAGTGTAAACCTGGAGCTGACTTTATGTGACCTGTAACTGTCACATCATAGCAACAGGATATTAGAGCCATATAATCACCATACCCAAGAAAGAGGCTGGGGAAAAAAAAAACACCTGATTTAAATGTGATTAATGTGAGAAACTATTATTTGATGTACACCTTTGTCACGCACCAAAGAAAACCTTTGTCACGCACCAAAGAAAACAGTTTTGCAATTGCTCAACTGCCTTTTTTTGTTCCAAGACACTGCAAGTATTCGACTTAAAATGGTAAGATAAAATGCATTTTGTGAAGCAATGATTGAAAACACAGCTGGCAACATTTTAAAAAAGACATTAAGTCAAGTGAGGAATATGACAGTGAAGACTCCATTATGACTTGCCATATATGTATAGAGGCTAAAGAAACCTCAATAACCAAATGTGCAAATTTCAAATCAGTACATTGGCAAGGCATGTTAGGTTGCCAGAACACAAACTGCTGACAAAGTTCACAAAGATTTAATGCAGGTTTACCAAAGCATTCTTCCAAACATAACATAGCAGTGAAAGTGCTATGTATGTGTGTACATTGGCTAAGTGTAGAAAACCTCCCTTTCTTTAAATACAAATTTCTTCTTAATTTAATACACAATTTATTGGCTGAAGAAATTGATGCCATTAGCATTTTGAAGAATTCTGCCAATCAACATGACTACCTGTTCAGTTACTGGAGGTCTTATGAATGTTGTTGAGCACAGTCATATATGTGACCAGCAAAATTTGTCATTTGTGACAGCAATGGCAGATGAAAACACTGACATAACCAACAAGATTTTTAACAAATATAGAATTTTCTGATGCTTCTGGCAAGGGAATTGCCTTATTTGTTTTAGTCAAATTATATAACTAATATTTTCATTGCATATTTAAACATCACAATTATCTTTCTAAAAACTGATGAAAACTAATCATTGGCTAAGACTCATAGGTTTGGATTCTGACTCGGTATTTTGCCTTGGTGAGTCAAATGACTTGCATGAAGCCATTCATAGATAAAACTCTGCATAAGAAGACATCAAGGTAGATTCATATTTATTTGTAAGTAATGGAGTCACCATCTAAAAATAGTCTTTATTAATAGTAGTAGTAGTAACAGTAGTATTTTTTTAATGAAAACCAAAGTTATGTTTATGTTGGTGTGATTCAGCTTGTTTTAGTATATATATATATATATATATATATATATATATATATATATATATATATATATATATATATATATATATATATATATATATATATATGTACCAGACACCATAGATAAATACATGGATGTACCAGACACCACAGATAAATACATGTATATACCAGACACCACAGATAAACACACATATATACCAGACACCACAGATAAATACATGTATATACCAGACACCACAGATAAATACATGTATATATCAGACACCACAGATAAATATATGAATATACCAGACAACACAGATTAATACATATATATATATATACCAGATGCTGCAGATAACTAGATCAGTAGTATTACTATTGGGTTTAAATTGCAACAATGTCCTCAGAGTGATTGACTGGTTTTAAAAAGCAAACACATATATTAAATGTTTGAGATAAAATGTCAAACTTTTGATGGTATGATTTTCTTGCAATCTGTATTGAGAAAAGCAAATTCTAGAACTTAATTCAATCTTCTTATCGGTTTAATTGTTAGAAAATTTGTCAGGATAGGGAGAGAGCAAAATTACAGAATTGTGATAAAGCTTTGCCTGTAAAAAGGTTGAATTAGAATGGGTTCAGAATTATTCTGACTTAAACAGTTGATAAAACCAAGATGAAAGCAAATATAGCATTTTGTTTTCAATTGAAAGAGATTTTATTTTTTTTAGAATTCCAGTATACAAGTTTTTCCACAATACATTGTATGTGGAAAAGCACAATTTTATGATAACTGCTATAAGCAAGACCTTCTTTCTTTCTTTATTAAAATCTTTGATTTGCAAGAAAATATAACTCTAGAAATCTGGTCATAAAGACTTCAAAATATGCACATTCATGTAATTTGAAATAAATAAAAGTGTGAGATCTGTGCCACATTATGCTTCATGGGCAAATCAAAAATTGTCATTCAATTAATGATATGATTAAATTACCTTGTGTTGTTGAAGCTTCATTCTGTAGCTGTCTATTTACATTTCTCGTTGGATCTTCAGAATAGCGATCGATGTTGCGAGGAATGGCGGTACCATCACCAGTTACTTCTTTACTTGCTATATCAGAAAACTTCTGATCTACATCATTTTTCTGTCCAGATACACAACAATTTCCCATGATTGTTACTCACTTGCTTTTCATTCAGCAAAAAAGTCATTCATGTACAGGAACAATCTTTTTACATAATGATGGAGTGGAGTGAGGTTCTTATCCAATGCTCCCACACTGAAGGTAAATAAACAAAACAAAATAATTAATAAAGTCTAACTGTATTTTATTCACAGTATGTGCAATCATATGTCTGCAGCTGGCCCATGCTGTCAAAGTTTACCTTGTGAATTAGGCTGAACATGGAATGACTTAGAAATACAAACACTTGTCAAGCCCACAGACATAACATGTTTGGATTTTAAAAATATCTTTGAATTGAGTCTTTTTTTATCAGTTCAGGCTCTTTGAATCCTTGTATCATTTATGTAACATAATGAAAATTAAATGACGATGAGGCCTGTCCTTAAACATAGGGAACACAGTTTTTATTGTCAGCTTAAATTACAGATTTTTCCAAGGGGTGTGGAAGTTTTAAGATCATATTTAAAGGGTTAGTTTTCATTTACTCTTTCCAAGTGATCACTATAAAACAGTTTTTATTATTTACAAATGAATTAAACAAAAAGAATATTATTATTATTATTATTATTATTATTATTATTATTATTATTATTATTATTATTATTATTATTATTATTATTATCATTATTATCATTATCCTCATACATCTCTGCATGGTCAAACAAAGCAAAGAGGCAGGAACATTGAGTCAAAAGTCCCAACTGGACAAAATACAAAAGATATCACTTAGAAAAAGATGAAAAACAACAATAAGGTTTACATCATCTTTGGGGAAAGGCAAAGTACCTTGTGAGTAAAGTGCTTCATATGATGCTTATAGAATAGGAGGGGCTCACTCAACCGCGCCATTTTTCAGTCTACTAAAATGTTTTATACAACACTAAAAGCATGGATATTCAATCTTCAGGAATCAAAGCCAATTTTCTTTGTTTCCAATCATTGTACAAATCTTGTAGATTCTGACAGAACCAATTTAAGTGTGCCAGATATCAACCATACAGTGACAAGATTTGTTTAGGAAAATAGTTTCAAACAAATGATGTATTAGCATGACTGTATGAATAAAAAAACTGATGTATTAATATGATTATGTATTATAGTATTACCCCCCCTACTTATTTTAATATAAAAAAGCATTAAAAATATAAAAAAGGCTTAAAATTTGAGCCATTTCATTCATGATTTATAATTTCTAACCTGACTGTTGCCAAGGAGTCTCTATTAACCTAATACTATCAATTTATTGGGTTTTCAATGTCAATGGAAGCTTCTGATGTAATCAAGTAAACAGACTGCACACTGTCCATTTCTTGTTTCTAGAAAAGTCTATTTCAATAACAACTTTGTTGTCTGTGTCCAATATTTGCAATGTCTAGTTTAAACTGATGCATTAGTACCACTGTACAAATATAACTGATATAATAGTATGACTGTACAAATATAACTGATATAATAGTATGATTGTACAAATATAACAACTGATGTAAACTGATGTATAACTATACAAATATCCTGAAAATAAAATGAATATGATAAATTATAAGTATGTGGCCCCAGGTGGCCATGTGGTCTAAAGTACTCTCCTTTACCATCCACTGCCATCTTGACCAATGTAGGGCAAGTAGTCTAAAGTACTCAATTATATCAACTACTGCCATCTGAACCAATGTAGGCCAAGTGGTCTAAAGTACTCACCTTTACCATCCACTGCCATCTGGACAAATGTAGGGCAAGTGGTCTAAAGTACTCAATTATACCAACTACTGCCATCTGGACCAATGTAGGCCATGTGGTCTAAAGTACTCACCTTTACCATCCACTGCCATTTGGACCAATGTAGGCCAAGTGGTCTAAAGTACTCAATAATACCAACTACTGCCACTGGGACCAATGTAGGCCAAGTGGTCTAAAGTATTTGCCTTTACCAACCACTGCCATCTAGATCAAAGTAGGCCAAGTGGTCGAAAGTACTCGCCTTTACCAACCACTGCCATCTGGATCAATGTAGTTATTTGAAAAAGCTTGCTAACAGCTTCCCATGGGTAGGTGGTTCTTACAGCGGGTTTTCCAGGTTCTTCCCCCACTTAAGTTATACTGGTCAACATTAACAACCTATCATGCATTGAAAAATGGCATTAAACCCAAGATAACATCACAAATTGCAAGTTTGCAAAAATTGACATTTACTGTAGTTTATTTACCAGAGTTTAGCAAATTTCAATATCCCAAATTAGCACAGCAGGCTACCATGAAATAACCCTGGTAGCCTAGTTTAAATTAAGTAGCCTCAAAAGGGCACCTTTAATGTGAAGACATAAGGCCTGAACATTCCTTTTGACTTCTGGGACAACAGTAATTATTCTCTTTGGTCAAATATTTTTTTAAATGAAAAAAAATCGGATTTTACCAGGATTCGACATATATAGTGTAGCCTAGACAAAATATACAGAGGTAGGCGCTGTGTTTCAAACACAAGACTACACTAAAAACACAGCTAATATATGCTGCACTTTTGGCCACCAGTAATCATTTTGGCTCTGTTCCAATAGGCAATGATACATAATGACTTAAGAAGGAAATTAATTTTGTTTTGGGGATTTTTGTTTTCATTTTTTTTTTCTTCAAGTTTAGTTAGGATTCTAATTACATCTTAAAAGCAACTTCCTTGTCCCTTCTTCATTCCTTATATTGAATTTGATCTTGTATGCATAACCTATTTATTTTGATACAGCATCTTACAGCTTTATTCTCTTTCAAAAAAATTAATATTATAATCATTAAAATAATGGTCTTGCCACCAAATCCACTCAGATCATCCAATCTGACTCATTTGATTTTTGGGAAATTCTTTTGTTGTGGTTCAAAAAAGCATTACACTCATTAATGTTGTGGTTTTCATAAAACTGTATACTTAAAGAAAAATGTTTTCATTATTAAATCTATTACACTTTAAGATATAGTCCAGGTTTTTGGTCAGTTATACCTTTTCTTCGATCTACTAGCCACATTTGGCCAGTGAAAGCACACATTTTCTGCATTCTACATACAGCTTCATGAGCCAGTTGACCTCATGCCCACCTAATCTTATTTAAGAGTATTTTAGGTCCTTCCATGAACTGCTCATTGTCGTATGGGGGGGGGTTGAATCTGGTGTACCTATGATCAGAACAGGTAAACCCACTGTTAATTATCATGATATATCATGACATTATCTCAATTTCAAATTTCTGGATAAGGAAAAAGAAATTATTTGTTGAAAAAAAGGACCAGTCATATAATTTACAGAATTAGACAAGAGGGCTAAGTGGGTCTGATATTGCTCACCTTGCGTACAACCACCCATTAGGCAAAGAGAAGTAGTTTGCCAAATAAATCTGGATCAATAATATCCTTTCTGTAGAAATTGCTTCAAATATTATTGCTTCAATATATTTTACAAAATCCATTTCTTGTTTTACACCTTCATCATTATATTATTTTATATCAACATTATATATCAAATATTGAAAGGACACTATGCCAATATGCTTTCTGTTAAAGTTTTCTTAAGTAGTTTTGGAGGCACTTTTGTTGTTTTTTAACAAAAAAATTTGTGTAAATGTTTTCTTTTTTTAGTAGAGTTTAATGAGGGATCTGCATTTATGTAAGTGTGAAAAAGACAGACCTCATTCATATCTGGTCATTATGTGTCATAACTCAAATGAGTTAAGACAGTATATATTCTGCTACAGTGAAAACTGGGTAAGAAGGTCTTTCATTATAGCAAATAATAGGTTAAACCTGCTTAATTAGATGTACATATCAATTTCAGGAGTTTATAAAAGTATTTTTTGCCTTAGTCTTTTAACTGCCATTTCTGAAAAACTAAATTCATCTTCCTATCGATTTCATGTAGGCATAACATATGTGCAGTTGTTTAACTTTCCTAGGCCTGGTAGTTAGTAGTATGGTTTTGGCAAATTTTATCTTTTCAAAAGGCAATGCTTTCGTCTAGAAAAGCACTGAATCACTGAAATTTTCAAGATTAAACCCAAGATAACCTGGACATCATCAACTCTTTCAATTTCTGAAACACTGCGTATGCTTTCTGGTAACAACTGAAATTTCATTAACCATCAGACTACTGAAATTATAAAACTACTAGTCGGACAGGAAATTTACAAACCTCAGGCTGGCAGATTGGCACTAATTTCATGCCTTGATGGTTAAATTCAATTAGACCTAGACATAGTACACTAGGAAAGGTTTTGCAAATAAGGACTAATGCAATTATTTGTAAACAGAAATTTTGACCTGTGGTTACTCTGACTCTGAAATAGAAACCTTAGTTGTCATATTTATGCACAAATACCAAATATAAAATTTATCCCTCAATTTCTTTAGATGGAATTCAAATTACCAAAAAAACTAAACAACATTAAGTAGCTTTAAAAGGTGTTTAATTTTTTTAAAACAAATTGCTGCTAAAACAACCAAAACTGTTAACTTACTGAAAATTAGTGGCCATATTACATGTCCTTCAACATTTTTGCCATACCAATAACGTGCTTTTCATAATCTCTGAAACTGCCACTGAATTATGTACATTATCTATAAATATAATCAATAAATTGAAAAGAGCAAGCTAAATGATTCTTGACATAATGGGATCAATACAACAAAAATGTCATACTATCCAAAGTTCACTAGAGAAAAACATCAAATAATGAATGAAAACTATCTTTCTAAAAATTAAATGGTTAGAATCATATTTTCAAATACCAAAAATGAAAAAGTCTGATTACCTATGTAAAATACATGTAACAACAGAAGGGTCTATGCAAATTACTGCACGGAACCATTTAATTCTACATTGTTATTTATTCTCCTCTCTGCAATATAAGTTGAAATACAGTATCAAATATAAATATTCACCCAAGGTATATTTTGAGTGCATTACAAATACTTAACAAAACTAATAACAATTACCAATCATTCAGCAAAGCAACTTCTGCAGCCTCTTGAATTATTTGTGCTACCCCCACCCCAACAATTTTTTTTTGTTGGGTTCACCGCCATTTTTCAGCACAAGATAGGCTATACATGGAGGCCAGTATTAAAGGTGGAGGAAGAACATTGGAAAACCCCAGGAAGAACCACTGACCCACAAGAAGCTATTGGCAGGCTTTCTCACGTACCCACCTTAGCCGAGTCTGGACTTGAACTCAGGACTTGAACTCACGAAGACAGAGGTGAGATGGCAGTGATCCGTAATGGTCAACGCTTTAGACCACTGGGCCACTCGGGGCCCCTAACAATTTTTTAAAAAAGTTAATGCACAGTATATGTATGTATATATAAATATATATATGTGTGTGTGTGTGTGGTGTGTGTCAATTTGTAACGAAAATTATACAAACTATAAAGTTCAGTGTTGAATATAATTATTTTTAGTGAAATCAAAGAAAATAAGATCTAACAGTGAGTGATTGTGGAAGTAAGACCCTGCAAGATATGAACTGTAAATAAAACTTTTTTTTTACAAAATATGGGAGATAACACTAAAAGTACCAATTGTACAAAGTTGAACCTTGTCATAATACAAATATTTTGCAAGTTGCATGAAAATATTTAAATTGGCATTATTGCTAGCATGGCAAATTATTGCACAGGGTATTATGATGTCTTATGACATTACCCAGATAAGAGTGTGATAAATATATGAATGGACACAATTTGTAATACACATAGGGATAACTCTTAAAATGCCTAGCAGACAAGACTCCCATCTTTTACAGGACACTACATCTAGTTAATTATGATATATCAGAGTTTTAAGAGATGTAAAGAAAAGAAAACATTTAAAGATGAATTTATTAGATGATTTCATTACATATATGTCTCTCTTTCCCAAATTTGCTTGTATGGTGGACAATAGTTCATTAATGGATGGTGAAAGGTTTCCAGGTCCAAAAAAGTCATTACACTTCTGAAATTCTAAAGCTCAATAGAATTACAGGGCACATGCTCTAACACAATAAAAGCTTAGATCAAATTAATATACAGTTCCCAGAAAATTCAAACCTCAAGGCAGTTTCTAGGTATCCAAGTCCCATTTACCATACCCTTTTATTTCTTTTATCTGCAAAGTACTTAAAACCATTTTTCATTTTCCAAAGAAACTCAAGCTTACAACAATTTGGTAAAACAATTATTCTTTTTCCATCTTCAAATGCAGAAGGAAAAAAATTCTTGTTACTTGACAGCTGACCTGAACCTGTAATCACAGATAAAATATGATTTGACTAAAATGTTTCAGACCCAATATCTAGATATGCTAATTTGGGTTAAATCTACAATTATTATATCTTCCTTTTAAAATAACTTACTAAGCTGGCATCATTCATGGTATTCCTTTGATATACCTGTACACCACTATACAAACAGGTACAGGTTTCACAAGAATCCATTCATACCAACATCATGCCCACAAGCAAGCACAGCTAACAGTGAATCAAGACATCTAACTTTAAAATCAATTTCAGAATGCTAACTTTCAACAAGTCTACTGGATTGCTGCTGATACAAAGTCTGGTCAAAATTCACTTGTACATGACCAGGGATTTTGTTAACATCTATTTGTGTGTATTAATTTCAAGCAATGCAATTATTCCATTCAGAGAAAAGATATTGTGTCAGAAAAATAGTAAGAGCATACAATTCCTGGCATTCATGACCAAATAAACCATACAATTCATCCTATGGGACATCTATAGTATTGACCAATAGAAAATGGTCTACTGAAGCATACAATGTGTGCTGATTGCATGTAAGCTAACCATCTAAAGAGAGTGGAAGAGAAGGAGTGGTTATGTTAGAACTTGTAGAAGAAGCAGCCTATGTATACTTCCTGTTACTGCTGATTTAATTTTGTGATGGGGTGTGACTGTGCATTGTGTCACTATTAAAATCATTGACAACAATGAAGGAAGTCAACAGCTGAAGACTATCCTCCACATTTTAAGATTTCTCTGCATCCTATCTATGTAAACACCATTCAAAGTCCTGTTATTCATAAGGCCTCTAAATAACAAGGAAGTTTGATAAGAAGTTATTCACATGTGTCTTATCCAGACTATTCCGATTTATTGAATACAACACAACACAAAGGCAGACAAATGACTCTTGATTAAACACCACTACAGGAGTCAGATGTTTAAATGATGGGCAGAAACAGTGTTAATTACAAAAATAATTACCTTTTTAGTAGTCATACAAATCAGAGATGATTATCAAATATTTTAATTATCTGCATAATTTTTAGCATTATTAATCACTGTTGTTTGCCTGCTGTTATTGACATAAAATGAGGCACTGTGACATCATTAGTTTGCAATTATGACTATTTGTATTAGATAATTGGGTATGTTGTTGATAAAATTTTTGACTCCTGATAGCAGCATAAAGCAAACTTTATGCTATAACAACTACTAGAGTTGAGACTCATAAATGATCATGTAAGACTCATGAATGATCATCTTATAAACAATCAGCCATTGACTTTAATCAGTTTGGAGATATTTCCTTTATTTTTTTTTCATTCTAGCATACTTGTTAAAGGCTAAAATGTTATATCTTGTATCCCATAAATTTGAACCTTTACCAGATCTGCTAATTTCTCTGCTGTTGGTGCTTGGCTTGGGGTGTTACGATGGAGATGGAGAACGATGGAGATGGAGAACGTATCAAATAGAAGCTATCACTCATATTTGTATATGCACGCTTGCAAATGTTGAGTAATTAAATAAAGAAAATCTTTGATTATTTGGATTATATATTATAACACTAACAGCTATTGTATAATATCTTGCCACTTCCAAGTAAGTTCATGTGGGTATTAGGCTATAAATTCTGTTTCTCTCAAAGTATCACCCCATAAATATACTTAATGGATCAAGTTAAAAGATGACTTATTATATATTGGCTTTATGTATGAAAATTATATTTTTACCTACATTACAAAGAATTGATTTTTGTTTGTGTTTGTAAAACATGCATGCTCCAACTGCAGCCAAAGCTATCTGTTAACAAGGTTTTCACCCAAGAAATATAAGTCTAATAATGTTCACAAATTAAAATAAAGGCAGGCATATCTCACATTTGAAGTGTGAAAATCTAATCAGGTCACATACATGGCCAGACAAAATGTACATGGAATCACCTATATCAAATAGTTTTGACTCAACTGCACTAACAAGCTTTTTGGGGGATTTTTTTTTATTGGATCCAAGGACATGGATCTTAACACAGCAATCATCTGTGCCTAAAGCAAAACTTGTTGTTCTCTATCACTTTTTTCTGACTTCTGCCCACACTTCGTCCAGTGTTGTTTTCAGCCATGTCACATAACAAGAACAGAGGTGAAGAAAAACGGGATACACACATTTTGACACCTCATGTTCCCAGCATATTTATTACATAGGAATCCTTGCTGGATTTATTTCAGCAGCTAATAAAAAATATACTACAAAGAAAAGGTTTTGTCTATGTACTGACATCTTTTCAAGGAATTGTAATTTGTAAATTATCTGTCTCAGATCTGTATCATGTGTGCTGAGAACGGAAATGTATGCTAATGAATTGCTAATTAGCAAAGTATTATAGTTAGGACAAGGAGTGAAGTCCATTAATTCATTATGTAATTAAGTCATGATTATCTAAGAGGTCTAATTAGTCATGGTTCCAGTAGGAATCCTAGTAGCAGCTAGAAAAGATACTAATGTCAGACTGACACCATTTTCATTTAGGACTAACAAAGGTCTCATAGAAGTCTACTGGTGAATACAACATGTAGATATAGCCATCAATTTTGAGAGTAAAAACAATATCTGAAAGAAATTACATACTTTCAATTCAGGAGTATAAAAAACTAGATTTTCAAGCTGGCTGCTGTGGCAGATACACTAGATTTCAGGTTGGCACTATTTTTAAGATAAAATGGACATCATCATAAGTCTTCTGGTGAAAAGCTCACACCAGTATAATTTTCTTTTCAAATCTAGTTGACAACAAGACTGTTAAGATAGCTGCAATGGAAGCCATATTGGATATCAGATTGGTATATGTCTTCCAATGTTGATATGACCATCCATTCAGAATAAGTAAGAATAAAAAAAATTTAAGATGGCTGCCCTGGCAACCAGTGTGGATGGTCAGATTAGAAAAATTTTCAATTAAGACCAGCTAAACATTATAAAGTCTTTTAAGAAACCTTGTGTTAAATACAATAAGATTTCAAGATAACCAATGTAATGGTCATATTGGACATCATATCAGCACCATTTTCATTTATGCCCAACTAGACATCATGAGAATCTTTCTTTAAAACAACATGTTGATAAGACCATCCTTCCAGAAGATGTAGCTATAACAAAATTTTCAAGATGGACACTGATGGTCATATTGGATGTCCAAGCAGTGCCATTTATACTCAGAGCCAAGCAGACCATGGGATGAGTAAGCAAAAAAGATTCAAGACAATCCTCCAAGTAGTTTAGGAGAAGTAGTGATAACTTGTGCCAACAGATGGACAGGGAACACAATAGATAAGACCATTCAATGTGATAAACTGCACAATACAAATTGTGTTGAACTGTTGTATTACTTAAAGTAAAGCTCTTAACATATTTAATTTACTTGGTTGGGGCCTTCCATGAAACAACCCAGGGCTCGAAATTACCGGTAGTCTGCTAGCCCGAGGATAGTAGATTTCCTGTGGGACTAGTAACTTTCATAATGTTAATAGTCCGATGGGCTAGCAAGTTTCGGTTATCAAGAGTCAGCGTTTGTTTACGACATTCCCTAATAAAGACTTGACTTCGGCAGATGTGCCGTAGAATCAAATCAGTAACCATTGTCAACACAGTCATACAATATTAGCAGGAGAAAATGAAGTCAATATCTGCCTCAGAAAGGTTCATTTCTATAACAAGAATCCATCCAATTTGTGCATTTGATTAACAGCACCATTTATTATACCCTCCATAACAGTGGAAAATAGGTAATTGATTCTGATTAATCTGATATTGATTAAATTAAAAATGACATGGCATCACACTTTTATTCACTGGCCACAGTAATAAACTACAAAACGGTATACCATATAAAACACCGCAAAAGCTATTCGAAGAAATTAAAGTTTGCAGGTTTGTTTGATTACGAGGGGAGGGGGTGGGGGGTGCTTGCTAGCAAAACACTCCATCAGTCACAAACGGAAAACTATATATTTTACACTTGCATCGAAATAATTATAAAAATCAGATGAATTATTATGATAACTTTACTGACACATCTTTTCCATACAACTACTTTTTATATGATGATAAGAATTGTTTTTTTTAATATTTTTTCCCTTAAAAGATTGGGCAAATAATTGAATACATGTGGGGATATCAAGCAGAATGCTGTACATTTTAAAATATCTGAGCATGGTCATCTAAGATTTGAAAATGTTCCACCTTATTAATAATTTCAACAATATACTGCTGTTCGATTAATCAGGAACAATTACCAGACTTTCGCTATTAATAAGATCGTAACTGGAACTCTTGTATAAAACGCGCTGAATTAGATAGGTTCGTTTGATAGGAACTTTTTTTCTAAGCTGAAACTAACATCATCTTCTGATGCTAATATTTTGTAACAGTGTTCACAATAGCCACTGCTTTGATCATGTAGATCAAGCACTGAAGTCCTTATCAGAGAGGCCATTTAATGGGGGAAGGCAAAAGCACGTGTTTTGAAATGGTGTTTCTTGCTCTGACTCTTATATAAAGGACACTGATATATTCATTTTCTTACTTTAAATAATTTGCGTCAGCTATACTGTAACATCTCGTATTTCCAAAGAAGACAATTCGCTCCTTATAAGACAGACAAAATGTGGTGTTTTATAGAACGTATTCAGCTACCAGAAAAAAGCAAAAGTTGAATGAAAATAACATTAAAGAGAGGAATAATTCTTATGATAGGGAAAAGTGTAATTGAACGTTTCAGACTTAACAAAATGTATTAAACCATAGGTATCGACGCAAGCTTGATGCTGAGGGAAAAGAAACACCCAATAATCTGAAGGAAAGCAATCATAAAGAGTGACAAAAATTTATCAGATTACCCCCATGACCCATTCTGTCCTAGGAAACTGTCTATCATACTATATAAGAGACAAGGTCGGTAACTTCCAAATACGTTTTATCCATGACTCGATTTCCTTCTGCTATTTCGGTCGTTGAAGGCATATGGCCAGAATCTATGGCTTATTTTACTCCTAAGATTATTACTATTCATCAAGCTATAATTGATTTTTCTGTGTTGCACCAAACCGAAGTTACAGGTTCCGAAACATACGAATTTTGCCTGCCGGGACAAGGTTGTTCTCAGGTGACAAACGGTAAAAGTTGCTATGGTAAAGAAACGAAGACCCTTCAATGATTTTGCATGGTTGTGATAGCTAGATGAGATGAAAGGAGTTGATGTTGGAGACACTTACATGATTGATAAACAGGTTGTTACATTTACTCACTACATCACTGGAAGTGAAAGGCAGAAACCTGTTATGGTGGAGCATTTCCGGTCAGTTCTTGTAGGTGCAAGTGTGGATGCTGATGTAGTGGAATTGGAATGGGACATATTGAAGAGTTTAGTCTACAGAAAGTAGGTGTATATTAAAAAAATTATTTAAAAAAATACAGGAAACATCATTGACGCCAGATTTGTTAAAATTCTTTATTTAGCATAGTATCTTGATTTTAAATGGTAACTATGTAAGAAAAGCTTTCAAAAATTAATATCAACATTATCAACATTATTTAAATATTGACATTACATTTTTAAATTATAATTTTCTTAATGTATTCTGTTATCTTGCAAAGACATCTATGCTTTGACTTGGTCCACAGTTGTAAAATGATGTGCTGCTGACTGAAAGAATATTATGGCATTGATTGACCTTATCCTAACAATCCCAGCCTACTCTGCTGATGCTGAGAAGGGCTTCCTAGAGATACAAATGGTGAGGAGTGAATAGAGATGATGTTTTCGACCTTGGGTTCTGTCAGACCTACTCTTTATAATGTTCCATACAAATGATCCATCACCAGCAGTACATATGTGGAATGTTTCAGGGAGATAGGTAAGGAGACCTGAACAAATCCCATATGGACCCAGAATGCAGGTGGAGGATGAGAAAGGACACCTGGATCCTTTTCTGGAATTGGATCCAGATATTCTTGAGAAACAAGAAATATGAATTGACTGACTGATGGTTTGAAACAGGATTTGATTTATAATTCTTTAATTCTGTTTCATATAATTATGCTATTTATGAATAATATTGTTGTTAAATCTCAATACAAGTTTGATATTGTTTTTGGACAGGACTAGTAAAGATTGACTAGTAAATTTCACAGCATACTAGTCCTTCTGGCTACAAAAAAATTTGTGTTAAATTCGAGCCTTGCTCCCTATTTTTGTAGCCATGGGACTTTGACTCAAAGTCAATGGAAATTCCCTGTTTTGGGTATGGACAGATGAATGAACAAGACAACATCAAATCAAAATGCCCTTGCAGCAAGCAATGAGGTCATAAAAACGTGTTAATCCAGTGATTCACAACCTTTCTGAACTTAAACATGCATAGGCCCCTACTAATAGTTGTACTTTAGGCTTCCTCAGAATAAACCCATACCCAGGGCCCACTGCCTACAAGTTGGGAACCACTGTGCTACAACAATGATGTTGGAATGTTCATATATTTTTTATTTTGCAACTTTGCAGTTAAAGGCCCATTGGAAGGCAATGTCTCTGTGTTTTTGATGTATTAAGACAATGCTGAGAAAGCTTCTCTAGGTAAAAGCAACAGGCATGCAGATTTTTTGTTTTAATAACTACACATGTATCTGATGAATTCTAAGACATATATTTAATCAACATTCAGAGCAAATACTAGGCATACCACATTTTAGCCTGCATCAAACCATAGAAAATTTTAAAAGCGAACTAAATTAACAAAAATATGATTTATACTTACAGAGAAACTTGATGTTATAGGGTTCTTAAGATATCAAAACAGCATGGTGTACCATAGTGCCTGTTTTTCCAAGACATGCACTTCCATAACAGACAAATGGGCAATAAATTAAAAAAATGTATTGGAATAAAAACAAGAATTAAATCTTAAAAAGGCAATAAAAAGAGCAATAAGAACAGTTTGAACTGACACAAAGTGAAAGAAATAATATCAAATTTAGATTAAATTAAAACGCAAGCCTATATTTATAGAATCAGACTTTCTTATAAGATTTCAAAAGCATTTACAAATACATGTAATGAAAGATATTAAATGCAAAACTGGGATGTGAAATGACACTAATCAAGGCTATAACATCAATATTTCCTCTCTGGTATCATTGGCAAAGAGTGACCACTTAAAAATTTGGCTTCATTTATTTCCTGACATATTTTCTTACTTGCTGACCAGCTGAAATTTGTTGCAGAGTTACTCCCATGTTTGATTCCTTATCTTTAATGCATTAATGTAGATACAAAATATATGGATGCTGTTTGTTGATGATTTTGTTCAAATGATTTTGCTAACCAGCAGTCATTCTTGGCAGTAATGCTAATATCATAGACATTACACATTTTAATAGGAGTATTCCCAATCCACTGTTATTCAAAATACTGAAATAGAGGTTGAAGAACCGAAAATGAAGAGTTTTTTGAGCAGCTAAAGACACTGAATCAACAGGGTTGGTACAAAGCAAAGTGCCATCAATATGTATTTCTATTGTCAGAATCTTGCCACTACATTTACTTTATGCATCAACCAACAGCAACACTTTGGTAATTTTCACTGCAAATGTTTTCCCTATTTAATTTTTTTTTTGTCTCCATCATATATAAACATAGATGAGAGATGTGATCATTTTTATAATTATTTTACATTAAAGGATTAGATTAGATTGCACAAGTGAATAAATCTCAATTCATGCAATAATATCAACTATGTTTTCTGTGTACTTGCACTGAATTTATTTAAAAATCTAATCATACATATTTTTATGGCAAATCTGACAGTTTTATAATGATGATTTTGATAATAATTATTGCACATAAAGGATTTGTTACTTTGCTCAGTTGCCAAAATATAGTTTTTATGTTTATTTAACCTATTAAATAGCAATATTTACATTCTTCTTAGTATTCAGCACTCTTCATTTTCACACAATTAATCAAACATCAACAAAGGAAATGCAGTTGCTAAAAATGTGTGGAATAATGCATGTCATGAAAAAACAGGTGAGTTAGGAATAATATTTCACCATATCTCCCCAATCCATAATTCAATTGGGACACCTAATTGTTTGTATTAGATGTAATGATCACACAAGCATGCCCAAGGAGCACACTGAGGTCAAGATTTGCATAACAATTGGTCAAAGGTTGTCAGAAACTCAATCCTAAACTCAAGGTATAACACTGGACAAGTGTCCTTTTTAGTTCTAAATAAATATAAAAAAGGATATAATAAATGTTGGACTTTATGAATAGCTGCCCTTGATATGCAAATGTTCACCCAGACATGAAGTATCAGATTTATCTTCTATTATTCATGATTAATTACAATAATGCCAATCAGCAAATTGTATTCATTACAATAACAACTATCAGCAAATTGTATTCATTACAAAATACCAAGCAGCATATTTGATTCATTATAATAACACAAACATTTTATATATTTTATTATTCCAATCACAAATATATACTGAGGAAAGAAAATGCATCATTTTGGAAACTGTACTTTTTTTCTGCCAAAACTAATCTGTTCAAATAGTTTTCTAAGCTAGCATATCCTAATTATCTCCAAGCCAAAAAAATAAGATCTTTGCAATTCATAATAAATTTTTGAAGCTATTAGATTTTTTATATAAGAAAAAACATAAATGTGAAAAGACCAATGCAATTCATCACTTTCTAAAGGTTTGGGGGTGGGGTGGTGAAGGGGGAGGGGATATATTAAGTTAATTGATATACTAGCATAAACACAGAAGTAACTACACTTTAATGACCTACTCTATTATTCCCATTTCAAGACCATGCTTGGTGATCAGCCCACTCCCCACTTATATGTAATGAGTTTTACTCTCCATTACTAAGCAAACCCCATCACTGTATGATAATTGCAAACCAGGCCCACCACCCCACCACAGAGGTTTATGCCAAACACAACTTACTGAAAGTTATAAATTGCATAATAACTTCCAATCATGCATGTCAACAGTGGTAACTTTGTGGAATCCTTGTAGGACACATGGTATTGTAAAATGGGAACCAGCCTAGAAATGGGTGAATATTTAATAGTGTATATATGCCTTTGGCTGGCCAGGATTGGTTAATAATATAAGTTATGTTTTAGGAAAAAGAATTTTTTGAGAGCTTATAGTAGTTGTAAGTGAAAAAAATAGACATTGTTTTATTAATGGAATTACAGTCTTGAGTTTGGAACACTCATTGATAAAATTAGCACCTGACTCCTTGGTGCAGAATTGAAAGCAAATGTTTCAAACTACTGATAAATATAGGTTTGATCATGGGTGCGCTCATTAATTTTAAATTATTGAATTTTTAATAACATGGTGTTTGCATAGATTTATTATGGGAACTGAATTAGTACTTTGAGTATATAATAGTTTCTCCACATATGCATAATTAACATTAGTTGCAATCATGCGGTTTTATTTGTGAATAAAAAGCAAAATTTATACCTTTTGTAAACTACAAAGTGACTTTCAGTGGGATAATAAACACATATTCAGATATATAAACTGTTGAAAAGAAGGGGGAACAGGTTGTAGATTTGACTATGTTAGGTGGAGTATCTTGCACTTTCGTTCATATCTGAGCAATAATGCATCAGATAGGATCACTTAGGTATCTTCACCATGCTTAATGGGGATGACCTCTCATGAATTTGCATCCCATTAATTTCTTTCAGTGAATGTTTGGAAACTTCATATTCTGCATTATAATGGACTTATGTCTACCTCACTTTGGTGGAGGAATTTAGGTAATTTTTTTCATTTAAATCTTTTTCTCTAATAATACATGTATATATAGATGGTCACCTTGACCTTTAACCCCTTAATTACATAATATGACAAGGCTGGTAATATATTTCAGTATTAAATTGAAGAGATAAATGAAGACATTAAAAAAGATGACTGATATTGGACAGCTTTAATATTTTTTCTGATTTTCTTACATAAAGCTGATAGATTTAAATGCTGCTTTAAATGCACCATTGTTCTTTGAAAATGAACTTGCAAAATAATTTAATGTTCACTAATGTAATCTTTGACAAGCAGAATTATGCACATTGCTTACTTATGTATTAAACTGTAACTATTCCCAGGGCTATCAAGAAAATCAAGGGTGGATATAGAACACATGGTACTAATGTTATGGAAAAATGGGAACCTGCCTGGAAATGGGTGAACATTTAATAGAGTATATATGCGTTTGGCTGGCCAGGATTGGTTAATAATATAAGTTATGTTTTAGGAAAAAGATTCTTTTGAGAGCTTATTGCTTAAATTAGCACCTGACTCTTTGGTGCGGAATTGAAAGCATGTTTCAAACACATGTAGGTCCAGAAATTGTTTCGGCTCATATCCTTTTCTCCACACAGAAGCTGACATCCATGTTTCATCTATACTGATAAATATAGGTTTGATCATAGGCACTCAGAAATTTTAAGTTATTGAATGTTTAATATTCTGTTTGCATAGGTTTACTATAGGAACTGAATTAGTACTCGAGTCCTGTAAGATAATGCAACATGTTGAACAAGGATACAACTAATATATATCAATTGAAAATTTAACCAGAGCTTAACATGGAGTCTAAAAGGGAAAATCTGGGACAATGTTTATAAGGTAATCAATAGGACTAGAAGGGAAAATCTGAGACAATGTTTATAATGTAATCAATAGGACTAGAAGGGAAAATCTGGGACAATGTTTATAATGTATTCAATAGGACTAGAAGGGAAAACTTGGACAATGTTTATAATGTAAGCAATCAAATACAATTTTGTGTGCAAAACTTAATAAAATGCAAAACTATACATGACGGTTCATTATAAAGAACATGGACTTGAATAAATGTTGCAGCCATCATCACCAGCAAGATATGCCAGTGCTTTTGCACTGGTAGTGACCAAAATTTCAACAACATTCTTATATTTTGTTTGTAATTAAAATGTGCTTTGTTTATGCTTGAACTGCCAAAAAAAGAGCCAGTATCTGTTTTGGCTGCCTCTAATGAAGCCATTTTACAAGTAAAATAAATGAACATAAACATTGTCAAGTTTTAATTTTTGCAGGTCAAGAAACAAAATAAATAAATAAATATTATAATTTTATGTAATCTGCCAAAATCTTCTGTTTCCGAACCCTGCATCATCTTTAAAAAAAAAGATATATATATACTCTTCCTGTTCTTGAGTTCTCCCAAATATTTAAGGATGTTGGGGATGATATGCATTAATTGGCAGCATCTTCCCAATCTAGCCTCGTTTCTGAGTGGAGATTTTACAAGGTTCTGAGTTGCACACTTTACCATAGCTCTTTTTTATTTACTGTTTAGGCAGAACCTTGGGGCTCAGGAAAGCTGAATGAGCTAAGAAGTATTCTCAAAATTGTAGCTTTTAGTGATGTTAATTTTGTCTCAAGGAGACATGTATGAAATACAGAATTCAAAAAAAGGAACAGCGATATGAAAACAAACAGTAAAACAATAAATGGTAACGGTGAAATATAAATGAAGCTTCCTGATCAACGGTAAGCATAAATGGTGTATAATGAAAACAGATGAAAAGTAATTATAATTTAGGAATGGTATGTATGTATGTATATGTATATGTATATATATATATATATATATATATATATATATATATATATATATATATATATATATATATATATATATATATATATATATATATATATTACATAAAAGTGCTCAAGGTAATAGCTACAGCATAGGATGAATGTTTACTTCCTTCAAAAAAACTATATTACAAGACACACTGTATCAAAAAGCTTGATACTGTCATTCACATTGTAATACTGATTACACATATGTTGGAGGTCGAAACACTCCAACATAATAAAGTGCTCAATGGTGAATGGTTCATTGCAAGAAACAAAGGTAGATGCAAATAAAAATACAACTGCTGTGGAAAATGAAATGGAATGGAATGGTTAAACAAGATTTGGAGCTGAAAAGCCAGGCAAATTTTTCATAAGGCAAAAAAATGTGTTTCAAGTCAGCATATCATTCTTGTTTACCCCTCACGGTAAAAAAAAATAAAATAAAGTTTTAAAAAGTCACATTATCTTATAATGTTTTTTTTTAAAATTATCCAGTCACAAATTTTACATGCAATGCAATAGGAAATACATTTTATAATTTGGCCTAAAACAATCTTGAACTACTCTATAGCTTGTGTGTTTGATTTCTAGCAGTATGTGTGGTTCACTTTCTGGGCTTTTTATCACAGAAAAAATTACCATTGTGACTTTAACATAGTGCTTTCAATGAACCACATTAACCCCAATAAAATGGCTTATGGGACAGATAGATTACTAGTGTTTATAAATAAATGAATAGCCTACAGAAATACATAAACAGATACCATAAAACATGAATTATCTGGAAGCCAATTATCTACTGTGTCCCTGAATTTTGTACCTATCATGAGGTACATCTGTAAAGGAACTAATTTGCAGATAACAAAACCAGCATAAAATGAATAACAGAAAGAAAAAAACATTAATGGAAATTCTCATACAGTTATAATTACAACAATATTTTTCAAGTAAAAATTTGTGAAAAGAGAGATGAAGAGAACAGGTTACAAAGAAAGAATTATAGGCTACTGCATTTGTATGGGGAAAATATGAACGAAAACTCGGATGGTTAAACTACACGACCTTGGGAATGAAGTATATCCATCCAACAAAATGAGTTCATAGTTTCCCATGCAATTGCAATAACCTTTTTATATATGCTCATTTTCTTATTCTTCCCAATGCTTAAATATATAAACAAACATACACTACAATATACAAAGTAACCAAATGTATGCCGTTTTCTAAACTAAATATACAAGCATAGCTGCATCATTACAAAACTGACACACGTAACTGCCCTGACAAATTTGAAGTTGGTCACATGCTAGACATAAGTTTCAAACGAAAAGGGCATTTGGTCTACTTAAAATTGAAATTTGGAATAGTAATGTTAATGAATACAAATTTCAACAATTTTTCCATTTGTTTGAAATGAATATTTTGGTATTTTTGTCAATTCAACTCAATTTTGTGATTATGGTCTGGATTTACAGGGGTCAAGCTAGACTTAAATTTTATTGAGAACTGACTTCTCCTTTTGGTCAGAACAGGGAGAAGTGGGAGTTATTCAGGGAGAAGAGAGACCAAAACAATAAACATTATATAGATTATAATATAATATAATATATATATATATAAAATACATATATGTATATTATATATATATATATATATATATATATATATATATATATATATATATATATATATATATATATATATATATATATATATATATATATATATATATATATGTATACAGTGGTCAAGCTTGACTTAAAATTTAGGGAAAAGTGACTTCTCCTTTTGGTCAGAGCAATGAGAAGTGGGAGTTAATCAGGGAGAAGTGAGACTGAAACAATAAACATTATATATATATATATATATATATATATATATATATATATATATATATATATACAGAGAGAGACAGATAGACAGACAGAGACAGACAGACTGACAGACAGAGATGCATTATCTTATTTTAATGATGTGCTTTATTTCTTGGTATGCTTTTTACCGTTTTAAGCAATACCTTATTTTCAAATTGAAAAATATGTGTTATTTGTGAGTATCAATATATTTTGTATGCATATAAAAAAAATTATATTCATACCCATTCTATTCATACTTAGTATATGTGTTTTTGAATTGAAGTAAATGCAGTGTGTTTTGGCTGTATGTCTTAAAAATCACATCTGAAGCTATACATTGTAATTAATTTTCACTGATAGAAGTAACAAGATTATAGCCTTGTAACTGCAAGTTGGTAAAACTGCTTAATAAACTACCACTTAATTTTTTTTATTTTTTTTTTAAGTTTTGTGTACAATTGAAGTCAAAAAGATTTCTAGCATTCTTTGAAACAGCCCCTAATACATGTACATAGGAACACATGAGTCTGCAAGTGACTTCAAACCATACTGTTCGTCATGATTTCATTCTTCCCAATAAAACATTACTGTAACTATTCATAGACAACACACTAAAGTACTAAAGTCGATAAATAACTAAACTGTACCCTTTTTTACCCCCAACCGAAATACAAGAATTAGTCTTGCACAGAGCGAGTTGCATCTATTTTTAGATGGGGGGGGGCTTTTCTCGAACTACGCACTGTCTTCTTTCGTTACAAAAATCAATTAAAAGTTCTGCTTATTTATGGTTTGTCTACCTACTGGTAATAATGACATGGATTGGTAAAATATTATTTGCTTCATTACTATATATATATATATATATATATATATATATATATATATATATATATATATATATATTTATATATATATATATATATATATATATTTTTCGTATTTTCAGTTTAATGAAGTGGTATATCAAATATGCAGCGATGTCCGCCATTAAAATTTCATTTAGGGTTTCAAACTGATTTTATACAGAAAATACGCAAATACGGCCATTAAATTCTCCATTTGTTAAAAATAGGATATAAATTATAAAATGCTCTTCACTGATCAGATTTTTAAACGCAAATTACTATTTGCATATTGATGTTTAAATTTCGAAACAGAATTTGATATAATTTCATCATAGCACTGTAGACCCAACTTTATGAAATTAAGCAGTGATATCTTGCTCCGAAAATGGTTAATGGTCAGTTAGCTATCAAAACTTGCAGGTGAATGTGCAAGAATTTTTTTGTCGTAAATACATTTGATGTTGGGTTACAGCAGTGCCGGAGCCTAATGCTTTCAGCGAGGGGGCATCTCAAAGTCATAACCTACAGTCATATTACATCCGAAAAATCAGAGGGTGAAGTCGTTTTCGCTTTCGTAACAGAAGAAGGCGAACTTTACGCTTCTCAGGTGACTTTTTCAAACACTTTGCCTGGTAGCGTGACCTCTGGATTTATTTACATTAAGTAACTTACATTGGATTCCGGCAGGATTTGCAAATTTAATCATATTGAAGTGTATTGACATCAACATGCGTGCTTCTATTCTGTTTTTGAATGATTCAGCTCATAATGTGGGAAAATTTGGAAACCTTTTAATTGCAAATATAGAAAAGGTGCTGTGGAATTTAATGTTTATTTCATTTCGAGTGCAGTAAGGAGGATGTAATTGCACTTGGAATATACTCAAAATTGAAGTACAATTTTGAACTGTGATCAACATTGAGAACCCATGATATGGCTCATGTAATTCAGATTTGCAGAACTAAGAAAGTACATTTTGAAGAAATTCAGGATGTAAAATTGTACATTTTTACCATTTTTCATTACCAGCTAAAGAAGACAGTTTGTCTTATCACTTGCATTCTATTGTGAGGACCCTGTCTGGCATCTATAGCTTGCCAAAATCTAAAACATTGTGTCAAAAAAGATAATGTGGAATGTGTCAAAGCAGTTTGCATGTGTCAGTCTATGACACATTTGCAGGTATGTGACAGTCCATGAAATATCTGCTTTATTTCATTCATAAAATATTGTTTACACTAGAAATTAGTTCCTTTTTTTTTGTACATATAGTATGAATGCGGCATGAGGTGTGCAATATCGGGAAATACTGAACAATTCTCACAATGTGAAGTTAACAAAGAAAAAAACTAAGCATATAATAAAATCTATTCTTTCTAAGTATCTGCTGCTGTGACAATATATAAATATTAAATTGGTTAAGCATAATTAAAGACATCAATCCAATCAAAGGTGACAGACCACTGATCATGATTAAGTTTACCTTTATAAAAGAGTTTAGTATTCGTGTTCATAAAATTAAAACCCATCACATCTATTGGGGATAATTTAAGTATATGTCCTATAGGTGTTTAGTATTTAGTGCACATACAGTTGTTAAGACAGTCACAAATCACTTTTTGGTATATGTGGTATTACCATGCTTATTTGTGACATTTTTTGGACATACTGTCAATGACTGGAATGAAAAATAATCTCTTACCTTTTTATGTAAAACTGTTATAAAAACAATATTGATTCTAATCAGTATTGTTTTAAACACAATAATGGATCACACTAGACCAACCAGATCGTGCCAGCACAAATCACTGTTCATTTAATCAAAGGGAGTGCATGGGTAGAGTTCATTAAACTAAATTATTATTATTATTATTAGAACTATTATTCTGTTGAGATCATTTATGCCAAGCTGGGAAAGTGGGTTGAGTTTTAGGCATATCAGCAACAAAAAAAATCGCTTTACTGTACCACACAGGGCTGAAAATGTTTGCTTCAATCACATTTCATTTTCAATCACGTCTTGAAGTAAAATAAAACAACTAAAAAACACATTTCTTAATTAAAAGTACAGCTTGAGAAAACTTTTATCACAACTGTTTAAATACTTGTAAATTGTCCTTTTCATTCAGAGTTAACAATTTTTACAGGTTTCAACAGAAAATAACTGAATTTCCATTTATTAATCAGCTGCTTTAACAAAACTAACTTGCTGTCATCTTATTTGTACATCGGGTTTGTATGTCAATTTGTAGGGGCACTTATGTCAGTTCTTTTATATAAACAATGATGTATCTCAGTCTATGAATTATTTATTTTATTTATTAAATAATATATAATGGGCAAATGTCTATATTTGTCAGCAATCCATGTATGTTTCAGATCACTGCAAAAATTCCATTTCATTCAGAGCAATACACTTTTAACTGAACAACCTACTTAGACCACTAAAATGTTATCATGAAAGTTCTGTTATGACATGTAACCGATTATGGTAAAGGACTGGGAAAATAGCTCAAAATCATTACAAGAAAAGCAGCACAAAAAAAACGTGAAAATTATGTTATTATCACATGATCTGTTGCTCAATATGTTTGCTGTTTCCAGCTTTTCTGCTCCTTTCTGATGAATGCAAAATGTTACTGTTTGCTTAATTATTGAAACACACAGTCATTTGCGCAAATAACGGACCGATGTAATTCATATGCTTCCATTGCTATAACTGTACTTCCAGATCATACGAACAACCGATTATCCGGCCGACACCTGACCCCACCCCCAAATCCAGATAATGCAAGTTACTTAAATAATAATAATAATAATAATAATAATAATAATAATAATAATAATAAGAAGAAGAAGAAGAAGAAGAAGAAGAAGAAGAAGAAGAAGATAAATCATTGTTTGGGATGTCTACATAGGAAAACTAATTTTTTTTTTTTAAATGATCAAGTCTTTGTTTAGATATTTCATCTTTCTCTATTATAATACAAAAGGTTACAATAAAAAAAACCCACAAATTTCTCACTTGTACTGCAGACTTACCAGGAAGTTAGCTGTGAGGCCTATTCTGATTTTCCCGATAAAATCAAGGTAAGTACAATAAATGAATAGGAACGCTGTATTATTCACTGCTTCCCAAAATTCCGGTCTAACATCAAAGACAAATCTAAATGACAGCTGTAATGAGAAATTTAAATGACAATCTGGTAATTTTTGTACTTACTAAGTAAAGCATATCCTGTTTCTTCTTCTTGTTTATGAAACTGACTTACAGTTACTTAATGAGCTTCAAGGAAGTAAATTTAACCCTTTCACAAGTTGAACCACTCGAAACATTAACAGCGCCCTCCCTAATAAAGGTACATAACTTTGAGAAAATAGTTACTTATGTCCCTTGTATCCAGCTTGCCTTAGGTATCGAAAGCCTGATTGGTTAGAAATCTTGCAAAATATCGTTCAAACTTACAGGACAGCTTATAAATTTTATAAGATATCTTGCATTATATAGCATACCTTTAATGAGTTTTCTTTTTTTTAAAGCTATCTCGTATACTTGATCAGGTATCGTATAAACTTCTGAGATATAAAGATATATTGTATAATTATAAGATGTACAGTTTATGAGATAACTTTAAAATGTCTGAGATATATAAATAATCATTGTTTGCAGTATATCTTATTTATTTTTTAAAGACCATCTAAAATGTATAAGATATTTTATGAACAACATACGATAGCTGAACTATGTCAGAGCTTCCAAACTGTGTCAGCTACCGTGTAAAATTTATAACGTAACTTATTTCATTAAGTAAACTTCATAATGTGTCTTAAAAAAGCTTGCAATAAACATCATGTTTCTAGAATATCTGGTTTGCTGTATGTAAGCAACAGACGTGCTACCTATTTACAGTTCCACCACCGTTTATCCTAACCTACCTACCTACTTATGTACCCGCCGACCCACCTACCCGACTACCTACAAACCTACCTATTGTTCTACTAAATCGATCAATTGTTCTCCGCCACCTTAAATATTTTCTGACATCAATTGCTGTTTCCTGAAGTAGCGTCAGATTGGGCGTTGTTTTGTTTTTTTGTTGTTTTTTTTTTTACCCTTTGGGTCCTAACTCATTGTCACAATCTCAATCCCTCTTGATCTGTTAAGCAAGCGACATATCCTACGCAACCAGTGGATGCTTAAGTATCCATGAAGGTAAAGATCATTTCATTCGACTTTTCTTATCTGCAAATCCGAAACCGCACAATTGCTTATTGTGCTCGGATCTTTCTGATTTTTCACCTCTGCTAGGAGAATCTCGAACTTGGTCAAACTAATTATTATTTTATCTTCAATTGCCTCCGAATAGTTTATTGATCGTGTTGAGACTATTTTGTGCCACTGCAAGTAGTTCTCAATACACACGTACTCAAGAAAGTAATAGTATTGAAATTAGTTTGCTAGTTACTATTGATATAGCCCCGACAATAATTCCGATTGGTGCACCTACGACGGCTGTTGTTGCCATGATCCCAGCCACACAAAGACTAATATTTGGTAATTTGATAGGATCACATATAGTGTTTACCACTAAATAGGCGCGTTTGTATTGTAATACAATTAAAGAAATACACATTTGGTTATAGCACACCGTTTAAGCAATTCGAAGTTTTGTGTGATTACTTGTTTGATTTTTGCAATTTGGTGCAATGGGAAAAATTCCTTAATCCGAAATAATTAGCCAATTACTAGGAGTAAATGTCACGGAGAGAACGTGGTAGTGAGTTTCCGTGATGCCGTGGTCAATGAGTAGCGACAGATTTTAACCGCATGACTGTCATAATGAAGTCCTTAATAAAATGGAGTGGTGTACACTGGTGATGTAACTGCAGGGGTAATATTTACGGTAGGAAACAGGTAAATTACACAATGGAATAAACAAGAAGGGACTCGGCAGATACCGTTTCTGTGGCCATGGTGGCAAATGTGAGGCAGTTGTATTGGCGTGATGCGCCTTGAAACTATAGATTCACTGGCCTAAGGTGGCGTAGTTAAAATAGTTCCCTGTGTTAGGAGATAGACGTAGAGATTCCAAAGCGTTAGCTGCTGACTACGGAACATGATGGGGGAAAAAAAGCTGTACAGATAGATAGATATTTGACAAGTTGTGAATAATTTTGTCTTGCAATGATTAGAGCAAAATATATGTATAGAATGAAGACGTCGGACTTTTCTAACTTACAACTGAACTTGTGCAGAAATCTTTGGAAATTTGGGGTAAACTTATGATTTCTAGTAGGAATCGAGCCAGGATTTTGACACCGCTCGGTCAAGCAAAGATTCCTGGTTTGTAACTCTATTATTGTCAGTGACCTACTCCTAAATACAACATTTCGTCAATAATCAATCCCTCATACTGACGGAAGTCGCCAATATCGTTAGAATACTATTCAACACAAGTCCACATAATCCAGCTTACTATAAAAGTTTTTAGTATCCATGACCATGAAAAAAACTTTCTAATGTTTTGCCCCTAAACTACGACCAGATAACTAGCTCTGCAAATGGGTATATAATAGATGGCGACTTAAATGCACATAACAAACGCTAGAGAGGAACTAGCCTAAACGATGGATGTACAATTTGTGAGGAATGGGTATACAACAATACCTTGGTAATACTCAAAGACGGAAGCAAAATTAGGATTACCCCAGAAGACCGCTCCCTATATGCATTAGATCTAGCAATCTGCAGACCAAATTACCCACCTTGACTAACAGGTAAGTGGACCAGAAAACAACATTCGAAAGCGACCACTTCCCCATACACATTACCGTCAATCTTACCCACCCATCTGCTAACTTCCCTAAAGTTCCCAAGAGGAAATTGGATAAAGCTGACTGGCACATATTCAAGTCCTTGATTGCTGGTGTAACTCAAGAACAATTCTATGCTTATGATTTTGACAGATTCAATCAAAAATATTCTAGACACAATAAACGAAGCTGACACAAAAAGCATCCCCAAAACAAGAAAGGGAACAATTCCTTTGTATAACCGTCCATCCCATGGTGAGATAATGATTGCAAAAACATAATCAAAGAGAAGAAAAATGCTCTGAACAAATTTCGGCATGCAGGCAATTCTACAGACTACCTGGAATACAAATCTAAGGAAAACCAAACTAAACCTCTTATCCAAGGGTCATACACTGTACTCAATACAAAAGTCAGTGTGCCGCAGCATTAAAGCACCACAAACGCTTTATAATAAGTCATAAACAGAATCAAAACTGGCAAGACCTTACCAGCACGCAGTATGGAGAAATACATATAACTTAATAAAGAAAGAGGAAACAGTTGACCCCACTGCCCCAATACTGAGGATTTCCAACAAATATTCAATAGTTGGCCTAGATAAAAAAAAAAAAGACAAAGGACAAAATTAGTTGTACCCTCAAGAAAAATGGTCCTCCCTACCCCTAACCCGAACTTATTTATCAGAATAACCCGAATCCAAACCTTACCAATGAATCTATCCAAATATTCCTCATCGAGATAGATAAAGTAGTAAAAATTTAATACTATCCCAATATAAATTTATTCTATAAATTTGCAACACATTTATCCCTATCAACCTCAATAACAGCTTGAAGAAAAAATCCCACCCTAAATGAAACATATATCTCATGCCGCTTCCATATGGGTGGTCATGACTTTACTGGACGCCTTTATGTTGTTTTTTTTTTTTTTTTGCAGGTGTGGGGAGGTGGTTGCGGACGTGGCATACGGTATATCACCTAAAGAGTCTCTCGTGGACATTTAAATGGATTACTTTCCTGCTGTTTGGGTGGTATATACTGTTCGTAAAGAGTCTACAAGGAATTGACTAGTAAACAAAATCCCATAAAGCAAGTCGCTAAGACACACACACACACACACACTCACATACACACACACACACACACACACAAACATACACACGGCGGCTCCAATTCAATGGACACAGTTCTCGTAAAATGCAACGGTAATCGTCCACCGTTTGAATATTATCATTGATTTCCGTCGACGGAATCTGTTGTATCACGAATGATAAAGGTCGTAGGATGGTAGAACATTTCAATACCTATCTTTGCCGGAGGCACTTTTTGCCCAGAAGTGATTGTATTCCGTTGACGTATCCAAAATATTTAGTCACTAAAATGCTCATCACACATCGTTCATAAGTTCTCTCTTTAACTAAGTTTACATTGTGAACAAGATTCGTGTAACCCACTACCTCTTCTTCTTATGGAATTCGATGCAGTAAGTGTACCTTGTTGTAAAGAGAATGGGTATCAAACAAACCCTTCTTACCCACGAGTAGTTGATGAATGTCAGATCATCGGAACACTTTCATAAGAATCAGTCCTCTTATAGCATTTAGGTATCAGTGGTTCAAACATCGGTTATGTAACGAATACAATTGTCCTTTGCGTTTGATTTGCATTTTGACCAACTCTGTAAATTCGTTCCCTCAACTCCACAAGTAAGCTATGAATGTTCTCTTGTAAAGTATCCATCCATAGATTACTTCTCTTCCAACTAAAGGTAGTCAGTGACAATCCGGAGACCATCGAACATTTGTTCCAGGTAAGCGGAATCTTTTTGTTTCCACTCGTGAAGTGAAACTTCGCAACTGGAACACTTGACTTTATCCCCTTCGTCCAAGTAGAAAAATCCGGCTTTGGCTAATTCTTCGGGGGGAGGGGGGGTCCTTCCAGATATTTTGGCCATTTTCTTTGGAAGGTTTGACTTTCAAAGTCGCAGTATTCAGGCAAACGCAATAGGAACGAATATTCGTTTTGTACAGATTCAGCTCGATAAGGGTATGGTGAAATATACAAGAGTCTGCTTATTTTTATTTGTCAGGTTTGACAAGACTATCATCATCCATGTTAGGTGTAGTTATAGCTAGTTGTAAGTTCCCATGATGATGTGGTACTGAATCACTGAGGTCACAGCGTACGGTATCTCTGCAATCGCAAGGCATAGTATCACACTCGAGTTTGTTTTTGAATGATACATATTCTTTGAAAGGATCCATTCTCTCTTGATCTTGATAGTTATAATGGACTATTGGTGGACGTTGTCCCTTTTTATATGCTGACCAATATCAGGGTGTCCGTAGAGGAAATTAAAGTGATTGGGAAGCCGTGCTTGCTTCTGATACACTATTTGATAGACTTTTTAAAAGTGTTGACTGACGATTTGATGTCTGGGTAAACGTACAATCTTGTTTGGTTTGTAAGCTTTCTATCCTGTAAAGTTTCTATCCTGTCCAGTGCCTTTTTCCGCACACCAAAGTTTACAAATCGACTGGAGCGATAATTAAGAGTCAATCCTTTAACTTTAGTCTCCGTGTATACTCCTCCTAGGGGGTCAGGGTATTTGTAGCCGCATTTTTGGGGATCTCCACATGGAAAACTTAGAATCTTGTCTTCGGGATGCTCACCCGTCCATTCTCCTAAACGGTCTCATTCGATTTTAGGGTTTTGTTCACTCAGACATTCGAAGTAGATACAACTGTCCGTGTCAAAATACGGCACATGATCTCCGTACAGTTCTAAAGCTTTGTGCAGTTTTAAGCGAGCATAGGATATCATGTATGCCGCAATGATGACATTTCCAAATTCTTCGGCTTCTACAAGGCCCAGTTCTTCTTCGTAACTGACGAAGACCAAGTCCTCGCGAGCGACATCCACCTGTTTCATGCATTTGCTTTTGTCATGATTCATCTGGTAGTAGCGGGAAGGTTCTAACAAATACTCTGTCTTGGGTAAACACAGTCGTTCTGCCATTTTACCCACACACATTTTATCATCACTGTAGCAAAAGATCGCCTTCCTTCGTTTTTCTTAAAGTTATCTAAAGTGATGATTTCCTGCTTCCACTTCTTCAGTTTCTATAAGTCATTCACGTAGTCTGCGACAATGCCTTTATGAGTCTCGTTGCCCTTGTGACATTTCTCTCTCTTGTGAAAATGGGAAATTTTGTACACTTCTAACAGTTGATATCCCAGGTCCAGAGATTTGAAAAATTCCACGCTGACCCACGTTCCCGTCCAAGCGCATTCTTCCTGGTTGTAATGGCCATGTCAGTAAACTGAATCATTGGCCATGAATGTACCTGTGGGACAAACAGACAGCCATCTCAGTTTCTCCAGGACCCGTTATACACGGAATTGGCATTGTAATGGTCCAAATTGTTGTCAGAAAGTTTAAAGTTCAGAAATGTTTAAAATAAATTACACAATTCATGTAATGTCTGGAAAATGTACACGGGTAATTTACATATAACATGTCGACAAAATTGCAGATGTCTCCCTCAAGTAGTTTATCTTTCATTCTCATAGCAATGCATTTGGTCAAAGATGTATAAGTTCAAACAGTTAAAAAAAAGAGTAAATATTGAAAACTCGTATATTGGCCTAAAATTATGTACACGGTTCGTCTACATACTGACAGAATTACGCTAACAAAATGTCATTCCTCTTCACGGATCGTTTTCTGCACAATATTGTTAACAGGCTTCTCCGGACGAATGGAAGTATACAGCCAACAGACATGGCAAGCAGCTTGAACATGTATTCGTGTCTTTAACATATGCAAACTAATATATGAAAATAATTTGCACATGGTCATTTCCTTTTTTACATATGAAGAATAAAATAATTATCTAATGTTTCTGCAACTAGTATCTCAGTTTTGGCTGGATTAACTTGGAACGCTGTAAATGGTCGTGTTTATGGTCCTGTTTCTTTTAGGTTAATTCACTCTATGAAATGATTGTTTTGTTAAATTTTAAAATGTTCTGAATGCAACTAGTATCACATTTACTAATGACTTCCACATAATTTGGCTAAGGCTGTGATCATCGTCTAAAGACACACATGTCGACAAATGAATTTGCAACTGCATTTTTTTTAAAGAGTTTTTCCCCTTGATACAATCTCCTTTGCTCAACTATTCCTGCAGCAAACTAATACAACATGTTTACTAAAACAAATGTATTGAAACAATAAGTACCTACAATCTCACTTTCGATTAATACGTTACCAAAATTTCTCGTTCAGTTCAATTAATTCACGTTGAAAGAATGTGGTCGCAGTGGTGTTAAATTTACATCATATTACGAGTAGTGATTTCTCAGTTAAATCCTACGCTTTTTGACAGCATCATCTGTCGTCTGTCTCCTCCCGTCTTGCTTCCACACTAATGCGTGTGATTTGGTCCTCTTTCTGACCCATATTTAATCCATCCTCTCTTTGATGCGGATTTTCCTAACTCATCTACATGTATGCTTTGTTGAACAAACGATGTCGATATGCCATCAATGAAGATGCAAAAATAAACTATAAAAGCCTTACAAATTTTGGTTTCTTGACATTTCCAATCTGCAACATTGGAATACATTTCAACAAAGCATTCTTCTGACCAACTAATTTATTTAACGAGTAAAATAAGGGATATAACCAACGGTAAGGACTACATGATCACGTATCATCGTGCGCTACCGTTATGCAAAACAGATAAAAATAATTTTTAAGTCAAGAAGCAAAAATTTAAATACAGACAGATATTAAAATATTAGAAAGCAATGAACGTAAGGGATTGTAAGGAATGACTTATAACAATAAAACAATCAACACTCTAAATTGATAATAATCCAGACAATAGTAGAGTCTGGCAGGAAAGAATAAAATGTATTACACGATGGAAGAGAACTGAGGGTCCATGCATCTTTGTATATTCTTTCTCTTAGAAACTTGCTGAAGTTTTTGCATGTTACATGTTTACTTTCTGTGTAATACCAGGAGCTAACCTATTGGACTTCTATGCAGGAGTATCGGGTTTGATTGCCATACGAAGCCAGAGCAGCTACTGTCTAGTATACTTAGCCTGCACATGTTAAGTTCACCTTCTGGATCTTTCGCTAAAATGAAACCTATCTGCCTTCAGTCATATCCCAGATAATGAAAAAGGTTTTGGAATTTGTAATGTTTGACGAAGAAAAAGAGAATAAATAGGCACGTGGCATGTGATCATTTTAGGGGCAAATTTTGGGCGAACAATATTTAATTAAAATATGTTCAATAAATAATTAATTGTAATGTTCATAATGAATGACTTTTGAGTTTTGATTTTTTCTAAAAATATCTAATTTTTCTGTTATAACCTTGTTTCTCATTCAATCTGTCAAATTTAATGTCCATCGATTGAAAGAATAACTTTCCATAATTTGCCGCTGCACGGTCAGTACGTTGGGCAACTGCAGAGATGTAACTACACATTGGTAAATCATAGTGACTTTAAAATGTCGAGAAAAATAAATTATGCTACTGAGCAAAGAGAATACTGTTAAATCCAGGTGCGCATATTCCGATTGATACCATTGTCAGCTTTGACAAATTTACGGAGGTAATTCTCTATCATATCCGACAATTTTGAAGTTGTTTCGTTATTTTAATGATGGCTTCGAAACCATGGAAGTTTATACACGTTCTGAAAGACCGTTCTGTGCGATTGGTGAGAGACATTGGCTGCTGTGAAGCAGCAATTAATGAAAATTTTCAATACACAGAAGAAAATATTGTTATTGTCACAGGCATTAATTCCTCAGCTGTTTTCATTATCGTGAAGAATCATTTGAAGCTCAGAAGTTTTGTGTAAAATATAAAAAAAACGAAATCGTTTCTGACCAGTAACATTAGTTCCATATCATGTACCTCGACCAAACCAGTGAATTGCTTGCTTTTTTTTATTGGAAAGAGACCCATTGATGTTGGGGTCCAGATTTAGATTAAATGACCGAAAGAAGAAACATGGTTTTACGATGAAAACATAAATGTATGAATGGTTTGATATTACCATCTTGAGAAATCCGAAAAAGCCTGATCCAAATTTAAATGAATTTTTTCGTATGATGCCAACGACACGGTGCCGAAGGCCCATGATAATTGCTAAGTGTGACTCTAATGAGGGCATAATTGAAGATGAAGTGGCAAACTGAAGATGAAGTGGCAAACTGATGAAGACTGGAGTCATTATAGTTTGCATATAGCAGAGGTTAAGATCAGTTTTGACGTCGAAGATAGAAGTGGATTCGTTCATTATTATAATATACTCGTTGGGTTATTGATACATCAGAGGAATCACATAAGTGAACAGCGGCCTACTTGTCACCCATATAACTCCATTTAGTGATCACAGCATTTTATTACAATTCGTAGGGTCATTCTCAATGTCAGTTTGTAAAGTGAAATGTATACAAAACACAGCATTTACAACTAATATTACTTTTTTTTAAAATCGTTTTAAAATGCAAATTCAGAGTTATAGTCTCATAAAATATGTACATTTCCGGATTAGAATTAATTTTTAAGGCAAAAACTTGGGATAATTCTGCTTTGATCTTATGTTATCAAAATGTGTGCCCATTTCACAAATTAACAAAGTTAACTATACTATTGCTCTGTGTTTCACAAACACTATTTCAGTCAGTTTTATAACAGTACTATATAAAACGAAAGAAATATTTTCATTTCTTCAAACCTTTAATACTTGATTTATATCGTTGCTCAGATCGATCATAATCAGTTAGTTTATCTACCGCCATTGCATAATCAGATTTTCTGGCGTTACAATTGCTGGGCCAATGACCTCTTCCACCGGATAAACTAAATGTGCTCTATTTACCAAGGGGTACAATATGGTGAGTGTCCTCATCGTTGGTGTACGATCAATAATAAGTTTTAGAAAGAGCAGTACCGGATTTAGGCATAAGCTAAACAAGCTACAGCTTATGGCCTCAAAGTCTGAAGAGGCCACTCAAATTTATTTTATACCGAATATGGCCTCTATAGCTTCCCATAGCTTAAGGCCTTTACTTTGTCTAAATCTGGTACTGAGTGCAAGTGTCGTCACTGTGAAAGGAGATCTAAGTCTTTTCTTTTCTTGCACACTATCTGTGTTAAGTCTTTGGAAACCCCCTATAAATGACGGATGATCAATTGCTTCACTGGCTAGACCGATAAATCTGTCTCAACAATACTTTTATTGTGATGAACACCATTTCCTTATCGGGACAGAATTATTGGTTTATTCACGTGTTTTCTGGGCTTAGAGTCAATATCCTTATAGCGAGTGACTTTAACAATTACAGATTGACTAGATTGCTTGTCATCAGATGGAAATCAATCGACACGCCCTATATATGTTGTGTTGGCATGCGGCAGTATGCGTGTCTCATTAACGAATGACCTGATAATGTACTCTTTTTTTATCGCTCCCCAATGTTTATTGGAAGGGTTCTTAAGGCCACAAAAACAATAAAGAGTTTCGTCAAGATTGCACTTCAAGCTTATCTAATAGCCAGCATCTCCCTTTTTATTCAGTGAATCATTCTTACCTTTAAAATTTTTTATCTCTTTTTTTAAGTTTTCAATCACCGTTTACAAATTAAAAATGTTCAATATCTTTAAATTTTCAATCACCGTTTTTAGCTCATAGGTAAATAAATTAGCAGCGCGCTGCATTTTGCATTTATCTGGTAGACATCAGGGCCATGTCACAAAGTGATGCAAAATTTGATTTATTCTTCCAATCCTTCGAATGTAGATCTGATATGTACAGTACCATGTGCCTCAAGGACTTTTATTGTTTATTATTTTATGATTATTATATTATTTGGCCAAAATTCGAAACATAAAGCTTAGATTTCTTGTCCATGTTGTGGGAAACTATAAGTTCAGCTACACTTTACCACCCACAATAAGAAGGAACAGAGAGCCAAAACAGCCGATAACGTCAATGAAAAGTCAAATCCTGCATCTAATCAATGTAAAGATTGTGACTTTCCTCTTCTCTTGTTGCTTGCTGCACTATTCAAATTCTCAATACTACCATCCATGATTTGTTTCTTAAATATTTGTTACAATAATCTAAATCCAACTGTAATGGTGCTGGGTGGGATAGATTGATGGGTAATTGGGTTGTGCGGGATAGATCCAACTGTAATGGTGCTGTGTGGGATAGATTGATGGGTAATTGGGTTGTGCGGGATAGATTGATGTGTAATGGTGCTGTATGGGATAGGCTGATGTAGAATGGTGCTGTGTGTGATAGATTGATGTGTTATGGTGCTGTGAGGGATGATGTGTTATGGTGCTGTGTGGGATAGATCGATGTGTAATGGTGCTGTGTGGGATAGATAGTAGTATAGGAAAATGAGGATTTTGGCCCACCACCCCCTCCCACACCTCCTTCCCCCACCCCCGCCAAACCCTCATTTCCTATACTACTACTATGTAGACAGATATTTTGTAACCAGACAAAACAACAGGTGTTGGAATGCGATAAGCTCTGTCAACAGAAGTGACGAATTTGTTAGAACAGCGTATGTGTGGAATATGATTATTCTAAAGACGGCAAAAAGGTTTCACCACAATTTTTTTTTTATCAGATAACAGGATGAAAATTAAACTGTACATTAGAACGTTTCAGTTAACAAGGCGGAAATTAAACTAGCATTAGAATGAAAATGATATTATTTTATATCTCATTACCAATGATTAATGTTTCAACTGTTGATATTAAAAATACTTCACTATCACGACTATAGATACTAAATTTTATGAGAATCACCTTGCATTACAATAACGTCAACACTATAACCCAACAAACATTTTCTTACCGCTTCGGCTAGTTCGTTGTAATTTAATATATTAACTTTTTGGTGATATTTTATCTCATCAGTCATCTTATAACAATAATTTAGATAAAAATATACTATAATAATGGACTTGATGAAACGACTCGCTGAACTCTACAAACAAGATACTAGCGACAAAGTCGCCAGCGATAAGGTCGTCAGTGATGAGGTCACATTTTCCAAAGATTTCATAGACAAATCTATTGGTTATAATGAAGATGATATTTTATATAACAGCGAATCTGATGATGATGGTGAAATAGTCACTGTTGCTGACAGATCAAATTACAGCAGACCAACAACTAAACGATATAATGTCAAGTATCACATTGCAAAAAAATAATGAAATTTAATTTTACCGTTGCCGAACAACAACTGTTTTGGCAGCTAATCAAACCTTTCTTAAACATCAGAATTCCAGGCCGACAGAAAAATATCAAATTCGATTTCATATTTGTCAAGATTTTTAATCTAATGACGATCTCTGACGATCGTAAGCAGTATCTAATATCGTTATGTAAACCAGTAAAATGTAAATCTGTCAAACAAAAGTATGAGAAAATTTATAATAACATTATATCATAATCTGCTTAGTTGGGATCCAACTGTTAAATTTATCGCTATACCCACGCCATTTGAATAAACTTTGATATCCTTTACTTCTAATCACTTTTTCAATAACGAAGACATCCTGCTCAGTTTTATGTAGTTCTTGTTCGTAAAAACTACCTATGATAGGTTCCCCTGCCAGATCTTTTAACGCGTATGTTACAGGTATTGTGAAAAGTTCCTTAGCAACTACAAATACTTCTTCGCTCCAGTTTGGAGTAAATCCTTTTGCAAATACCTTTTTTTGTCAAAGAAATTCTAACTTTATCACCAACCTTAAATTTATGTCTGCGGTACATGTTTTCATTTGCTAATATTGGATTTTTAATAACTTTTTTAGGTGTCATTTTGATGGTTCGATGTTTCGTGTTATTATATTCACCTACGATTTGAGAAAGGTCATCGATGTACCTGTTGGTGTTTTTAGCTGTCATATGTTTGTGTAATTTCTCGTTTAGCGTGCGATTAAATCTCTCAACAACAACGCTTTTACCTTCGTTTCCTGTAACATACCTTTTTATATTATTTTGTTCTAGAAACTGTTCAAACTTTTTGTTAAAGAACTCGGATCCGTAATCAGTCCAGATTTTATTCGGCTTTCTTTCTGTACTCGTTATTATTTGTTTTAGCGCATCAGTCATTGAAGTCCCTGTCTTATCCGAAACAGGTACACTGAAAGCGTATTTGCTAAAAACATCTATAACATTAAACAAATACCTTTTTGGAGCACCATCAGCGCCAACGTTAAACTGAGCTAGATTGGATACATCCACCAAATCTATTGCCCATATATCATCTACACCATTAGCGACAACTTTACGTCGTGGGAACTTTTTTTTTAGGTCTGTGCAGTTCGACTGCAAGATCATCGTATACTTTTTTCCCGAGTCCGAGTTTATATTTTGCTCCTATCATTCCCTGAACAAATCTTCTATCAAAACGTTCTCGTAGATTTGTTGGCTCCATATCACGTAATTCGTCTAACATTACTTTATCACAATCTGCTTTCGAGTTTTCATGATCACGATAACAGATATCATGACGCATCGCTATTGCATCCACTTGATTATAAGGCTCTTGACCTGGCAATGGATTGTCGTTTTCATCTAGTTGTTGATCTAGCGGATTGTAAGGTCCTGTATACCGATGACCTGGCAATGTCCAACCGTCTTTTGGTTTTGGTAATTTTCCAATAATTTTATGTATATCTATACCTGACCCTATTATTTCTCTGTTGTTACAACATTGACAGTATGCAACAATTTTATTTTGCTCAAGACACAAATCTCTGTCAGAATCAGAGTTGCATATCATTCTATATTTTTAGTCGTCGACTAAAATAATATCAGGATAACCAGATCCTAGCGACATCTCTGAGGATACTGCCGCTGGGGATACTTTCTTTAAAAACATATTTTTTCTTTTTCCGCAGACTGCACAAAAACTTTTTAATATTATCCTGTTGTTTTTTGTTTTTTCTGTTGTTTCATTAATATTTTCTGTTTTAGTTCTACACTTGAGACAGTATGTTGACATTATTATATTTTTAAGTTTAGATAAAATTTATTGCGATCTCATCATTAGTGTGAGAAGGATGCTTGTCAAACTGTAAAATAAATTTTAAAAAATTAAGATTTCTGCTCATCTGTTGAATAAACATAATACAATAATATCCACAAGCAGACGTTCCAACAGGTTGGAGTTGATTTGATGAATAATATATCTTTTTAAATTTTTTCTTCATATACCTTTTTATTACATCGCTTGGAGGAAGTCCAAACGAGTCAAAATAATTATTATTATAAACTGCTACCCAATGCGTGCCGGATCCGTCATTAAAATCTTGTATATTAATAACACACGAACTTACAGCTGATGGTGATTTTATTGCTGCGAGTTCATCTTTAGAATAAACTCCGTGAAATCCAGGAACCGCTTTTAACTTATCAATGATATCAAAATTACTCAACGGGGTGGTCGAGTTCCCGGTAATGTTAGACCACGTCCGATTCCTAAAAGATTTGGCAGCAGACTTCCCGCTAGTCCCGCCAAAAGTGGAGCGAACGGAATAATTCATCCTTGTTTTGGTTGATTGCATATGCATTTGCAGTTTGGTGTTGGCGATTTTGTTTTTGTTGTTTTCTTTTTTTGTTGTTGTTGGCGATTTCTTTTTCTTTTGTGGCATTATAATAAATCATTTACATAAAATTTACAATTTTTTTTATTCCACTTCCACGAATGATACCATTACCTTCGACTGCTTTCTTCGTTGCGCCAGATATTGCTCCAGACGCTGCTGCTAGTCCTAATGTGCCTAAGACTGGTAAAATTTTAGGTATTATTGTACTAGTTAATACTAATAATGCTGGACCAAGAAAACCACCTTTAACGACAATGTCGTTTGCCAGCGCTGTCATTTGTGCAGCACTCAAATTTAAAACAAAATTTTGTTTACGATCATACTTGTTTACTTGATTTTTTGTTAGCATTAATTTTGTTAAAACACCATCAGAAATATTAGGATTGATTTTTAATGATACCTGTTCTCGCTTTGCAATAGCAGCTTCTAATTTTTTAACTTGACCATCGGTCAAATATACTTCTTTTACAATATATTTTGCCATTTTATATAACAACTATAGATTAAACTTGAACTGTCATTTTACCTCCAATAGAATCTACCGTGATAAATCTATCACTAATCACTAATGCATTTACGTACAACGGTGCTATTGGAACCGCCCCAAGTGTCCAGGTAATTTCAATATCCGCTGTGCTGTCTACAGCTCGCTCGCTATGTTTACTAACATCAAAATGAAATATAGGATAAAGCGTACGAAATTCCTCTGCTGATATTTGAGTTCCATCTTCAACATCTTGATATTTTTGTATTGCGTCAAGCAGGTACATGTACGGTCGAGAAATATTTTTATTAACGTCATCAGCAAAATTGCACTTGATTGCTCGTTCTGGATATTGCTTTGAATTTAATCTAGCGTATATTCGTCTGACATCAGAGTGATCAAATATTGCATTATTTTGTTGTTGGTTACCTCGTCGGGCTTGCTGTTGAAATACGACAAAGATATTTCTCGGCAGTTGTTCGCTTGATGTTGTTGTGACCCTCCATGTGTAGTCAGTAGTATTTGGAACAGCTGTCTGATATATCTTATGCTGCTTAAAATAAATTCTGTTTGTATGTTTATCAAGCATGCTATTTAGTTCTGACATTTTAGTGATTGATGGTGTTATACGTGGCATCCACAAAGCAAGTTTGTTTATGATAAACTGTACATCAACCCCTCCAGATCGAAACAAGCAATCGTTTTGGTCTGCTCGATCTAAAATAAGAGAATGTTTTACTCCGCGAAATACTTTTTCATGATCGCGACAAAAGTCGAAAATCATGCTTAGTGGAAGCATCATTGTAATTGGACGTGATCCTGCTGCAAGTTTTCTTCGCCTAGCAAAACCTTCGTTATAGCGTGGATTTCTCACGTCAAGTGTGTTAAGAAGTAAATTTAACATCGCAGTACCGTTTACATCTGCAGCTGGTGGCATTATATTTAGATTATTAAAAGCTGCTGTAAGAGAAACTCTTGTAGCGTCTGCATTAGCAGCTGCACCTGGTGCAGCAATACCTAGCGCGTCTGCATTAGCAATGAGAAAATTTCTCACAATTACAGCATTTGCATCAGCATCAGCTCCATGTACTATAGCGCCTCTCTTTAAAAATTCTGTTGATTCAGCTATACCTCGTCCAGTATCTTTAAACCAAATCATGTTAGTTGCAGTTGATCTTGAGTAATCGTCGGAAAACGAAATAATATTTAAAATTGGACTTGCAACTTGTAGATGACTTGAAATATCTTCTAAAGTTTGATTGGCCAGTTGATATCTAGCACTTTTAAATAAACTCCAGCCGTTATTTATAAGAGCTACTTCTGCTCCAACTGCAATTGCAGCAGGTGGATTGTCTACTGTCATAATCTGACCACGAACTTCTAACATAGCCTTATGTGGCAGTAGAAATACATCTTCGTCTCTGGTGTTAAAGGTTCTAATACTAGCTTTATTTGGTTCGTTAGAATTCTCATCAAGATACTCAACAAACTCGAATTCTGTCACATCGTTGTCGATGTCATAAGTTTCTGTTAACTCGAGATAATTTTTAACAGACATTTTATTTTATTAGATTATATAAAATTTTATTGCGGCACTGTTACTTTAGATATTAATTTTTGTATGATCTGCTCGCCCTTTGGTGATAATAATTTTTTTGTTGTTGTTATCATAGCTTTTTGAGTTTCTTTTTTTGGAGCGATTTCTGAGATAGCTTGTTTTATTTCAGATGCAGTCGGTGGATCACCTTTTATTTTATCAGCTATTTTTCGTCCCAACGCAGTCCCAGCGGCAGATGCAGCTCCAGTTGCAAAAGCTTTACCAGCGTCAATAGCAATTGGTGCAACTTTACGTGCTATACCCGGAATATTTTCAATAACTTTAGTAAAAATATTTCCAAAAAATCCTCCTACTATTTTTCTTCGATAAATTTTTTCTTTGTTTCATTATATTTGATGTTGCATAATTTTTACTTTTGCTCACGTAGATGTAAATAATAAGTTACAACTTCATTATTAACATGTAACTGTTTTCCTGATTGATCTGTCAACTGTATTATTATACTTGATATTTGATTATCAACATTTAAAGGATAATAGATAATATCTCGTGGAGTTATTTGCATGAGAGAACCTGGCGGAGCTTCAGGTGAGAAACTGTAAATCGTTTGACCTTTGCTGCCTTTTGATGTATAAGAGCCAGAAGCAATAGAGCAATTTACTAATATTGTATTTACTTCTGTTATATTTACTGGCAGTTCACTGTCATATGTAATAGGCTGATCAAATGCAGTGTAAGTTTTTTTCCAGTAAATCCTAACAGTTGTGCAATACTTCTTTCTCTTGGTTCAAGACTGATTACTATATTTTTCAAAGTTATCCTAGTTCGCAATGTGTTATAATTTGCTGCCAATTCAAAATTATCAGCCACACCGTCAGCTTTTGTGATGAGCTCTTTGATTGTCTTGTTTAGATCAGTAATATTATAAGCTCCTTGCGGAATTTTTATTTTTTTTTTTGTTGTAGATATTGGAGATGTTGTAATCATAGTAAAATACATTTCATCGTTAACATCATTTTTCACGTTAGGTATAGCATTCCAGCAAGTACAAGAAATTAATCCAATTTCATATTGTTTTGTAGGATCTAGTTGGATAGGTGGAATATAATTTACTGAAAAATTTGCGCTATCTATCGCAGACTCACTAGAGTTTAGTAATAATGTTGTTTGCTTTCCTTTAATATTATATCATTTTACAAAATTAAGTCTCCGCGATTAAGTCGCGGTATAAAGTTTCATATTCGTCGGTGCCCCGAGTCGCCGAGTGGTCTAAAGCGCTGTCCGTTACGGATCACTGCCATCTCACCTCTATCAGCGTGGGTTCGAGTCTAAGATTCGGCGAATGTGGATATGTGAGAGAGCTTGCCAGTAGCTTCTCGTGGGTCTGTTGTTCTTTCCGGTGATTTCCCGGTTTCTTCCTCCACCATTAATACTGGCCGCCATGTATAGCCTTTCCTGTGCAGAAAAATGGCGTTAAATCCCACAACAACATCATATTCGTCAGATGTTAATAATTCACTGGATCTTAGATGATCAGGTATGTCAATGATTTCATTATCAAGTTCAACACTAACATTCCCAGCTTCCTTTGATGATATTAATAACATTAATCTACCTATAATTTCAGTAGTTGATGTAAATATTTTTACACTAGTTCCTGTTCTTACTTCTCTACTTTTCTCTACACGAGTTTTATTAAAAGTAAAAAAATTCCTTTTAAAACTCCACCCTTTACCAAATGGTTTTAATCTACTATTTTCTGCTGTTTTTTTTAAACGTGAGAGCAATAACACCGTTTTTCATTCTTTCATAAAGTGGAATCAAATTATCAATCTCTGTAACCGTGTTTAATTCATCTTTAGCAGTAACTCCGTCATTAAATATTACATTTAATCTATCGAGTAATGTTTGATATTCTACTTCAGTCCACTTGCTTATATCATCAATACCCCTTATATTTTCATTCTTTAAAAAATCATCATATTCAATACCTTTTATCTCATCATTTACTCTTTTTATAAAATGAAATCTTTGATCTCCAACTTCTATAAACTTTACAGTAAGCTCACCAACTCTTTGTTGCTCCTCTTTGATATCTTTTATATCTTCTGATAATTTTTTTATCATATTTGTTATTCCTTGCGTTGTTAACTCTGCTAATCTTCGCTCAAGTTCCAGCGGATTGTTTATCAATCGATCTGTTTCAGCTTGTCTAGCCGCAGGATCAGCTATATTTGCTGTAAATGCCTCAATTAGTTTTCTTTTTTATTCATCAGATCTAGTAACAAGTTTTGCAGCAGCTGCTTCCTGTTGTTCTTTAACAATTCCAACCAAGCCTTTTTCCTGCAGTTGTTTAAGTTCTTCTTCTGACAGTGGTTTAGTTTCAGGTTGTTTACCTAATAGTGCTTCAGTAACCGGCTTGAAAATTGTAGCTGTTGCTTCTGTAGCGGTTACTTGCCCACGCCGTGCTTGTTGTACTTTTTGCTTAAGCGATGTCTGAGATTGAGCAACTTTTTTTTAGATCTTCTATGTGTTGTCTGTATCTTGCTCGTTTGTCCATTATTATTATTATAAATTTTATAAAATTGAAACCCTTACTGGAAGTAAGTGTCAATACAACAGCGAAACATTTTAGTTGGATCATTTGTAAGTTTATCAAACAAGAAAAAGTTGTATTTATATTTTGTAGCATGACGGTAAAGTTCAATAAACTTATCTTTTGTCACGTCACCGCATTGCTCGCTTGCAATATTTCTAACGTCAACATTGTCCAGTCCTGGAAATAATATAAAACAACCCGTATTTCGCCGAATAAATCTGTCAACATTATAAAATCCTTGAGCGAGATAAACAGAATTACATTGTTTGTTACGTGACAGTGAGAAATACGATCTTATTTTGTTCATCTCCATGTTATTTAGCGGAATATCGTCAAAAACTACTATCTTATGTTCATCTGCATCAAGTTGATTAACTGGAATAAGGTCTTCTGGCTGCCTTATTATAAAAAAATCTTCACCAGCCTTAAGTTCATCCCGAAGTTTGTCATTATAATCGCTTAATAACTCATACTTATCTTGCTGTGGATTGATTGTGTAAATATAGACTCTATCGTAGTTAAAATTATCACCAAGAAGCAAGTTCATAAGCAAATTTGTTTTTCCTGATCCAGTTCGCCCAACAATAAGATAATGACAATCAGGAAGTTCTTTGTTATGTTTGTGTTTCACCAGCTTCTCTGTATCAAAGTTTAATATCAACGATTTTGCCATTTTGTATAATATTAAACTAGTGTTGATAAATTTATCTAAGACAGTAAATAATGAGTTACTATACAAAATTTGGAACACTACCAGGAGATTTATCTACAAAAGGTTACCAAGGTGACTTATCCAAATATGCAACTCTTGATCAGCTCAAAAATGAAATCAATAATTTACTAAATCTTACCAGTGTAGAACCAGATGAAGTCGTCATTTTACAGGACAAAGAAGGACGATTAAAAACGAGTGATGTAAAACTGCCAGATGTACTTGTACGAATTCCTAATGCGGTTGCTGATAATATCATGACTTTTAACAATCAAGGTAAGATACAAGATTCTGGTAGGTCAGTAAATGATTTTGTCAAAAAAGCTGGTGATTTATTTAATGGGAATATTGTTATGAACCAGAACAAGATTACAGATCTTGGATATCCAACTACAGATGGAGACGCTGTAACTAAGAAATATGTCGATGATCAGGACGTTCCAATCAGTAATGAAATAACAGCGCTCAAAAATGAATTTACCGGTCACGTAAAAACGTTTTTAAATTTTCGTAGAAACATAAACACGCTTAAAGATGATTTTTTTGGAAATCCATCAATTGTTAACATTACACTCGCTAATATTAAAACAAAACTCAATGATATTAACACAAAACTCAATGATATTATTAGTGGAATTTCTAATATTGTTGAGAAAACGAGTATGGTTAAAATTCCTCACAAACAGATTAAAAATATTGTGTATACTGTTGATACTGGTTATACTGGGTGGACACCAAAAAATAATTCTATCAAATATATTGCAGAAGTTACCGGTGTGTATAGATTGTCAGTGCTTAGCAGTGCAAAGTTTAGAATATCTACCAAATATCTATTTCGTCATCCAAATGATGACTCATCTGGAGTATTATCTGTAATAATAAACAAAATTCTGAAGAAGAATTTGTACTTGAACTAGTTGATAAAACTTTAAAATTAGCAATTTTTCTCTGGTGTTTGGAATTTATAGCTGAACAACCAGCTCTTATTATGGATTAACCAAACATAGGTTAATGTGAACTAATATTATAATGAAAAGAAGTATAGTTGATTTCAATCATATTTCAAAAGATATTCCAAAACAAGATGTAGACGCATTAATACAATACTATAAATATTATCATAAAAAACTTTGGTGCGTGAAAAAATGTTACAAATACTACAACAAGATCCTTCGAGTAATATCTTTTTTACCCTTGTTAATGACCAGTTCTGGTATAATTTCAAGTGGGGTATCATTAAATCCTTTTTTGTTAATCATATCCGCTATTGGTGTTTCACTTACAGCGGCGTGTAAAAAAGTAGAACCAAGACTTTTGATAAAGAAGCACGGTTGTTTAACATCAATTAAAACTTACAAGAAACTACTTGATCTGATCCGGTCTTACCTACGAGGAGTTAAATATAATATGGATGATTTATTACGTGAATTTCGTATTATTGACAATATGTTAACAGATATTGTACCAATGAGGGTTAGCAAGTATGAAAAAAAAATATCACAAAATATATGAGTAACATAAAATATTATCTAAACTTAAGATATAATATAACTAAAAAAATATCATTTTCATTCTAATGCTAGTTTAATTTCCGCCTTGTTAACTGAAACGTTCTAATGTACAGTTTAATTTTCATCCTGTTATCTGATAAAAAGTTTGTGGTAAAACCTATTTGCCGTCTTTAGAATAATCATATTCCACACATACGCTGTTCTAACAAATTCGTCACTTCTGTTGACAGAGCTTATCGCATTCCAACACCTGTTGTTTTCTCTGGTTACAAAATATCTGTCTACATAGTAGTAGTATAGGGAAATGAGGGTTTGGCGGGGGTGGGGGAGGAGGTGTGGGAGGGGGGTGAGCATTCCAACACCTGTTGTTTTGTCTGGTTACAAAATATCTGTCTACGTAGTAGTAGTATTATGAAACAAGAGGTTTGGGGTGGGGTGAGCATTCAAACACCTGTTGTTTTGTCTTGTTGCAAAATATCTGTCTACGTGGTAGTAGTATAGGAAAATGAGGGTTTGGCGGGGGTGGGGGAGGAGGTGTGGGAGGGGTGGTGGGCCAAAACTCTCATTTTCCTATACTACTTAGATTGATGTGTAATGGTGCTGTGTGGGATAGATCGATGTGTAATGGTGCTGTGTGATATAGATTGATGTGTAATGGTGCTTTGTGGGATAGATTGATGTGTAATGGTGCTGTGTGGGATAGATTGATGTGAAAGATCTTCATTACTCCTTAAGTTTTATGGTTACCTAGGAGACGATGGAACACGATGATATTGCCGGGTTCGAGTAATTAATCACAGAAAATATGGAATGAAGGGATGAAATAACAGAGCATTGAGCATAGCTATAAAATAGAATAACAAGAACACCCGTATGTAAAATACAACAATTTAATCGATTACAGAAACAAGAAAAAGACATGGTAATTGTTCGCTTTCTCTCAAAAACAGACACAAAATAATGCAAAATTAATTTAGCCGTTCTGTTACTGATATAAGAAATTTCATCATATCATTGAGTTACAGATCGAACTCAGATTTCCAACCCGACAGTACCATCTGGTGCTTCCAATCCTTTACGAACCTCTGCTGGTGATATATCGACATTTGTTATCTTTAATTCTCTTTTCTCTTTTACTGCTAGTCTATTCGGGGAACTGACCTCTTTTTTGCAGACTGCACCCTCTTTCCCGCCATGTAGTTATATATTTATAGAGCTATTTCCTTTAAATACAAAAGATAAAACCTAAACTAAACATATATAACGATTTTCTACTGGGATCGACATATATTCCCACTCTTTTTCGTCAGACATGGTCTATCAAAATTCAACTAGCTAATATTATTTGCTTAATGCACAAACAACATACTATTAAAATTAATGCTTTGTTAGCGGCTAATGCGTTCTCATCTGAGTACCGTGATACAATTAGCCCTGCTGTAGTAAACATTTTTCATTTATTTATACTTCAGTCGACACACTTTCTTAATGCTACAATATTGTTTATGATTCATACATGTATCGTGTATTCATTTCGTAGGGCTTTATTGATATGTTAGTGTTATGAAATTTAATTCTTAATTTGGTAATTGTTGGTTCATTGAGAGAATTTACGGATTGCACAATCAAATATTCAATATGCAATATTAGTGACATAATTTCCACTAATTCTAGCTACAATAACCAATAACCTGTAAGATCATTTAAATATTGCGAAATCATATAAATATACACTTGTCATTAGCTCACGATAAAAATATTATTCTATACACAGAATCAATGAAAACATGAAAAACATGACACATTTGTATATTAGGGTTAATTCCTAAATCCCTTTAAAATACTTCATATTTGCATTCTTTGAGTTACAACATAAATTCCTATGAAATGAGCATTTATTTTATTGAACAACATTGACTAGCAAATATGAATAAGATGTGTAGTAATGAATACTTGTATATATGGCCGCAATTGTCTGAGAAAGCACGTGGTAATTCAAAATCAACTACCGCTCTGAGTGCAATGAACTCCGGGCAAAGGTAATTTGTACTAATATAACGATACCTTACCGAAACACAGAATCTGTAAAGATAGTAATTTATAAGATCAAAATGTGTGCAGTGCGAATCGGCTTATCAGAATAGGAACAGAGTTATTTATCTCTACGCAAACAATTATATAACTAGAATTGGCTTTCGTAATACTCTCATATTTAAGGAAACAGCTTCATACTGAGAGAGAGAGAGAGAGAGAGAGAGAGAGAGAGAGAGAGAGAGAGAGAGAGAGAGAGAGAGAGAGAGAGAGAGAGAGAGAGAGAGAGAGAGAGAGAGAGAGGTGGGGGTGAATGGGGGTGTATACATACATACATACATACATACATACATACATACATACATACATACATACATACATACATACATACATACATACATACATACATACATACATACATACATACATACATACATATTCTGTCTGGTATATATTTATAATTATTTGTAATACAAAACTCCTATATACCTTGATTTGATTTCTTTCATAGGAATCTGGAACGACTGTACATATATATGAGAATTATTTACTAGGTCGTCATGCGAGTGTGTCTGCTACGCACGAGCTGATATAACACTGACTCAGTGCCGTCATTTTTTTGGTGATACGTGCTTAGTCGTGACGATATATGGGCTGGTACGTGCAGGCAAGGCGATGAATTCAATTTACCCGCGAACCTGTGTTCGAAACTCCGTAGGGTACGAATTTAATTTCTCTACCCTGTATTGTTTGTAATAAACTATTATTTCTGCCCAATATTATCAAGATTCTACTACGTAATCAAGGGATAGCACAGTCTGTTCTGTCTGGGATGGATGGATGGAGGGAGGGAGGAATTAGATAGATAGATATTACTTTGTTGGATATATTGTTACCTATCGGCTCGTTCAAAGTAACACAAAGTGTGAAGACAACAAACTTTGTAAATTTTAACAAAAATAATTTATTTTCCTTGAAAACATGAAAAAATGTAAATATGTTAAACAAGACACGATTTACGGAAACTATCCAAATTGTTTGTTCTAAAGATATAAAACATAAGTCCTGTGAACAGTTCTAAACAAGCACAGGCTGAAGTTCAGTTCAGGTCAAAGATGGCGGATGATGACGTCAGACGAAGGCTAACATAAAATCCAGAATTTACACAGTAAAGCACAGTTTATATTGTTCCTTTGCAATTTAGAATATTTTAAATGTCTTTGTCCAAATTAGTAATGTTGTTCTCCAGGAAAACAATTATTCAGAAAAACGAAGTACAATTAGCTCTACTAGCAAGACACATGTTGTTCTACGTGGGCATACGAACAGACAACTTCTTCAAGCACAAAAGTACTTTTTTAAGGTAATAAAAGCTGTGTAACTCTAAGATGTTACAATAGGCTACAACTCTGTTCTTTATTCTGGCTGTGACTCTGACTGAACCTTCTTACAAAATACCTAAGCATATAAACGAAGCTAATACGTCGTTTTAATTACATGTGCACGTAGGACGCGTGTAATTTTGCAATACATCTAGACATTAGGAAAGCCTGACCAAGTGTCAGCCAATCGTTTTCATAGCTATTCCTGAATGTTTACTTGTAATGAATTTTCCATCATACACAGCAGGTGCTCACATGGGTTAGATTTACGACCTAAGTAAACATGATGTTTCTAACAACATATTTGATCCATGCTAACATAAATCATAATAATTATTACATTTAATGAAATAAAATTTAAAATAAAAAGATTTATACAGAATTGATTCCTAAACATAAACACACACACACACACATACACACACTTCACATACAGTGTCGTAACAATATGTAAAATAAATTATTTATTTTGATGTATGTGAAATATTATGTTTTTTATATGTTAGATAAAATAAAGTTAAACTATTTAACACATGCAAGAAAAGAAAATTACACATGCACAAATATATTTCACATATGTGACAAAGATTTTCGCATGCTAAAATAACGTATCCATTTTGCATATACAGATTGAATGATTTATTTAATTATCTACATATTAAAATTCCTTTTCAAATGTGATAAAGTTTATGAGAGATTCTTCTGACTGGTGTTGTGAGATTAAGTTGTTTAAACGTGTTTCTATTTTTAGCAACTGTGGCCATATTTGGCTGGCATCAGTTTCATCCATATTAATATGAAAGATATTTAAGCTAAAATGCTGTCCAATGCGTTCCAGCAGTTTTTAATAAAACGTTAAAGCTTTTCTCTCTTTTTCTCACGAACAATATCGATATTTGACGATGGACGGGCATCAACTCTATAAATGTAATAGTCCCCTAATGCCATGCACGGTTTTCCTGTTACATCTGGTCACATTTTGAAAATGACTTTTAAAAAGAAGGTTTCTCTAATAAGAAATTTCTTTTTTTATTAGAAATGGAAGCCATACAGGAAGACGATTGGCATCATTTATACAGAATCAACAGCTCTTCCTATCGTCAAATTTGGTCAAATTCTGCTGGGTGGTTTCTGAAAAGTAGTTTGAAAAATTTTCTATCTTTAGCAATGGCTGCCATATTTGAAGGTGGATGGGTAACATACTGAAAGGCAATCAAGCAAATATGCCTTACAGTCAAATTCTTTTTTAGCCGGGTTTCAGAAGCCATTTTCGGAATTTGTTACTTTTAATAAAAGTGGTCAAATTCTACTGAACATTTTTTGAAGTGAAGTCCATTGAGGGATTTTTTCCCATTTTTAATTATAGTGGCCAAAATTTACAATTGGTTAGCTTTGTACAATTGGTTAGCATCATTTGTACAATTAGTTAGCATGATTTGTACAATTGGTTAGCGTCATGTGTACAATTGGTTAGCATCATTTGTACAATTGGTTAGCATCATTTGTTCAATTGGTTAGCATCATTTGTTCAATTGGTTAGCATCATTCATGCCAGGATGCTTTTACCTCAAATTTTGCATAATTCTGTTAAGCCGTTTTTGAGAAAAAATCATGGTCTTTTTTTAATAATGGCTGTCATATCTGTCGGTGGATGGTCATCGCTTGTAAAAAGTAATAATCCTTTCATGTCAACTGTTCTTTATCAAATTTGATTTACATTTTGTTCACTGAGTTTTGACAAGTCATTCAAAGTTGTTGTGTCTTTACTCTTTGGTAACAGTGGACGTAATATGGTTTATGGTGATTGCACACACACACACACACACACACACACACACACACAACTTTTTGGTAAAAAATATAAGGTGCGCCAAACCTAACATTCTAAAATGATCCATATTTTATCAATCCTGTTCGCATACTTTAACATAAATTATAATTCATGCAAAACAGATATAAATAAATAAAACGCTCTAAATACTGTACGTAGCAGCTACATTAAACAACAAGTCCTAAATGTATGTATGTATGTATGTATGTATGTATGTATGTATGTATGTATGTATGTATGTATGTATGTATGTATGTATGTATGTATGTATGTATGTATGTATGTATGTATGTATGTATGTATGTATTTATGTGCTCTAAATACTGTACGTAGCAGCTACATTAAACAACAAGTCCTAAATGTATGTATGTATGTATGTATGTATGTATGTATGTATGTATGTATGTATGTATGTATGTATGTATGTATGTATGTATGTATGTATGTATGTATGTATGTATGTATGTGTGTATGTGTGGGTGCATGTGTCGACGTTTCCGGTGGCGTAGGTGGTTAGAGCGTCCGCCTCGGTATCGGGAGATCTCGGGTTAGAACCGGATCTAAGTCACACCAAACCAAAGACTTAAAAAGTTGTTACCAGCAGCTGCCAGACTTGATGTTTAGGACTAAGCGGTTACTTTTAGGACTGGTCGACCTGGTTTCCGGTGGTACATGATGCTACATGATGTCCCAGTGCTGCACACCAGTGTGAAGTCCCACAACGCAGACATCGTGGCTATATGAGTGAAAAAAATATTATATCTACTTTACAAATATAAGTCACAAACAGACAGACAGACAGATACACACACACTGGATGCTCCTTCCAAACTGGATCTAACTGGTCACGTGAGTTTTAAGTTGCAAATATCAACTGTTGATCGATGCACTAAGCAAAACAGACGACAATGCACGCCATGTCATATGCATGCTTTGTCCTATGAGCTAAAATAAAATTGAAGTAAATTATAAAATTAACGATAATTCATGTACCTCTCAAAACTGGGTTAATTCATATTTGATATTTTTTAATAACATATATTTATTTTGTAGCAAACACACATATTACCAAGATAAAGCCACTTGAAAGCAGCGCACAAATACTGAATCTCTTCTTATACGTTGAACACAATATAAAGCATGTACATCAATAAAAATGGTATAAAAATGACAATATTTTCATCTAATTATGAAACTGAGGACATTACTGTACAATTTAGTTAATATAGTACCTACCCTATTTTTTTTTACATACACATAAATGGCAGAGTTAAACCATAAAGACTTACTTTAGCAGCAGAGAGGCTGAACCCTACAACTTTCTAGAGACCTTATTTTTGAAATCTAAGGGTTCCTACGAAGGCTGAGAAAACGTTTTTGCCTTAATAAAGAAAACTTCTCTAATTGACCAGATTTTTTGCTCGATTTATTCATGATGTGGTCACTACGCTTATGTCGTTCACCCTCTATGCTGTTATGAATTAACCAACGATTGTATCTAAACCTACACGATACCTTGATCTAGGATCCTGTAAGTTTATCGTTATAAATCGAAATGGAACAACTTGTGCTTTAGAAAAGAAATTTTTAAATTTAATCATATCCATGCCCCTTGAACACCAAGTATAATAAATATTTTGCAAAGCATAATTATCTACGCCATTAAATAAACCAAAATATTACAGTTATCTCTGATCACCCTAGATATATGCGTGTATCTCTTAGTAACATAAATCACGTCAGTATTTTTATGTCTCCTTCGAGAAAATATTCTAGCTGGATTGGATTGTTTGTCCAGCATCACATCATCGTACACTGCGAGGTTATTAATGAATCCATCTAAGTCATATACGGATGGAGCTTCATCAATATCGGTAATAAAATCAATGATATCATTTTTGTTCATTAATTTCGCATTTTGATTAAAATCTTTAAGTACTTCGTAACATCGTTGATCATCTACAGATGGCGCTACTAAATACAACTTATTCCACTTGAGCCATCGCATTATCAGATTAGGCAATAACTGCGTCTTCCCCCTTCCGGACGGACCTATTATGTGCATTCTGATAGAATTTGGTAACGCTGGATAGTGCCTTACAGACTCTTGTTTTCGTGTCGCAGAAAAATCAATTATATCCATATAATAATAATATGAGTTTATATTGCGTTCGATGTAAAACAACAACCCCCACAGTTGGACTGACAACGATAACCACAAAAAATAAGAGACGCGCACTCACAGGCAATTGTACAAAATGTGGTACAAGCAAATATAAATTTATTTCCGCGTCGTGTGGTGGTGATAGGGAAATTGCCAGGAACTCCTAGCAGCATTATGTGTTGCCTCAGTTGCTGTAACAATTTTCTTGTTCGACAATCGGTTTAAATAATTGTTTTGTATCCTATTCAAATTCAAATCGAGATTTCCGACACGATTTTAGTTGTTGCTTAACAGAATCACGAACAGGTAGATATTTTTTAATTGCCTCTAGTTGTCCCTGAGAGCTAATTTAGCTGAATGTGGTTCTCCAATACTCATTATTGATAATTTTTATAATGGCTATTTAATTTAGAGCAGCAGAGAGTCTGAACGACATACTTGTAGTGACCAGATTGTGAATAAATCGAGCAAAAATTTGGTCAATTAGAAACGTTTTCATTGTTAAAGCAAAAACTTTTTTTAGCCTTCTTAGGAACCCTTAATTTTCAAAAATAATGTCTCTACAAAGTTGTAGGGTTCAGCTTCTCTGCTGCTACTTTTGAAAATGCAAACCCCACCCCACCCCACGAAACCTAACAAAAATCCAGAAATGTTTTTGTACTCATGTGGTTTTGCCATACGTTAAGAACTTATTTTAAGATTTGTGTTGACCATACGCTAACACGTTACCTTTTGGTTCACGTTAATCATACATTAACAGTTGTCTTTACCGACACTTTTTCCATACGTTAACAGTTGCCATTAGATTCATTGTTACTATACATTAACAAGATTAAGATTTTGTTGAATATACACTAATCAATGGCGACGCTTGTCATGTACTTTACTTCCAGGTATGAATCAAAGGAAACAAGTGCCCGATCCATTATTTACAGCTATGAATCAATGGAGACGCTTGTAGTATATGCTACTTCCAGCTATATATCAATGGACACGCTTCTCGTGCACATTTCAAGTTATCTACCAATGGAGACGCTTATCCCACTTATCCTATACTTTAATTCTAGCTATGTGTCATTGGAGACGCTTGTAATATACATTGCTTTCTGATATGAATCAATGAAGATGCTTGTCCTCTACATTATTTTCAGCTATGTACCAATGGATACGCTTGTTCTTTACATTACTTCTAACTACGAATCTCATAGACGCTTCTCTTATACATTACTTTCTGTTATGAATAAATTGAATGGAAATAATCAGCTTTTGTATACACAAATTTGAGGAATGGGCATCAACTGCAGAACCACTGTTTGTAAATAATAAGCAGGACTTTCCTTTTATCTGCATACTTTAGAATGGACAGGGGTATTTTGATCTTTACCATTACACTTTTTCTTTAGATCGTTTATTCAGTTAATCATAAGAGTTACATGTAACTTGTTATGTATATTTATTTTTTGTTTATTTCTTTTTTATATTCCATTACTTGCTATTGTAGTGTAACTTTGTTAACTTGATTTGACATTTTCAAGAAACTCAGTTCAGTTCTGTTTGAACAGAGTGTTATAATAATAGAAATACTGTGTCTAGTTTCTGACCATGATTCAAAAAACAGTGGTAGTTATGGTAATTTTTTTTTTATTCTTTCACATTGATTTCAGTTTAAGGCAATACTGGGAGCATGTGATGTTAGGCATGTAAAAAGCTTATATTTTGTTATGGAAGGATGACCATGTGACCACCACCACCACCCGGGAATCTGTTTTGCATCTTAAAGTAGTGTACGACTATCGTCTTTATAGAAATTGTTCATTGGGGAGAGAGAGATAGAGACAAACAAATACAATTGCAGAAGAGAGAGAGAGAGAGAGAGAGAGAGAGAGAGAGAGAGAGAGAGAGAGAGAGAGAGAGAGAGAGAGAGAGAGAGAGAGAGAGAGAGAGAGAGAGAGAGAGAGAGAGAGAGAGATGCAAATACAGAGTGAACGAAGTGAGGGAATATCAAATTAGAAGAAAAAAAAAAAAACAAGCAAGTGAAATGCACGTTTCCACTTCACATACAAATTTAAGTTTTGATGTTACTAAGAATATTAGGTTTGTGCCCCGTTTTAGAGAAAAAGAAGTACTCAAACCATTTCCTGGTTTTGACAAAATTGCTGAAAATTTTAAATAGCCAAGGGAGCTTTGGACTCTTAATTATTACAATGTATACTTAGCTAGTGATATTTACCATTAACATTTAATATAGCAAAGTGCTGACTATGATCTGGTTAAGGAATGCATCTTAAAGGGTTACGAGTTAGTCCTCGAGGCTTATCGGCAAAAATTTAGGAACTATAAAAAAGCTGGAAAAACTCGTGTCGAATATGCGAGAGAAAAAGAGTAGTTACATGATAGATGGTGCATAGCCAAGAAAGTTGATCAAGATTATTAAAGTCTTAGACAACTTGTATTACTTGAAGAATTCAAGAACTGTATCCAATGTGGCAATAAGACTTATTTTGATGAGCACAAGGTCGAAACCTTGGAATATGCTGTTCCTGCCGTTCATGAGTATTCCTTAGCTCATATATTTCTTTTTGTCATGTCTTCCACTCAGCAGTTTTCTGGTAAAAAGGTATTTAAGCCTAATACAGGCCCTTCTAAATTTTAATATCTGGCACAAATTTTAGAAATCAAGCTTCTGATAAGCTTTATCAAAACTCCATGTCTCTTCCTACGTGTACCTACTGCAAGAAGAAAGGTCACGTTATTTCTGATTGCAAAATATTGAAATAAAAGCATCAGAATGAAGACAGAAATATTCCAAATCTTCTTATTTCTAACAGGCCAAGGTCATTGTCATGAAAGTAATACATTTGTTGGGTCTCATAAGCCCCAGTATGATTTTATTATGGAGAATTATGAACTATTCATATCGAAGGGTTCTATATCACTCTTGGGTGATTCCGCCAATCCTATTCCTATTAAAATTTTAAGTGACACATGAGCTTCTCAGAGTCTTTTATCAGGTATTTTGCCTTTATCTGAGAAGTTTTCCTCTAATGAGAGTGTTCTTATTCAGGGAGTAGAGTGCGATTTGTTAATGTTTCTCTCCATTGTGTAAATTTGTCATCAGACTTTACACTTGTCATCAGACTTAGTCTCAGGACCCGTGATAGTCGGAATGGCGTATCTTTACCCGTTGAGGGCATTCGTTTATTACTAGGCAACGTCCAAGCTGGAGATATGGTTGTGGTTAAATCCATTTGCAACTGACAGAAATTCCATCTTATTGAAAAAGAATTTCCTGATTTATTCTCAGCTTATGTAGTTATTCGAGCTGTGGCAAAGAAAGCTCTTGAGAATGATGTTGATAAGGAAAATATTTCTTTAGCTGACATATGTGTTGGTCAGGTTTTTAATGAGGTCACTTTCACTAATCTTCCATTTTGGATTTCATCAGGACTCGAACTCAGATTCATTAAGGACTATTTAATAATAGGACTTCTATTTTTAATTTGTTTTTGCTTCTTTTCTGTTATGTTTTGTAAGAGCCTTAACAAGTAACAAATTAAAAGTCTACACTATGCAGTGTGCTTTTATATGTGTAATAGTTAACTAATTTGCAGGAGTACTGCTTTCAAAGTGCAGAAATTGATAAAAAAAAATTTGCGTTATTTGTGCACCCAGGCAACAGTGCTGTAGACATGCATTTGTCCAAATTAGTGAACTGTGAAATGAAATGCAAGTTTCAGCTAACTACTTTTATGATGCAAGTATAGTACTCATCAAGATGCAATAATGATGCCTCTTACAACAAACAGGGCACAAAAAATCTATGTGGTCATTAGCTCAACACAAAAACTTAACCATGAATGTATAAATAATGTAGCACCTGGGGATCTGGATGACAGTGAATCGGCTGAGGTGCCAACATATTCATTTCAAAGAATGAATGGAGATGAGGTGTGGCATTTTATGTACCTGATACAGTTTATTTATTAATTAATGTAGTCATGAATACATTATGTAAAACACTTATAAGATAACTGACAACAAAGTCAAGTTCGTACAAAATACTTTATTTCATACATAATTTAATGAAGCACATATGCAGTTGATATATTAATTTATTTACATATCAATTCATTAGGAATGAGTGAAAAAAAGTGACAAAACTTGCCGATACACTTTCAACTGTTATACTTTATCATGCACTCTTACAAAGGTATTCAATATACAAAAGTTACTAAAGTTATACTGAAAAGTATTTTATTGGATGAATTGTTTTGCAATGTCAGATAACCTACAAGTTGGCCTACCAAAGCAATGAGGCCATGTTAATATTTTTCAGCACAAACCTAATAACCTATTTTTCATATACTTTAAATCAAATAAAGACATTAAAAAATTGTGTATTGTATACCATAAATGAAACAAAAACCAAACAATAATATTAAAACTTTAAAACTGAATTTTTAATTTTCATGTCAATGAATTTCAAAATGTCACCAATCATAACTGTCAGCGAGCCATCATTGGTGATTACTTTTTACTGCCATCACATAAAAGCAGAGAAATAAATGGAGTTGTTATGCTGCGTTTCCAGTCTATTTTCAAGGCACTGGCAATATTGTCAGCAACTAAAGACAGAAACATGCAATTTGTTGATGTCTGTGTTGATGATAAATGGCAATCAGACTATTTTGTTTATAAGTGTATTAATTGCTTAAAAAAACAATTTTTTATTTAAATATGAATTTCCAGTTATTTTCTATAGGTTTATAGTAGTACAATGCCACTTACTTTGGTCACATGTACTGATTGTCTCGTCTGGAATCCCAAGCTTTCTTCCTGTCAAATAAAACTCCAACACTGTCCAGAAGGTTAGCTATTGGCTACTGCATTATGTCTTTTTCATTTTGCCAATAAATCAACATTTCTGTTTATAATCAAGCATCGCCATCATTAGAACATATTTTTTTTTGCTTTCAAGTAAGCAACCTATTGGTTTTAATACAAAAGCAACTTGTTATTGTAAAAAAAACAAAATGCAACCCCAAGCATCACTTTCACATATTTTTGGCAAATTCATTTTCCTGTCAGCAACTCTTCAACTGAGACATTTAAAAAGTTAAATTAACTCTTTTGGTTGCTTATCATTTACAATTGCTTGTAAAACCTAAAATATCATTAAGTTGTTCATTCTGCCGTCAGCACCTCTACACAAGATAATTTTAGTAAGCAAGATCCAACACAACATGGTTGGCAACAATGCATGCAAATGTTTGGCTACAAAACAACTTATCTACATTAAAGATGGGAAAATATAGAATAGCTGTTGTAATGAAAAATGAATTGCACTCACTTTATAGTGGTCCAACATAACATAGCTGGCAACAATGCATGCTAAAGTTTAACTGGTTTAAAGTATAAGACTGAATTAGTGAATAAACTGAGGCTATACATTTCCTCTTCTTCCACATCATTCAAGTAAACAGTAATATTTATTAAAGACAAAAACAGTACAAACTTTAACAACAGATACTATTTTCTAAGCTGTATTAGCAAACAATCTTAAGATTTTACCCTTTTGAATCATGTACAATATTCCCCCATTAAAATGCTGTCCATGTTATACCACCCTGTAGTGCAACAACCTTGTAATAAGAAACAGTTGCGTTGTTTTGGATTAAATGCCATTTTACAGCACAAGATCAGCTCTATACAGTATACCTGGTGGATTTAGAATTGGGGAAAATCCTGGGAAGAACCAATGACCCAAGGGAAGCCACTAGCAAGCTTTCTCAGGTACCCATGCTGACCAAGATCGAGATTCAAACCCAAGCAAACACAGGTGAGATGTCAGTTATCTGTAATAGCAAGAGACCTAAGAGTACCTGGCCACCCAAGGCCCCTTACAACAATATAAGTTATAAATAGACAACACCTGCCTTATAATAAGAACCACATTATTATGAAAGGTCTTGTAAAGAGGCATTTTGTACACTCAGATGCAAATGATACAGATGCAGATCTACCACTGCATGAGCAAAATACACTTTGTTCTATGTAGGACTTAAAGCAAAGTGATGATGAAGGATATTCATAGATATTGATAAAAATATTTTTATTTTAATGATTGCTGAAAGTGTGTGTCACAAAAAAGATTTGTTTTTGTAGTTCCATTTTTACATTGTTTGATTGGAGCACCTTATAAGGTAACATTGATCACTGAAACATTCTACCAGACACCTGTATGAATAAGATTTTTGCGTTATGTGGAATCTGATCTGGGTATATGATGTTTCTTGTGGCTGGGTGTGCACTGTATAGAATAAATATTGTACTTCATTATCTAACCTGCATATATGACATTGACATTTTGAAAGCCACCTTAATCCACCCTGTCCCAACTCTAACAATAATGATAACAAAAAGCATTTTAAAAATAATGACATTATATATTAAGTAACGACTTAAATTTCTCACTCATTCTTCTCCTGCATTGAAAATGATAATACAAGGGAGAGAAATCCTCTAAATTAAGGGCATGATCATTATGAAGACAAAGTATCCATAAACACACTTGGTCATTACAATGATTGTATACTGAATTGTATTATACAGTAAAAACTGTCTTAAAACTCCAATCCTATGAATAACCACCTGTACTGAGATAACAAATACTCAATGCATGTTATATAGAGAAATTACTTGTCTTGAGAAACCATTTTTTGGCATATGGTGTAGTCTCCTAAAACAGGGTTTACTGAATACAATGGTCCAACTAGTCATTTCCTGATAATCTTCTCTAGTTTTCTTTGTCACCAGTCTGGAAAACCTGAACTACCCAATGATGTCACATGAATGAACCCTACCCAACCTGATTCTTAAGAAGTAAAAATTAGTTACACGATCAAAGTCGGTTATTTAAGCAAACATTAGTTACAGGATCAACTAAATAATGTCAAAAATGTGTAAAGCAGAAAATGTTCAACAGGCTTTTAAGCCCAATTCTTAAGATGGCATTGTTTAAAATCATTCTGAACTAATTACCACATAATGATTGCAGACCATATTTAAGTTGTACAACCTTTGCCATCAGTCTCAATATTAAAACTGGTGAAATGTCTTGATTTAAAAAAGTAATTACTGCAATATCACTGTCAACCACTTATGACAACAAAATTGTCCTAAAATGACTGAGAATTCCCATTACTAACACTGACACAAAGTAAATTGTCCTAAAATGACAGATAATTCCCATTACTGACACAAAGTAAATCAATATGCATCCAGAATCAAGACAGCATCTCCACACACGTCATGTGACACCTCATCACCTATTAATAATATTAATAAGCCACAAAAAGGTGATGTACTATCCAAATGCATATTTTGCAAGCTTCTATTCTTGTAGTTTTCTCTTCTGATCAAGTCCTTAAAATTTCATGTGCACTGAGAATTATGTTAAAATTGTAATGCTATTTACTGTATATATTTGCTTATAAGTTAGGTCCAAGTGCAAACTGGCAAGATCTGCCATTTAATATGATGGCGTATCTGGATCCGTGCAGTTTGCTAGATAATCAGTAGAAATAACACCAAAGACCCTAATATGCAATGGCAAAATAGGGTCTAAGTTGTTGGCATTTGCACTTAACTTAGAGAAAATAGAGTATTTCACAGTCTTTTTCAATTTAAAAGTACCAGTAAATATTGCACATGTTGCAACCCATATTTTTTTAGACATGCACTTGAAATAGATAAAATAATGATATTTCCATGGAAAAATGAACTTTTAATTAATGCCTCAAAACAGAAAACACTGTTAACCGATTTGCCCCCGAACAAAAACACCTGTGTAATTTTCACACCCATGATAAAACACACTATGAAAAGATTTTAAAAAGATGTGACTATGTTACCACGTTTTCAACTCTGAATTCTATTTTCATCAAACTTTTTGAGAAAACTGCACAAATATTGTGTCCAATGATGTCAAGTAAACTGCATACTTGTTTGGAAAGATTTTGCTCTTTTTGCAACTATAAGCTGAACAGCTTCCTGCAATTTTAACCAAGAATGAAACTAAGAATGCAACTGGAAAACTCTGAAGACGATGTAGTTAGAATTTTGTACCAGACCAACCACAAGAACAAGAAATGCCATGTGTAACAAATTAATTTAAAACAGCAATACGTAATTCCTTCTTCTCTCTATCTCTTTTTGTTAGGATAGGCCTGACTTTAGGTACCCTGCTTATATCAACCTAGAAAGAACATTTGTTTTTGAAATCTTCAATCTACTGCAAATATTAACTTTGTTTAAAACTTGCATCCAAGAAATTTTTTTTACATATCGCTGTCCTTCCATTACATATCACTGTCCTTCCATTACTCCAAAGAACACATATATGCAGTAGCCTATACAATACATTGGTTGGTTTGATAAACCCAATCAGACAAGGTCTGAAAATCTGCTACTAAGATTTTGTTAACCTGATTATAATAGGAAATAGTTTTTTTTTAATGAATGCAGTTTAGTATGAAATAAGGAACCAATCCCATGAGACACAGCATGATTCTCAGGACCCATTCAAAGAGATTGCCATATTCAATATATTCATCCTTTATTTCTTCCAATCAGAGGAAAACCTGGAATATCTTTCTTTTTTCTTTTAGCCATTGTTTCAAAACTGCAACAGTTCATCCTGCAGATTACTTTAATCAAGCAGACAACAGTAATCTTACAGACAACATTGGTCTTGCTGATTACTTTAATCAAGCAGACAACAGTAATCTTACAGACAACATTGGTCTTGCAGATTACTTTAATCAAGCAGACAACAGTAATCTTACAGACAACATTGGTCTTGCAGATTACTTTAATCAAGCAGACAGCAGTAATCTTACAGACAACATTGGTTCTGCAGAACACTATGATCATGAAGACAAGAGTAATCTTGCAAACTACACAGTATTGCTTTACTGCATAAGATGGATATTCACAAATGAAAGACAATAAAATGAACACTTGCTTTATGCTCTCATTTTGTATGGACAATCTGGAACGAAGTTCCTACATGAAGGAAGAATTTCCTGAGAATGGACCTAAGTTCAATTTTCAGGTCAAAGTTCAAGCACTCACACAGTAATGGGTAGTAGTGAGATGCATGTATCTGGAACTGAAAAGAAAAGATTTCAAATTAGATCAACTCTGCATTCCCATACAATATTTAACAGGAAACAATACTTTAATGTTTTTAATTAGTGCTCATCTTGCTAGAAATATTAAACTGCATATTATGTAAACCTGTACAAAGTATATTTTTGCAGACAAGCTGGGACAGATAAATTAGTCCACCACCCCTCCCAAAGAAATTAGTTGACGAGTCTTAGTACAGCAGACTTGATTTGAAATGCCAATTTTTGGGACACTAGTCTTCTAGAACTACATTCTCTATGCCTAGATCAAATGTGATGCAGTGACAGCATTTACTGAGAGACCATCAGTCTTAGGAGACCACTTTTGTTGGCAAAAAGGTTGGTCTGTCTAACAGAGTTTACTGTCTGATAACATATTTTAAGTACCTTACATGTTTTTTTTACATTATCTTAATTTTTGTGTCCCTTACAAAAAATGTTAATATCTGACTTATCTAGTAGGACAAAATACTGATCTTCAATTATGAAGGTTTATCTTCTGTTTCTTGTCCATGATTATTTCATTTTAGCATTTTGAATGAGCTCTACGTGGCCAGCATTGTGCTAAAATGTCATTTCACAGTATACATATGTGTAACCTACTGCATTTGTATAAAGAACAAGTTTTTCACACCTATACTGCATGTCATTAAGAGTGAAGTACAGATCAGAAAAAGGAGTTCAAGTTTTCTCATACAAATGCAATTCCATTATATGTATCAGTTCAAGTTTTCTCATACAAATGCAATTCCATTATATCTATCAGTTCAAGTTTTCTCATACAAATGCAATTCCATTATATCTATCAGTTCAAGTTTTCTCATACAAATGCAATTCCATTATATCTATCAGTTTGCTTTTCTACATAATGTTGAAGAATAAAAAGAACACACTCTAGAAACAATGTAACTGAATTTCTGCTGGATTCCAAAATCAATACACAAGCATAGTAAATAAAATAAGTATTCATGCACACACCGAACCTTCCAGCAACCTTTGACCTCATTATCTTCTGGTGTGACATTTATGCGTCAGGAGGCAGTACTATACTTCCAAGCTCCTAAGTGTCAAAGTTATTTAAGGTACACCAAATAATCTGGCCTTTCTACTTCAATTACAAAATACTGAGGAAAAAATGTATCTAAGACACCATTATTGGAGTCAGATTTTGTTTCCAGATTTTAGACTTTTCTGCATGATATACAAGACTGAACTACACACAGATAGGTGAACTTTTGCAAAAAGTAGGATAAGTTGGGGATTTGGAGTAAAAGGTGGCCAGGACATATAAATGATGGGACCAATAAGCAAAAAAAAAAAAAAAAATCAGAAAAAAAACTTCAAAGCCAATGAAAAATAATATTTTGAACACAACTAGGCATTAGGTTAAATGAAAATCTTTTAGAAGTGTAAGTACTCAGACGCAGTCCCCAAAATGCATTTTCTACTCCGATTTCGGGCAAAATGACAAAAATCTTTAGGGGTAATGAGCTAACATGGCAGCATACTGCATGCTCATTATTTGTTTACAAAAGAAATCTTTTGGTCTACTTACAATCAAAATTTATAGCCATACTGTAAATAACTGCACCTTGGAACAACTTTTCAACTTGGCCTGAATTGGAGGGATTTTGGTGTTCTATCCAACCAACTAAATGTTGCTTATCTAGTTCTAAGGGACTGCAGTTAATAACTGGTTCAATTCCAAATGATGTATGATTCATATGGCTGGAGGCCTTGAAGTAAGATGCCCAGGTTCTGTTCTGTCACTGATAGTTTGACATCATAAGGTGGTAAAAATATCAAATTCTTTTAATTGGAATTTTTAAAAAGATGCAGCATTTAATATTGTTTGTTAGGGTATATCAAATTCATTTAAATTTTGAGTGCACCACAGACTTTTTGGGAATGTGATTTCTGAAAGAAATGCACAGTACTGTCCTGTTTACAGTACAATTTCATGTTGTAGATCAACTGTCTGAATGTTTGTAATTCAGATTTGCAGAATTTACTAAAAATGTACATTTTGAGGAAATTCAAAATGCAAAAAGATATGTGAATTTCTTGCCATTGTTATTACTAGTTGTAGATGAAATGTTTATATGCCCTGTCACTTGTATGCTTTGTTGTAGATGAAATGTTTTTAAGACCTGTCATTTGTATGCTTTGTTGTAGATGAAATGTTTATATGCCCTGTCACTTGTATGCTTTGCCGTAGATGAATTGTTTATATGCCCTGTCACTTGTATGCTTTGTTGTAGATGAAATGTTTATATGCCCTGTCATTTGTATGCTTTGTTGTAGATGAAATGTTTATATGCCCTGTCATTTGTATGCTTTGTTGTAGATGAAATGTTTATATGCCCTGTCACTTGTATGCTTTGCCGTAGATGAAATGTTTATATGCCCTGTCACTTGTATGCTTTGTTGTAGATGAAATGTTTATATGCCCTGTCATTTGTATGCTTTGTTGTAGATGAAATATTTACATGCCCTGTCACTTGTATGCTTTGTTGTAGATGAAATGTTTATATGCCCTGTCACTTGTATGCTTTGTTGTAGATGAAATGTTTATATGCCCTGTCACTTGTATGCTTTGTTGTAGATGAAATGTTTATATGCCCTGTCACTTGTATGCTTTGTTGTAGATGAAATGTTTATATGCCCTGTCACTTGTATGCTTTGTTGTAGATGAAATGTTTATATGCCCTGTCACTTGTATGCTTTGTTGTAGATGAAATGTTTATATGCCCTGTCACTTGTATGCTTTGCCGTAGATGAAATGTTTATATGCCCTGTCACTTGTATGCTTTGTTGTAGATGAAATGTTTATATGCCCTGTCACTTGTATGCTCTGTTGTAGATGAAATGTTTATAGGCCCTGTCACTTGTATGCTTTGTTGTAGATGAAATGTTTATAGGCCCTGTCACTTGTATGCTTTGTTGTAGATGAAATGTTTATAGGCCCTGTCACTTGTATGCTTTGTTGTAGATGAAATGTTTATATGCCCTGTCACTTGCATGCTTTGTTGTAGATGAAATGTTTATATGCCTTGTCACTTGTATGCTTTGCCGTAGATGAAATGTTTATATGCCCTGTCACTTGTATGCTTTGTTGTAGATGAAATGTTTATATGCCCTGTCACTTGTATGCTTTGCCGTAGATGAAATGTTTATATGCCCTGTCATTTGTATGCTTTGTTGTAGATGAAATGTTTATATGCCCTGTCACTTGTATGCTTTGCCGTAGATGAAATGTTTATATGCCCTGTCACTTGTATGATTTGTTGGTCCCCCGCTATATCACCTCTATGATTTGTACTATAAATCCCAACATTTTTCAAAAAAAGTAAAACAACGAAAACTGCAAAGCAGTTGATGAAAAGGGCTCCCACACCCGAGCTGCTTTGCAGTTTTCTACTGCATGATTCTGACAATGTAAAGTCAAGGGAGAATAAAATTAGCATAATATTAATAAGATTTACATATTTCTGACCAGTGATTTATACAATAATGTGTCAAAACAAAATTTACCAATGATGCAAAATATATCAAATGAAACTTTTATACTCCTACACAGTAACATCCAGACCATGTGGAGTGTCATCCTTGACTATCAGTAATAATTACATAGAGCTTTTTGCATTTTCCTGGGGTATCTGTGTTTATTGAACATTTAAGTTTTCAGGCATTGTCCTGGGGTATCTGTGTTTACTGAACATTTAAGTTTTTAGACATTGTCATGGTGCATCTATGATTATTGATCTTTAAGTTTTCAGGCACTGTCATGGAGCATCTGTGTTTATATAACATTTTAAGTTTTCAGGCACTGTCATGGGGCATCTGTGTTTATATAACATTTTAAGTTTTCAGGCACTGTCATGGGGCATCTGTTTATATAACATTTTAAGTTTTCAGGCACTGTCATGGGGTGTCTGTGTATATTGAACATTTAAATTTACATGAACACATTTATAGTTCATAAAGAGCATTTAAAAAACTTACCCTGTCATGTGACATTTTAAGAATTCTTGTGAGGATAAGTAAGATAAGGCTACTCCAAGCGTCTCGGTGACTGTCCGACTGAAGAGACATATAATACTCCAATGATGATGAGCAGACTCTGAAATTAAAATGGAATTTAGTCATAATGTATTTACAAAAAGCATATGAAATTAAAATGGAATTTAGTCATAATGTATTTAAAAAAAGCATATGAAATTAAAATGGAATCTAGTCATAATGTATTTACAAAAAGCATATGAAATTAAAATGGAATTTAGTCATAATGTATTTACAAAAAGCATATGAAATTAAAATGGAATTTAGTCATAATGTATTTAAAAAAAGCATATGAAATTAAAATGGAATCTAGTCATAATGTATTTACAAAAAGCATATGAAATTAAAATGGAATTTAGTCATAATGTATTTACAAAAAGCATAAGAAATTAAAATGGAATTTAGTCATAATGTATTTACAAAAAGCATATGAAATTAAAATGGAATTAGTCATAATGTATTTACAAAAAGCATATGAAATTAAAATGGAATTTAGTCATAGTGTATTTACAAAAAGCATATGAAATTAAAATGGAATTTAGTCATAGTGTATTTACAAAAAGCATATGAAATTAAAATGGAATTTAGTCATAGTGTATTTACAAAAAGCATATGAAATTAAAATGGAATTTAGTCATAGTGTATTTACAAAAAGCATATGAAATTAAAATGGAATTTAGTCATAGTGTATTTACAAAAAGCATATAAAATTAAAATGGAATTTAGTCATAATGTATTTACAAAAAGCATATGGCATGCATTTTGAGCCCATTTTCATACCTAGTGAACATTAACCAAATTTGTCACATAATGTACCTTGGCTTCATATTAATTCAATTAATAAGCAAATACAATTTTTTAAACAAACTTTAAAAAAGATGATGCTGACACTGGTGGAAACATGTGTCTTGACTTACCACTAAAGTGGTCTCAAAAAAATCAACATAATCAGAATTAAATATTGTCGGAGATTTATTAGCATTTTTGTCTCTCTGATAATATAAAATCTCTATTATTTAGAATTATAAATTTAAGTCTACTAGAACTAATCACATTCTAACAAGCATAACAACTTTCTGACTAAGGGTTGAGGAAAAAGCTATGCAAAACATGTATTAAATTTCACTTTTAGGGTAGATTGTGGTATCCTCTAATTATAGTGTCTTTTAGCTGTCCTAATAAATATCATGTGACAATAGTCAAATATTTAACATAATTTAAAAAACAATTTCAAAAGTAGTTAATACACTTTATTTATCAAAATTGGGACTCCATCTGTTAAGCACTATCTTCCACAATTTAATGTTAAGTTCCATTTCATTAGTAACTATCATGCTATATGAAATATTTGTTAACTCCATAATTACCTGGGATTAGAAATAATATTTGATTTTGTTTTGTCCTTATGTTTCAGTGGCTGTATATCACATGCAAGTCTACTTGTTTGATACGAGCAATTTAATGAAGCCAAATTGATATAATTTCTGAATATTTTTTTTATATCATTTTATTTAACCAATGCTTCCTCTTGGCATTATCAAATTAAAGACTTGCAACCTACTTCTGTGTCTAGACCAAAATTGAGCATTTATACAAGTCAGATTTTTTAAATCAATAAACTGAGAAAAATAAATTTTGTCCTATCAAACTAACAATTATGCAAACATATATGACCATGTAAATAAGATGCAACTAAAGGATAAAATTTCAAGTCGACAATAGGGACATTAATTTTGCCCATTTTGTTGAAAAACAGCAACAAATGAGTTTGACATGTCTTCTTCATATAAAAGCTTTAAAAAAGTTGACTTAAAAAAGAGCAGAATAAAGTTGGATGCAAATGAAAGTTAAAATTCCAAGTGTGACCATAAAGTCTGCTAAATCCTGTAGCAAAATGGTTGCAGATAAACCAGACCTAAGACTTGTTTGTAAATCCTTATACCAGATCTGGTTTGACTCCATGAAGCCCTTAGAAAGTTACTGAATGGAAATAAAATTCTGATGAAAATGAAGAGCAAGTTAAGTCAAACTGGCATTATACGTTTGTTAAATTTTATTAGAAAATAGCAGAAAGCCAAACTGACTTTAGTCTTCTTATTGCAAAGCTTTTTACTAAATTTGGTTCCAATCCTTGTAGCACCTCAAAAGTTACTGTGCAAAAACAATTATGTGGCAACTGATGAACAAAATTCTTAATGCCGCATGACCATATTTATTTTTGATGGAAAATGGTGAAAATTAAACAAGACCTTGATATTCTTGACAGTCTCATGCCAGATTTAGTTTAAAGATTTTTTTTTAAAGTTACTTAATCAATGATAGATGAAGAAAATAGTCAAAAATTGGTAAGACATTGAACCTGACCTAGGTCTTCTTGATGCAAAACCTCATACAAAATTGGCTTTGGATCCACGCTATCAAAAGATATTAAGCAGAAACAAAACTTTGCAATAAATGTAACCGGATATACAGACATTGGTAGCTTTTCATGTCACTTCCAAAGTCACAGCAGAAAAATAAAAACATGGGGTAATAATTACCACAAATATCATTCATGGTTTAGGTAATTTGAACATTTGCCTCAATATTTGGCTTTAACCTACTCAATATTTAGCTTAATCCTCAGGTCCAGTCTTGCTCTATCATGTTCCATCAATGAATAATCCCTTTATTATTTACAGACTTACTGTATAAGCCTCTGCTCCACCTGGGGCCAGGCTGCTGTCCTGGATTCATCATTGTACATCCGGAACAGAATTCGGAACAAACAAGCCAGACTCTGGGTCTCCTGTTTCATCAAGTTTGGCTTGGCCTTTCCTTTAAACCCTGAAAGGGGTTAAATAAATGTTGTGGGAAAATATGCCAGTTTTGAGCCATCTCAACCTTTCACATTTTTCATAACAATATTATTATGCATTTGTGATTTGTGTTTGAGTTTTGGTTCTTGATTGTGGATTCTATTTTCCGACAGAGCTATAAAAAGATGTTTACAAGTTTTAAATATTCTTAGTACTGAACTTATTACAAGATTGGGCAAATTTTCTGACCGGATCCTTGAGTGTTATGACATACGTCAGGTGGGTTGAATTCTGACATAATTCAGGTATTATAAAATAAGTCATATGGATACATTGATAAATTGTGACACAAAGCCATAATCAAGTCATGGAGATGTGTATAAAGGCAGAATTGAACAACTATCATTATTCCTATTATTGGAATAATATCAGTTTATATATGCATTTAATGTTGCCTTTAAATTTAATTTGAAAGCAATTTATTTATTTCAAACCAAGGTCATAAGTACATACCATCTTGCCTGAAAATGATGTGGACTGAACTTAATCTAGTTCTTCTTCATGTGTTATCTCACACCAAATTTAACTTAATCTAGCTCTTCATGTGTTATCTTGTACGAAATTTAACTTAATATAGTTCTTGTGTTATCTCATACCAAATTTAACTTAATCTAATTTTTCTTCATGTGTTATCTTGTACCAAATTTAACTTAATCTAGTTCTTCATGTGTTATCTTGTACTAAATTTAACTTCATATAGTTCTTTTTCATGTGTTATCTTATACCAAATTTAGCATATCTAGTTCTTCTTCATGTGTTATCTTGTACCAAATTTAACTTAATCTAATTCTTCCTTGTGTTATCTTGTACGAAATTTAACTTAATATAGTTCTTGTGTTATCTCATACCAAATTTAACTTAATCTAATTTTTCTTCATGTGTTATCTTGTACCAAATTTAACTTAATCTAGTTCTTCATGTGTTATCTTGTACCAAATTTAACTTAATCTAGTTCTTCATGTGTTATCTTGTACTAAATTTAACTTAATATAGTTCTTTTTCATGTGTTATCTTATACCAAATTTAGCATATCTAGTTCTTCTTCACGTGTTATTTTGTACCAAATTTAACTTAATCTAATTTTTCTTCATGTGTTATCTTGTACTAAATTTAACTTAATATAGTTCTTCTTTATGTGTTATCTTGTACCCAATCTAACTTAATCTAGTTCTTCTTAATGTGTTATCTCATAACGAATTCAATTTAATCTAGTTCTTCTTAATGTATTTTTTTGTACCAAATTTAACTTAATCTAATTCTTCTTCATGTAATATCTTGTACCAAATTAACCTAAATCTAATTCTTTATGTGTTATCTTGTACCAAATTTAACATATGCAGTTCTTCTTCATGTATTTTCTTGTACCAAATTTAATGTAACCTAATTTTTCTTCATGTGCTATCTTGTACCAAAATTAACTTAATCTAGCTCTTCATGTATCTCATTCATATTTAATCTAGTTCTTCTTCATGTGTTATATCATACTAAATTTAACTTAATCTGATTCTTCGTCATGTGTTATCCCATACCAAATTGAACTTAATCCACTACTTCTTTATGTGTTATCTTGTACCAAATTTAATTCCATGCTTCAAGTCCTTGCGACAGTTTTTGAGGTGGAACAAAATTGCAGGCAAAGTTACAAGCCAACACAAGAAACAAATCCATCTATACAATTTTGCTATAAAATGTTGAAATCAAACTTGACAAAGTTCTTAATATATAACTTCATACCAAATTTGATTTCAATGCATTTAACACTTCAAAAGTAACCAAGCAGAAAAAGAAAATTAAAATCTGTCATAAATTCATAAAACTTTGGCATAAATCATAAAAACAGAACTTGACTTCATTCTTTTACATGTAGAACCTTAAGCATAATTTGATTTGAATACAAAATATACTTCAAAAGTTACTAAGTGGAAACATAATCTGCGATGAATGTAATTAAGTGTGTTGTCTCAGACATGATGGAACAGACATGGTTAACACAATTTAAGAAAATTGTTTAGTAAATTATGTTCCTCTTACCAAATTATATAATTGTTAGTAAATAAAGAAAGTCGTGATAAAAAAGCCTCAATAACCTGCTTTCCACAAGATGTTCCTTTGTTCATGATTGGAGTTAAAGGCTTTGGCAAAGTTGTGGGATTCCATCAAGCAGTCAGCCAGAAGGAAGAGCTGTGAAGAGGACAGGAATTGGTACATTCCCTGGTCCTCTTGTTGCTGTGTTGGATCAAAATCCTGCAGAATCTCACTCTGGCAAGGACATGGATGACAGAAAAGGATATTACAAGTGTTTGTTAATTATGATGAACATGAAAACATCTTATCAAGTCACTGCCATGAGATTCCTGCTGACCAAGGTAAAGATTTTTCTGCACTAAATTGATTTTTAATTTTTCATCTGCTTTTATGATCTCTACCTGGACAGACCTGAAGTACCAATTTTTTTAAGGACAGAAGTTAGATTTTAAACTTAAGATTTTTCAAGTTCATTTACCAAAAGCTTTCATCTTCAAAACCCATGATAATTCAAAAATATTATAAAACTGAGACTGAATTAAATTTATACTATCTTCATGAGAGGACCAAGTGGGTCTGAGATCACTTACTTGACTGACATCAATTTAAATGGCAATGGCGGATGGCCTAGATATCTTCTATTTGAAACCTGTTGAAATTCAAAGTTTTTTTTATATTTTATTAGTAATAGGAGTTATAATTGATGAAAAATCATAATCTTTTGTGCAAACTTTAAGTTTCATGTAGTTTTCTGTGAAATTTTCTTTTTATTAACAGCAGCTGTATTTGATAAAAACGTAAAAGGTCTTCATTCTGGAATGCTTTCGATATAGAAATTTTATTGAGGTTTTTTGGAAAAGATGCCACTGCAACGTTTTTACATTTTAGTAATGGTGGGCATGCTTTATGGTGGGTTGGTATCATTTGTACAAACTAGAAATATATTCATGCAAGAATGATTTTTGCCAACTTCTGTTCCATTGTTTGTAAAATGTTTCTTTTCAAAAGATGCCATTGCAAAGTTTTTCTACCATTAGTAACAACAGCTATATTTAATGGATTAGCATTATTTACCAAATATGAAAAGCTTTATGCCAGGATGTTTTCTGTCATGTCTGGTCCAAATCTGTTGGTAAGGTTTTTAAAAGAAAAATTATTTTAACTGTTTTGACTCTACTTTTAGTAATGGTTGCCATATTAGATAGTGGATCAGCAACATTTGTAAAGATCTGATAGGTCCTCACACCTGGATGCTGTAATTTGGTCGAATTCTATCACACCTTAATGCTGTAATTTGGTCAAATTTATCAGTGGTTTCTGAGTTGGTTAAAGGTTTTTATATTTTTTGCAAGAGAGACATAATATTTTGGTCTTCATAATTTTTTTTTCTACAAACTTGAAAGACTTTTAAGCTGGGATAAATTTCTTAAAAAATATCTGAAATTAGTAAACTTGCTTTTGAGAAATTGAAAATAGTAACTCTTGCTGGATTATGCACAATAGACACAGGACTAAACCATATGTCCTCATGGCCAACACCTTCAAATCAGGGCCTTCATATAAAAACGTTTCTGTTATCTTTGTAAGCCAATGCCTTCATATCAGAATGTTTCTGTTATCTTTGCTAGCCAAGGTCTTCATATCAGGATGTTTCTGTTATCTTTGATAGCCAAAGCCTTCAAATCAGGATGTTTTCTTTGCTAGCCAAGGTCTTTACATATGGATTTTTCTGTTATTTTTGCTAGCAAAGTATTTCACACAAGGATGTTTTTTATCTTTGCTTGCCACAGCCATTGCATCAGATGCTCTCTGTCAAATCTTGTTACATTCTCTTCAGCAGTTCGAAGAATAATTTAAGTTTTTTCTAATTTTAGAGCAATTGTAGCCATATTTGATCAGCATCATTGCATAAATTTAAAAGGTCTTCATGCTAAAATGCTTTCTGTTAAATTTAGTCCGGTCATTTACCCTAACCCTTATTTTGGTCATTTACCCTAACCCTTATTTTAGACATTTACCCTAACCTTATTTGGTCATTTACCAAACCTTTATTTGGTCATTTACCCATACCCTTATTTTGGTCATTTACCCTAACCCTTATTTTGGTCATTTACCCTAACCCTTATTTGGTCATTTACCCTAACCTTTATTTGGTCATTTACCCTAACCCTTATTTTGGTCATTTACCCATACCCTTATTTTGGTCATTGACCCTAACCCTTATTTGGTCATTTACCCTAACCTTTATTTGGTCATTTACCCATACCCTTATTTTGGTCATTTACCCTAACCCTTATTTTGGTCATTTACCCTAACCCTTTTTTGGTCATTTACCCTAACCTTTATTTGGTCATTTACCCATACCCTTATTTTGGTCACTTACCCATACCCTTATTTTGGTCATTTACCCTAACCCTTATTTTGGCCATTTACCCTAACCCTTATTTTGGTCATTTACCCTAACCCTTATTTGGTCATTTACCCTAACCTTTATTTGGTCATTTACCCATACCCTTACTTTGGTCACTTACCCATACCCTTATTTTGGTCATTTACCCTAACCCTTATTTTGGTCAATTACCCTAACCTTTATTTGGTCATTTACCCTAACCCTTATTTGGTCATTTACCCATACCCTTATTTTGGTCATTTATCCTAACCCTTATTTTGGTCATTTACCCTAACCCTTATTTTGGTCATTTATCCTAACCCTTATTTTGGTCATTTACCCTAACCCTTATTTGGTTATTTACCCTAACCCTTATTTGGTCATTTACCCTAACCCTTATTTGGTCATTTACCCTAACCCTTATTTTGGTCATTTACCCTAACCCTTATTTTGGTCATTTATCCTAACCCTTATTTTGGTCATTTACCCTAACCCTTATTTTGGTCATTTACCCTAACCCTTATTTGGTCATTTACCCTAACCCTTATTTGGTCATTTACCCTAACTCTTATTTTGGTCATTTACCCTAACCCATATTTTGGTCATTTACCCAAACCCTTATTTTGGTCATTTACCCTGAGCCTTATTTGATCATTTACCCTAACCCTTATTATGGTCATTTACCCTAACCCTTATTTGGTCATTTACCCTAAGCTTTATTTGGTCATTTACCCTAACCCTTATTTTGGTCATTTACCCTAACCCTTATTTTGGTCATATCTGATATAGGACTGGCATCATTTTGTACAAACGAGAAAGGTCAGAATGGCTTAAGTTCTATTTAGTACTTTGTACATTCAAGATTTCTTTTTTTACATGTACAGAGGGTCTTTAAAGCAGGCCATAGTTGGTTCATAAATTCGAAGAACTCTTCAAGATGAAAGAACGAGTTTTTCTGTTAACGGTTTTCATATCTAGCTAGATCAGCATTATCTGTACAAATATTTCTGATCCTTTCACATCTAGAAATCAGTCCGAAATTACCTAAGAAGTTTAAACCAAAATACCTTTGAAAATCATAATTTATACATTTATACATATGATTTATGACAGCAACATTATTAATGGCATATTATGATTATTTACAAACCTAAAAAGCCATGTGGTGACGCGTTTTGATTAACATTATAAGACTAGGAATTAAGTCCTCAATGACAAGTTAGCAAATTAAAGGAATTTTTGCCCCCTGCTTATCATGGAGAGGTCACAAATACTATATGCACTCACTGCTAAGTTGGGTCAAACTGCAAACATCACAGACACTGATCTGTTGTTGAATAATGCAGTAGGAGATCAGGGTCTATGTTGTTTGGCATACTGATTACTTTAAACAAACTGCATAGACGCAGACCTGCAGGGATATTATTAGTGGCAGTAGATCTGTGTCTGTGCAGATTGCAATTGGACTGGACTTATCAGCAAGTATACACTATAATAGTTATATTAATCAATCACAGTAAGTGTACACTGTAATAGTTATATTAACCACTGACAGCAATTATACACTGTAGTAGTCATATTAACCACTAACACCAAGTATACACTGTAGTAGTTATATTAACCACTGACACCAAAAATACACTGTAGTAGTTATATTAACCACTGACAGCAAGTATACACTGTAGTAGTTATATTAACCACTGACAATGACCTTCATAATGAGATTCTGAATACCACACACAACATGCTGTGTTGTAGTGATAAAAATGTGAAGCTAGTCTTATAGTTTTACCTTCAATGACATTTTGAGTAATAAAGTGGAAAGGAAACGACAGTAACATTAATCAGTGACCTTCATCTTCACAGGGTCATACTGTATGTGATACAAGACACACCATCAAGCTGATCCAAATTACTTTCTATTATCTCAAATGCCGTTTCATGTAATATGTTACCTAGTCAAACTAAAATCCAGGCTTGTTTCCCTCAGCATGCTTCAGACAATATTAAGGTTTTTGTAAAATGTGGTGATAGCGAAATGAAAGCTAAATAATGTTTTTGTTATAAAATTTAACACATCAAAAACATTTTACATTAAAACAAATAGATGAATAAATATTTAGATGTGAAGAAATCTTCCAAATTTTATCACAAATATGGCAAGACTCGTATATGAAAGAAAAATGCAAGTTATATAATTGTTACCAACTTTATAATAAGAAAAACATTCCACAATCTCAATTTGTGGAACAAGTTTTCAGATGTTTAGTTAAACTGGACCCCTCTGGAATGGTACACATTTTAGTAATGTTATGCTTGTAAACAGATTTCATCCCTTTAATTCCAATGATTTCAAAGTTCATATAGTAGAAACAAAAAGTGTATCTCACGGATTGCCTGACTGATGGAAGGATGGACTGGAACATTAAATTACCTGTGCAGCTGCCAAGTTCTCGGCATCTTCCTTCTTGCTTGTTGTGGGAAAGAAAACAATGTTGTCTATGGTTTGAATCAACTCCAGTTGTACAACACATCTGATAAGCAGACTCTGGAATAACTTCTGCTCTGAACTCACTTCTGAAATGGAAATGAATAACATTCAGATAAAAAAAATTTAATTCAATTTCAATTGCAACCTGTTGGGATACCTGCTGTTCATAGGCATTTTTTTTGGCATGTATGTAAGTATTGTGTATTTTAGAGCTGTATATCTAATAAATATGTTGAAACTCAAGTGAAAGGAAAAAATACTGATTCAGCAGATTATATAACATTTGAGACATTGTCCCTTATGTATATTGTACATTGCAATTTTTTTTTATTCCCATTCTAAATGTTCAAATAAATATATTACTGGAAACAACAACATGCAAAAAGCCATTAAATATATAGTCTACAAAGATTTATATTCTGTAAATATATAGTCAACAAAGATTTATATTCTGTTGTATCTACAATGCAAATGTAATCATTAATTGGGTTACTCTAGAAACAAAATAGTGGTTGACCCAGACAAAGCCTAATGCTAAGGTTTTGGACAGTTTTGCTAGGAATTATCTTCTTTGTCTCAAAGTTTTGAGATGTCAAAAAAGTTCATTATTTTTGGCATCTGAAACTGTAAAGATATAAAATGTTATCAAGATCATTATTCATCATCAAAAAAAAGCAAAATCTAATAGTATTAAACAGACAAAACTTCAAAATTAACTATATTTTACCCATTATAATTTACAATGTTTTTTGGCATTAGTCTGGTTCAGAGTTAAATTTTGATCAGCTTAATTTTTATCATAAACAGAGACAAGTTTATCAAAATAAGTGGAAAACACCTTTTGAAAAACAGCAATTATCACAGGATATCACCAAAAAATTAAAATAAATGGCATTATCAAACCTGTGCCTTCATCTCATTTTTTAGCCTAATCACTTACATGATGTTTGAGTGTAGTTTTACTAAAGTTTTCTTTACAATTTTGGAAAAACGGTCAAGTGAGAATACAGTTCAAGATATAATTGAGGGGATTGGATAGAATAGTAGCAGATACACCTGCATTGAAACTCTACCACCTGACCAATGTACTATCAAAGCTTTTAAAACATCACTAAAAGGTTTTAACTCTTGAATTAATATAGGAATTCTTGAGTCATTACATTTATAAAATTCATCAAGCAAAGTTTTTCTGTACTCGGATTGTTTGCTGTGATGAATTTGTGGATAGAACAGAAACTCTATCCACTTATTTTAAAACTTTTTGACCTTGAGATCAGGACCCCAAAATTAGAATGACGAGTTCAGGGCAGGTACTGAAAACAAACCCAACAATTATAAAGCAGATGCCACACTATAAAGCCTTAAAACAAACCTAAACCCAAAACCTAAGCAAGTGAAATGAATGGATGGATGAACAAGGAGAACACCTGTCATTTTTAGCAATTAAAATAAGAAATCTCAAAAGCTCCAAGTTTCTTACTGTAAGAGTTTAGGGAGTTCTAGTTTACAACAATTTTATGTACAATTTGTGTTTAATGATACATCAGCACATAAAGGATAATGAGTGCTAATAAGTGAAGTGCCAGGATGTAAGACAACAGCAGTGAACGCAGGTTGGTCTAGTCATTCCTTAAACCTAAAACCCACTGACACAATAACCAGTATTACACCAAGGCTACTCAATTAGTTATGAACTAATCAGCTGATGGTACCAGAGGCATACTATCACAAAGTTCTTTGTTCTCAAGTTTATTGTTTTTGAGACTAATAGATGTGCGCATCTTCTTCTACAATAAGTAATTTATTAAGTTACATCTTAATTTAAAAGGCTTACTAATAAATTAAATGTATTTAGGGGAATACATCTTATATAACTGCAAGAAGAAAGGTTCAAATCATTGTCACTAACTTGATCTTGGGATTTTGTGATCTCTTGAGTCAATTGATACTGAGCTTACAACACTGTCAGCCCTTTTTAATCGTACATTACTCTCTGGGGACATCTCCTGAAAATAAAAAGGGGACATAGGTAATAAAAAAAGGCCTGACATTGCTTGACCTAAAAGTCCAATGCAAGTGCAGATGGTCAAGAAATCTGGGTCAAATGGATGCTTTCTTTAGAAATATTTTTCCACGATTTCTACTACTGCATATGCTGTTTACAAAATTGCCTCAATGTTTCTCTGTCTATTTAGTATCTTTATCAAAAATTTGGTCAAATTTTGTTAAGTGGCTTTTAAGAAGTCACTTTAAATGATTTTCTATTTTTAGTAATGGTGTCTATATATGTCAGCATCATATGTACAATATCAATATGTACAGCAAATGTATGTACAATATCAATATGTACAGCATGTATGTACAATATTTTTAGTGATGGTGTCCTTATATATATATATATATCAGCATCATATGTATAATACTGAAAGATCTCTATAAGGATATTTTCTGTCAAATTTTGTCAAATTCTGCTAAGTAGTTTTTTTTTTATAAAACTTTTGGGAGTTTTTCAAGTTTTATTTATGGTATACATAAATTCACGATTATAAATATACAGCAAACAAAACAGTAAATGCTATCCCTGGATCCTACAAAAGAATGCTTTATAACACTAACAGAAATTTTATAAATATGAATAAATATCATTATCATATAAGTTAGATAATTTTAATTTGTACTCTGTGGGGATTCTAACCCAGGGCTAAACCAGCAACTCAGTAACTTTTTTTTTTGTGTTGTGTGCATGGTTGAGATGGTATCGGAATCAGGCCTTACATGCAAAGTGATGGGTGCTAATAATGATAAATACACACACACACACACACACAGAGATGGTAACTATTTGGCATAACATGAGTGGCTTCTAAATTTTGTCTTCACCTGACTTCTAAATACTACAAATCATAAAGCTAATTTTATCTGTTGACCTCCTAGCAATGGCAGTTTGTTCTTAGAATGTAAACTAGGCTAGGTTGTGCCATTAGAATGAAAACTAGGTTGTGCCATTAGAATGACTGAACAATCAGAATGGAACTTCATGTAGTTTAGATCTATGAATATTGTATGTAGCTCACTAAATGAGTATTGAAGCTAGTGTTATCACAAGTTACAAGTCATGTTATGATATCAGCTTGACAGAGATAGAAAATGGTGGCTCAAACTTAGATGAGAGATTCCATTTGGGAATACGAGTAAGCATGGTTCAGATATGTTGAAATTATATGACAAGTTGGAGATTTCCTGGTTACAGCCAACCCAGTCTCTTGCATAAAGTCAGAACGAGTCTGAGATCATGGAATGGTATCCCTTGATTGTGATATGGGCTAATTTCTCAGCTTCTTCATCTTCAAAAAAAGAAGAAAATTTGCCATTGGCACTAACCCGTCAGGTTCACAATTAATCAAAATAGGGATACAAATTAGTGAATTGAGTTCATGAAGCAATCTTGGAGTCCAGGAATATTTGTCAGAACAAATTTTTAGGGATCCAGCTGATAAATGTAGATTGTGTTCAACAAGAAAACTTACAATGTTTCAGCAATGGTAGCTTGCAGGTCTTCCATCAATGGCTTAAAATATTCCAGAGCTTCAATCTGCTGGAGTACTTCACTTTCTCAACCTCTATGTGCTTTTTGCTACCAATGTGCTTTCTCACATTATCTCTTCCACCATGCACAACGCTAAAATTTGTGTGCATAAAACATTATGTATAATGGTATTTGATGGCTGAATGCATGGCCAATTTTTTGTATATTCCAAACTAAACATCACTTTTTGTGCATTTCTTTTTCCTTGGTGGTGAAGACATTTTCAAATCGATGGTGAATGGTCATTCAAATCAGTGTTGGCAGCACATGTGCAGAGCAAAATTATGGTTAAGCCCCACTTTCTCTCAAAAGCATTTGTAAAACTAGTCTTATAGATTAAAATAAGCTAAAATGTTTGCTACCAGGCCAACTGTATCAATCAGCTATAGTTCTACTAATATTGTGACCAGCAATCCTGGAACATTTGGTAACTGCTGATATCACAACTAGCACTGAACAGGAAATTGGTTATTTTATTAAAGATAAAAAAAAATTAGAAATTTGTGATTTTTTGCATGTGGTGTGAATATGTGAAATTAGTGAAATTCACGCCAAAATCGTTAGCAGCTATGCATCAGGGAATTAGTGCTGAGAATGGTGTGATAGCACTGACGCGACACCAGTCAGTGACGTGATTTCCACCTGTTATATCATCAAAGAGTAGGATCTTCAGCTATTGCAATCCTTTTCACAACTGAAACTCTGAACTCTTTTTTGATTAGGATATCTTTTTGAAAGGAGCCAGGTGAAGTTTTTCTGGACATGAATGGATTGCTTAAAAAAAAAACAGTGGTAAATACAGCTTATCTGAAAACATAAATCAAGCAGATCGTTGATCCAGGAATTTTTCTCCACCTTAATGGGGCAATCAGAACTATATACTGTCTGCAGACTTGCAACCCTGATGAGTCTGTTTCAGTAAGGCTTTTGATTTTTTCCGTAGGTTTTCCAGTTAGGTGTAAAGAAAATATCATGAACTGTAAAGCTCAAAAACGTAATTAAATGTTTGCTATTCGAAACATGCAGCTAAAATAAACATTATCTTCAACTGAAAAGTTTGTAAAGTATACGTTGGCTTTATTTACCACTAGCACAGTTGCACAAATTCAAGTTTTTACTGGATGACATGCTAAAATAACATTTGGTAAGTTCGGTATTTTTGTCCATAATGTTAACAAACTATTTATCACATTACATGGTGGATAATCAATGTAAAGAAGCAACCCTTATGATTTGGATGTGGTGATGTATCTCATCAAAGACAGGGATTTACTTCTTCATAAAGACTGCCCCAAAGGCATAGTGGTTAGAAAGTCTGCCTCAGATGAGGGAGTTTGTGGGTTCGAACCCCAGCCAAGTCATACCAAAGACTTAAAAAATGATACAAACAACTGCCTCACTTGGTACTCTGCATTAAGAGGTTATTATTAGGACTGATCAACCTGGTGTCAGAATAATGTGACTGGGTGGGATATCATGCTGCATATTTGCGGTATGATGTCCCAGTGCCAGGCATCACTATATAACTGTCATACTACAGATATCAATGTGAAATGACTGAAACATTTTTTTGTTTTCCTTTCTTTTTCATAATTTTCTTAATTACACATGCTAATGCTTAATTTTAAGACTATCACCTTCTAACAGGTTCTTTGCAACATGCCTATTTAAGCTTAGAGAGTAAATAATAATATACAGTTTGGCCCTAATGGTTTGCCATTTGCACAGCTCATTACCCTTACCCTGCTATCTATACTGGCGTTATCTCCAGATGAGTCTTGGTGTACTGGTGAGCCAGGTTCCAGCTGCTGGTCACTGGTTTCTGGGGACCAATGCAGCAAACTGAAATGAACACACAAAGGTTATACAACTCTTCCGTGTCATGTGGATGTTAAGGAAAATTATATCTAAACATTTAGTTTTTTAAACTAGTGGAGGTCATATGTGCTTATAACTAGTGGAGGTTATCTGTGCTTTTTTTTAAAAAAAGAACTTACCAATGGCAATATGTATCCTGATGCAAAAGAAGTTTAACAATTACTAGTGATTATACAAATAACAGAATGGCACCCTTCTGATGACTCATGAATAAATGATAGGACCATGAACAGCAAATTATATAGGCATCTATTTAGATAATTTGTTTTTGCAGAAACTATTTTCTTCTTCCTGGCAGAGTAACTTGCTTTTTGACCATTTGATCCCAAAGCTGATAGGCTTCATCCTTAGTGACTGTACAAGCTATCAACAAGGGCCAGCATGGAATAGACTCAAATGTTTTAGCTAAGTGACTTCTCTCTCCTAACAGAATAGGATGAAATGGTGAGAATAAAAGATGGAAGTCAGAATAGATAGGTCAAAATTTAGAAAGTGTAATAACATATTTTTTTTACTAACTCGTGAGTCTTATGATACAAATCTATAAGCAATACTCATGAAATTGAGGAAAATTTTACTTCCACAAATTTTTTATATGGCTCTTTTTGCTGAAGACAGTAATCTCAAAAATAGGTTAATATTTAAAATGAGAGACAGTCTAAGTCCAGGTCTAAATCCATGTCTAAGTCCTCCTTTTCCATGTTTATAGAATGATATGAAATTAACTTTGTTTATCTCTATTGGCAATCAGCACAGGAAAACAAACTGCTTATGACTCAGCTACAATCATACACAATTTCACTCACATTGTCAAGATTCACGCAGAAATTTTTGGCATAAATCTCATTGGTTAAAGCATAATTGCAGGCATAAATCTCATTGGTTAAAGTATAATTGCAGGCAAAAATCTCATTGGTTAAAGCATAATTGCAGGCAAAAATCTCATTGGTTAAAGCATAATTGCATGCATAAATAATCATTAAATTTACACAAAAGCTGAACAAAATGCATGAATGCATTCAATGTACAGTAAGTCACTGCACAAAAACATCTAGTCTATAGGCAGCCCCTGGTAAGTGAAAAGGGAGGTAATTTGTTGCTTCCCTTCCTCTTTATATTATGATACAACATATTGATGCAAAAGATTGATTTTCATCTTTATGGGAGGGTTGGAATTGAGAGATAGCAGAGTTTATTTCAAAAAGGCTGTTGCATTTAAATATAAATGGCACCCTGGGAAGGCAGTTTGTTTTTAAAAAAAATGCATCCCACTGTATTTTGATTTCATCGCATTCATATTAAAATGTGAAAAACAAAATCTAACTTGCATCTATGGGTGAGTACCCCAATTTAAAAGTGCCTTTCCTGGGTCCCATGTATGTTTTACCAGCTCTGACTGTGATGCAAAAGATCAATTTTCATCTTTATGCAAGGGGTGTTAAATATGAAGATTATTTCCTAACATTACTGAGATCAGTTACAGTGAACTCCCCAATCATTTGAACTGCTGTCAATATAGACCATATTCAAACTATGATACAGATGGATAACTGGATCTATAACCAAAGAGTGCCATTGGTTTTTTGGTAGCAAGAGCCACATAAGTGACCCTCTAGGTGTTGAAAACACAGGAGGCACACTTATAACAAATCTCTTGCGATGTCTATAGTGAAATCTAACATAAGATAATTAGGTACACAGAATGGTCTGGACACAATGCTGTAGCATAAAACTGATGAACATGGATGTGTACTGGCACCTGGACCTGTCATGGCAATTAGATAGTGAGGCACTAAACTTGTCATGACACCTTGGCACTATATTGGCCTTAGACCAACATGGGTCATATACTGGGTAAAGACTAAGTGATCTTCGATGCACATGCTTGTGTTATGGTGCTTTGACCAGGGTATGCAATTTTTTTCACCATCAGCTGCCATTCAGGCCAAAGAAAAGGCCATATCAGAAGTTGTGCTGACTATATAATCTACATGGGAATTCAATCTTAATGGAACAATACCTTTATTTCCTTCTTTTTGTGACAAGGTCATAATACCAGTTTGTATCATTTCTGACATCTGGGGCTAAAACATCATATCTGGAAGTAAATCATTCTGGAGCCATTCAACATTGGTAGGACTTGGATTTGGACTGAAATGGATCATTATGGTAGCAGGCCTTCTAGGATCCATAATAGATTTAGGGCTTGACTCCAAGTTGCTGAATTGTCTAAGGTACTCACCATTCACACCTCCTACATCTCTTACCAAGTTCAAGTCTCAGCTCAACTAATGTGGGTATGAGCCTGTGGGTTGGTGGTTATTCTTGGAGTCTACCAGGGTTATTCCTTACTGTCCGCCATGTATCATGAGCTACAAAATGATGTTAAACCCCACAAAAGCAAATGAAACTGTAAAAAGTATAGACTCTTTCATGTCTATATAAAGCTATGGAAAAATAAGAACTGGGCACAATGGCACTGAACTGGCCTTAGAGCAGCAGGGGACTACTGTACTGGATGTCTCTTCCATATGCATGCCTGTGAGCTAGTATTAGTGTCTGGTACCACTCCCCTAAACTAATCATAGAGTGATATGTGACCACTGTAGCAATATACTCAGTCTCTTCCCTGTGAGTGCCTGTGTTGTGATGCTGGGATGGGATATGAAATGTTAATGTAAGCAGTCCCCTAAGGCATATCTGTAGACAATATGAGATTAAGTGCTGATAGAAAGCAATCTATATATCTGGCAAAGTCTGGTCTTAACAAAACTAGAAATCATTTCCTTCTTTTTGGTGGTTTAGGACATATTGGCTCTCCATAACCAATCAATGTCTGCATTAGGTGAAGCCATGTTTGGGTTGGTATTGACTGCTGACCATCTGGCTAAGCATCCTAGGAAGTTAGATTGGATGTCATCCCTATTCCAGATAAGTCCTAACAGTACTGCCTGTTCTGATCAAGATTTATGAAATCAAAATGGGCATGGGAATATTGGATCCATGTACTGGTTCTTCCTGAGATGCTGTTGACCAGTGTCACTCATCTCAGATGTCAAAATAGGTACTGACAGTCTCTTGCACTAATTCGTAATCAGTAATAATACTACTACTTGTATCATCCTCTCTATCAATGGTGTTTTATTCACCTTATTAGATGCATGTTCTGAATTACTATGATTATCCTCTGCCAGACAAAGTGCTTGCCACTAACAGCAACTTAATTTTGTTGATTCCCGTGAATACAGACTTATATGACTGCCTCCATAGGCGAAATCACTCAATGTACAGAGAAGTGGAAGAAAATAAATAAATCAAATACCTTAAAAAAAACTTATATTCAGATCCTTTATTGTCTATTATTAGAAAGAAATCATGTGATAGGTCAATTTCACAGTATCTGAATGAATGAAATAGTGACCAGAGCTGATGAAATCATTCAAGCACTGCATAAAAATATCAAGGAATAGATGCTGGTGAACAAATTAACTGCAAGACCTTCCATATCTGTAATATTCTATAGTCACTGGCCAAAAACCATTACATAAAAAGTGATATAAATATAGATGGAGTATACTAAACTTCCCATACATGAAAAGCTCCAACTCGCCTAGCTGAGTGTAAAATACCACCCGATACAGGAGTTTTGCAAAGTCATTAAAAGAACATATTTCATACCAGGAGTGAAAGTAGTAACTAATGTAAATGGTTTTGGCTCGTCTATCCAAGGGGAGATCACTCTTGTTTAACTTTCATCTAGGTTGGCACACGTTTAGATACTTTTTTAAGGCTAAATTTTAAGTTGCTAGTATTTGATTTGTGAGGTAGTGCTCATACTCCTAAGATATTATGATTTGGTGATGTATTTTAAGAAAAAAAGTACGTGGGATAACAGAATTAATAAAACTTACGCATGTGGTATGGTGGATTTGAAGATGTCCAACATACAGGCACATGTCTTGTCCCAAGCATCAGGTTGGAATTTCATTCCATTAGATATGACTAGATTCTCCAGACAATTAGTGCCAGATCTGGCTAACTGCTCATTATCTGAAAAACATTATTAACTTGTGAGACAAACATGAATACATCAGCCTACATTCCATAAATCACACATTTTTGGCAATCATAAACAGTTAAATAATTTTTTCAATAAACTAGACAAAGCAGTCCTTATACCTATACAGCAAAGAACAAACAACAAAAATATGCAAATAAACTGAATCTACTTCAGTCAATATGTTAAAATAATATGATTTACATCATCTAAGGACTGGTGATAAAACTGGCCCTATATAGATCAGATGATGGTAATCACCAGAATCTGGTGTTTGGACAGGTGCCACAACTGACACTATGTAGATCGCCTGACACAAACTGACCTTATGTAGATGGACTGACAAAACTGATCATATGTAGACTGACAGACACAACTGACCCTATGTAGATTGACTGACACAACTGACCTTATGTAGACTGACTGACACAAGCAACCCTATGTAGATTGACTGACACAACTGACCCTATGTAGATTGACACAATTGCCCTGATGTAGAATGTCTGACAAAACTGACCCTATGTAGATTAAGCCAGTGTATTCAACAGACTCAGTGGTTTTAAATATCCAGGAGCCATAAATATCATTTCAAATAATTTGGATAGGAATATGAACTCTGAAAAATCAAGATTTCTGTAGAACCTTCAGAACATGCAATCCTAAAAGAAATTGGGTGAAGAAAATGAAGCATCATTTTAATGAATTAATAGGTGTATAGTTATTTTCACCTATTGTATGTGATGCACAATCATCATCTAAATGATTTTCTTATTTGTATCAAATACCCATCTCATGCTGCCAGAATGAAATTTAGTGTACAAAGTACTGGTCCCCATTTCCCCTATGGGGTACAACTGATGACTGTCTCCACTGAGGTCATTGCAAGGGATGAAAATGCAAAATACCCCCCAAAATTGAAATTGCTATTATGCACAAATATTAAAATTAAAAGGACATCTTTTATTTGCATAAAAGAGGATTCATAATTGTTGCACCCAATTTTGCATTCTTATGCAATGTGGCTCAGTCTGGCTGTGAGTCTGAGGTTTATAGTGGGCAGTCTTACACATTAGGCATGGGCTTGCAGATTTCCTGCTGATTTTTCTCCTGTGCCCCAAAATCTTGACCTGTGTTCCCTCCTGGGTGCACTCTTTCTTCAGAAAAAAAAATTTAAAAATGTGCCTACAACTTATCATTAATGAATGTCTATTCATGTCTGTGTTGGCATTAGCAATACCCAAAGTTGCAAAAGGTGATAGAAACTGTAAGATGGTAATGAATATCTTTTAAAACAATGTATCAAGCAATGAAAACATTCAAGGCTTATGGTAGTCGGCCAAGTTACAATGTGAAGTGTTTAACAGCCATTAGTGTAACATATTTTCATGCTTGAAGTCAATTCTAGAATAAGAACATTTAACTTTTTGAGGCTGAAATAATGGCAACGTGATGAAATATATGCAAATGCACAATTTATCATTCCATTAATGAGTTGTTAGTTTGATCAGAAAAGGAATTCAGAAAAGTGGTATTTATATTATAATAAATGTGTGCACTAAAAACAAGGTCCATAAGGGAAAATTCATAACAAGGTCATTTCAGACTAACCTGCTAATCAAAAATGTTAATATTTTCATGTTACTTTATCACATGATAAACTTTTATTGCAATAATATGTGATGTGATGTGATTATGTGATGTGATTATGATTTTTAACATAGCTTTAACAATTTTTCAGTATATCATTACTATGTCTGCAGTGTGGCAGTTTATAGTGATGTCTAGCACTGGGACATCCTGCCAGACATGTAGCATGATGTCCAACCAAGTCAAATTATCCTGACACCAGACCAACCATTCCTAACACTAACCAATAATGTTGAGCATCAAGCGAGGCAGCTGTTAGTAAAAGTTTTATAAGTCTTTGGAATGACCCTCCTGGGGATCAAACCCATGACCTCCCACATCTGAGGCAGATGCTCTAACCACTAGGCCACCGGAGTGGTTTATTGCAAATGAAGTGCACACCACATAGTTAGGCTGGCAGAACTGTGAAAGCAAACAGATCTCATTTTTATAGCATTATGTGCTACTATTTTCCTTTGTACTCTAAAATATAACTCCTCCAAAATAAGCTTTTTCACTAACATGAGCTCTGTCAGTTTTATGTTCTTGAAACAGTGCTTAGCCAACTGCTATGCCAGATTCTTTATGTTTTAAAAATGCTGTATTAAGGGATCTGTGCTCCCTCAGAAAGATGAAATAAACATCATTACTTTTTAACTTTTATCTAGATTCTTGTTTATTCAATATATCTTTACCCTTAGAGGTTTATACAGTTTGTTGCACAAGATCAATCAGGGTTTAATCCTTTGAAAAAAGAAAGAAAATTACACTCTATTTTTAAACTGCCTGTATTTTAATTGGCATTCTGCCTTTTCTGCACTTAACTTTAAAATACTGCTGAATATGTGGTTGACAAGCATGCCATCTAGATTTGTATATCTAGCATGTACATTGGACTTGTATTAAACATCATTAATGGGTTGAAAATAACTCAATGGCATTTTCACTAATCTGACATCCTTAAAATTTTTATAAGCAACAGTCATCATCAGCCAGTCATCATCTGAAGATGAATCAATTGGGAGTCGGCCATTTTGGGTTTTCTAAGCAGCCCATGAATGTAAGGTTTAAACTATGACAGAATGCTTATTCCATGTGTGTTTCAAATTTAGCTGAAAAACTACTAAACTATCACAGAATGCTTATTCCATGTGTGTATCAAATTTAGCTTAAAATCTACTCATGTGAAGTTGAAGTACCCAGATGTGTAAACAGTTGTTTAGCTGAAGAAAAAAAAACAACAGCACTACATGACCTCTACTGGCAGTACAACTTATACTGCAATAAGCACTTTAAGGGTTAATAATTTAAAGAAAAACTATTTAGTACAGAGTACATTGTTATATGGGCAAAACTTGAATCTAATTTGCATTAGTTTTATGCAACATTGTTCTCCAAGTGAGCTAATTTTACAATTTTGCATGATGCACACACTTCACATTCTTGTAGGATCTCTGATAATGATGTGCATGGGCTGTACATTGAAGACAAAACAAGTGACCATGTTATAAATAAGGACATATTATACTGAGGTACATTCCAATATTTCCTCTTTAAAATACTGTACATGGAAGACAAACAAGTGACCATGTTATAAATGAGGACATTATACTGAGGTACATTCCAACATTCCCTCCTTAAAATACTGTACATGGAAGACAAACAAGTGATCATGTTATAAATGAAGACATTATACTGAGGTACATTCCAACATTCCCTCTTTAAAATACTGTACATGGAAGACAAACAAGTGATCATGTTATAGATGAGGACATTATACTGAGGTACATTCCAACATTCCCTCTTTAAAATACTGGACATAGAAGACAAACAAGTGACTATGTTATAAATGAGGACATCTTATACTGATATACAGTCCAACATTCCCTCTTTAAAATACACTACATGGAAGACAAAACAAGTGACCATGTTATAAATGAGGACATATTATATATACTGAGGTAAATTCCAATATTTCCTCTTTAAAATACTGTACATGGAAGATAAACAAGTGACCATGTTATAAATGATCTTACCTTATACTGAGGTATATTTCAACAAAGCGATATTATAAATATATACAAATTGTGCACAAAAAAAAAAGGATATTCAGTGATGTAAAAACACTTAAATTAGCTATCTCGTGTTAATTTTTGGCATGGTTTTGAGAATGCACGTGGCAGCCAGTATATTTGGTCAAGGAATAACCCAGAATGAACCACCTACCCATGGGAAGTTACTGGCAAAACTTTCTTCCATGCCCATGCTGGCTGAGCTGAGATTCAAACTAATGCAGGCAGAAACAAATGTATGAATGATCTGTAAAAGCAAGTACCTTTGATTACTGCCTTGATCCAAAAGCTAAAATGATATCAAAACAATTAAGTATCAATAATAAAATAAAATCTACCCACAACTATAAGAATCCAAAAACACACCCATGCTTAGGGATGTCAGTATTCTTAAGGGTTTTATAGTGAGGGACCAGTGTACATGGACAAAGTGAGATGTATCTGAAGACCATGGCTAGTCTATACATTGTGATTCTTACCTTGCTGAACACACCAGTGTAGCTGTTGATATAATTCATTAAGAAGAATCGGATACAGTATATCATAGTACTGGGAGAACACATCGATTATTGCATAAAGAGCATGATTACAGGTTGTTGTCATCCATTCTGTTTTCTGAAATAACAGAAAAGGCACCTTTCAATTCACTATGCATTTATCTAATACATGTTGTCCCCTCCATAACAAATTATTACTATTATGATCAACCTCTTTCACATCACTATTATTATTAGTATTATTATTATAATTATTATTATTATTATTATTAGTATTATTATTATTAGTATTATTATTATTATTATTATTATTATTATTATTATTATTATTATTATTATTATTATTAGTATTATTATTATTATTATTATTATTATTATTATTATTATTATTTCTACACAAAATCGATGGTGATCAATTGAAATCAAAATACAATGCTGAACTCTGTTTTCATTCATAGAACTGTTGTCTTGTAACAATTTTTTTTATAAGAAGCAATTTTTTTCCACTTCCTTTAGAAAATTGAGTTATAAAGAAAGATTAAACTCCAATTCAGAAATTGAATTACTTTGGTAATGGCAAACTTGATCATGAAATGTTTTAGTTTTTAAACATCCCTGAAAACAGTGACTTGTTACATTGGTGTGAAAAATGATTAAGAAACTCAGTTATTAGTTTCACTATTCTACAACAGTCAGACTGTATGACAGATGGACAGATAATAAATAAATATATAGATAAACAGACAGACAAGACAAAAGCCAAACAATTTTATTTCAGTATTATATAATTTTATTACTACAGTTCATTTGATCTTGAAACACTTCTTTAAAAAATCAAATGAGGAGACACACTTTTCTAACACAGAAATGAACTTGCCATATTTATATCTTATATAAATAAAATGACATACATTTCAAAACATTTTCAATCCAGCCCTAGAATGCCCATGAATCAGGATTAATAAAAAAGCATACTTATATCCATGGAATAAAACATTCATGCCTTATTACAGCTGATGTTATAGAAACAAGCATGTTCTTCATTTGCAACACCATCCAAAATGTATTATACAAGCCAATAAAGCACAATTTCCCCCAGGAAAAAAAAATGGTGGATAAAAAAAAATCTTTAGACAAATTATGACTTAATAATATTGGGGGAGAGGTGTATGTCTGTATAATTTGCATGAATCCATGACTACATGATCTAATCCTAATTTGTATGAATCCATGACTACATGATCTAATCCTAATCCTAATTTGTATGAATCCATGACCACATGATCTAATCCTAATTTGTATGAATCCATGACCACATGATCTAATCCTAATCCTAATTTGTATGAATCCATGACCACATGATCTAATCCTAATTTGTATGAATCCATGACCACATGATCTAATCCTAATTTGTATGAATCCATGACCACATGATCTAATCCTAATTTGTATGAATCCATGACTACATGATCTAATCCTAATCCTAATTTGTATGAATCCATGACCACATGATCTAATCCTAATTTGTATCAATCCATGACTACATGATCTAATCCTAATCCTAATTTGTATGAATCCATGACTGAAATACAATGCAATGGGGATCACAAGTATAGGTTTTGCAAGTACTAAAAAGATCACCACTTACATACAAAGCTGTATGATATTCTCATGTACTTTATTTAAAATAAAGGTACCGATGGAAACTTTGTAACCTTCTTAATCTCCACAAAATAAAACTTGACATTTTAAGCGACTTACTTGTAAGTGTATATACGGAGATAGTAAAGAAATATTATATTTTTGTTCCTGTTACTTTCAATTAACTTCTTGTCTCTCAGTTAACTATCTCATATCAAAAATTGCAATGAATGGTTCAGAATGACTGCTATGTATGAAACATTACATAATCACAATGAAGTGAGCACTATTTGTTTGTTTCAGAAAGAACTAGAGGGTCATCAAAGAAGGTTTTCCAATTTTTATTATTAATGCTTTTAATCCAATCATAAAATTTTCAACACACACTAAAAATGTTCTGTGTTAATCACAAGCAGTTCCTTAAAAAAAGGAAAACTGCCAATATTAAAGCAATAATTGTGCCAATTAATTAGTGGATCACTTTTCCTTTTTATCAGGTGATCAAATTTTTATGTGTACCATTATCTATTGATCATGGTGCAAGAATTTAGGAATGCCAATAAGACCTTATAAAAAGTAATTTTATGCGATACTCAAAAGTATGGCAAACCCTTGACCAATTGACCCAAAAGTTATTTTGGAATGAAATAAAGGACCTACAAAACTACAATGGCCAGGATTTACGAAGCTATCATGGACAGGACATACAAAATAACCATGGAAAAGACCTATACAACTACTATGGACAAGACTACAAAAATACCATGGACAAGACTACAAGACTACCATAGATAAGATGTACAAAACTACCATGGACAAGACTACAAAATAACCATGGACAAGATGTACAAAACTACCATGGACAAAACATACAAGACTACCATGGACAAAACTACAAAACTACCATGGACAAGACCACACAACTACCATGGACAGGACTTACAAAACTACCATGGACAAGACTTACAAAACTATAATGGACAAGACTACAAAACTACCATGGACAAGACAATAAGACTACCATGGACAAGACCACAAGACTATCATGGACAAAACTACAAAACTATCATGGACAAGACCACACAACTACCATGGACAAGACTACAAAACTACCATGGACAAGACCACAAGACTACCATGGATAAAACTACAAAACTACCATGGACAAGACCACACAAATACCAAGGACAAGACTACAAGACTACCATGGACAAGACCACAAGACTACCATGGACAAGACCACAAGACTACCATGGACAAAACTACAAAACTACCATGGACAAGACTACAAGACTACCATGGTCAAGACTATCAGACTACCATGGAAAAGACTACAATACCACCATGGACAAGACCACAAGACTACCATGGACAAAACTACAAAACTACCATGGACAAAACTACAAGACTACCATGGTCAAGACTACAAAACTACCATGGACAAGACTTACAAAACTATCATGGACAAAACTACAAGACTACCATGGACAACACTATAAGACTACCATGGACAAGACTACACAACTACCATGGGAAAGACTACAAGACTACCATGGACAAGAATACAACATTACCATGAACAAGACTACACAACTACCATGGACAAGACTACAAAACTACCATGGACAAGACAATAAGACTACCATGGACAAGACAATAAGACTACCATGGACAAGACTACACAACTACCATGGACAAGACCACAAGACTACCATGGACAAAACTACAAAACTACCATGGACAAGACGACAAGACTATCATGGTCAAGACTACAAGACTACCATGGATAAGATGTACAAAACTACCATGGACAAGACTACAATACTACCATGGACAAGACTACAAGACTACCATGGACAAGACTACAAGACTACCATGGATAAGACTACAAAACTACCATGGACAAGACCACAAGACTACCATGGACAAGACTACAAGACTACCATGGATAAGATGTACTACACTATGATGGACATGACTTACTACACTAACAAGGACTGCACCTGCAGAACTTCCATGGAAAACAAAAACTGGAGATATCTTGAAATCTTTGAAGAAGCATTAGTCTTAAGGACACGACTTACTACACTAACAAGGTCTGCACCTGCAGTACTTCCATGGAAAACAAAAACTGGAGATATCTTGAAATCTTTGAAGAAGCATTAGTCTTAATATAAGTTACACTGCCCTAAGTCATTTTCAAAATGAATTATACAGGCCTCCTGGGTCGATTTTACAACAAAACAAAATTTTCATTAGTACTTTACTTTTTCTAGAATAATAAAATATGATGTGAACATTTTCTTTGATAAGGTAATAAGTTTACTGTAAAGCACCTATCTCCAAATGCATTTCTCATGCTGCAATAACAACTGTTCAATTTTATTTTTAATCCCAGAGTATGTATAAGTGTGTGTGTGTGTGTGTGTATATATATATATATATATATATATATATATATATATATATATATATATATATATATATATATAATTTGTATGTTTTTTTTCTTAGAGCTGAATTTTGTGGAAAATATTCAGACATTGTCATTTTTAAAATTTAATACATTTTTCTGTTATTGCTAATGAATGATCTTATGTTATTCAATGATCTTATAAAAAAAAATCAAGATGCCATTCGTATGTACTGCTCAACCAACTGCTTCTGTTTAATGTACATACCACATGCACTAAACAATATGATAATAAAAAAAAAATTAAAAAAAAAAACAGAACAGAGAAAACCCATCTTTACCTGTGTGACAAAGTCACCCTGGTAAGTACAAAAACAAAAGTTATATTTAAGTAAAGTAGACAATCCACTGAAATTAAATTTTGCCATCACTTCCTAAATACTGAATGGAATATGTTTTTAACTGGACAATTTACTAATGACCTATATATGTACATACAGTTAAGCCTGTCTTGTACAGCTAACTCTGAGTAAAGTCACATCAAAAGACAGGTGTTTGCTTAATAAAAGTTTATTTCTGCAGTAAAGTGGTTCAAATGTTTTGAAAATGTCTTTCTAAGAAAGGTGATTGCATAAAACACATGACTTTTAAGACAGGTTTATCCATAAAATAACACTACTCTTTAAAAACAAATTAAATTAGTTTTGGGAATAAATCTGCAATTTGTCTTGACTTAAAAATTAACAAATATGAGTCATATATGTTTCTTTGCCTACAGTGCTTTAAAAACCAGCAGAGTTTGATAATATATGTATTTAGATTTCTTGATTACATATGCATTTCTATAAAGTGGAATAATTCTAGCAACATCATAAAATTATTGATGATATAATTTAATCTACACATGATCATCTATTACCTCAACCTGCTGCTCTGGAAGCTTCAAGTTGTCAAAAATTCTGAAGATGATACGGAAAAGATCTCGCCACCAATTTGACTGGAATGTATCTCCATAGGTTTTGATAATTTCAAACATCACAGTTAAACCTCTGAAATTAAGCAAGATTTCCATGAAATAATATTGTTATGTCTTACATGTACTGCCTACCAAATATAAATTCCATGAAATAATGTTATAGTGTCTTGACTGCTAAAAACAAATCTAAGAAATCTTCCATGATGATTCTGGCTTTTGCAAGGTCTCTTTTGATGAAAGCATGCTTCTTTGCACGAGCGGAAGTAGTAACTGAAGGATTTTTAGACTATTGTTGCAAAGTCTTCTACTTAAGAGGAGACCACTCTGATGAACCGCAACATAGGTCAACAGACAACTTTTAGGTACCTTTTAGCTGGATTTGCGAGGTAGAAGTAATTCTCCTAAGATATTATGGTTGGGTAATGTATTCAAAGAAGAAAGAAACAATATTGCTATGTCTCACATTATACTGCCTGCCAAAAACAAATCCTCGAAATAGTATAAATATGTCTTCCATGAACTGCCTGCCAAAAATAAAATCCATGAAACAACTTATGTTTTGCATGTCAGAAATAAATCCAAAGATCACACTAAACTACAGCAACTGTAATTGTGTGACATCACAAATCCACAAGCTTTCTAATACACATTCAAAAATCCCCATTCTCACCCCCACCCAAGCCATTGACCCAGAGGTCATAATGAAAAATCAAACAAATATATGACGTGTAGTGCTGGTAAGACTGCATACAGTTTGGTTGCAAAATATTTAAAATATCATTGTCACCGAACATTATATAACTCTGACCTATAACTGTCTTCTTGAAACCCCAATGGTGGGAGCCAAGGATGATACCAATTTGCAGATGGTTACCCCAAGGCCAACATAACATCAAGTTTCATGGACAAAGGTTGAGGATGAAATGTGGTTTACAGACCATTATAATATTCCCAATGATTTATCATTAATGGTTAATTTGATAGTTATAACAGTTTCAGAGAGCAAAGTGTCTTCCTACAAACAATGTTATAATTTACCCAACCCTCCATTGATCTGAATTTCATAAAGACTTTACCAAAAAGTCTGATAATCTTAATAATAGTTGTTAGTGTTGATGCCAGAAATGCAATACCTATGTCTCGCCATGTGTGAACAGGTGAGAAAATAATGAGAAAGCAGACAACAGATCTCAATCATATTTCTCCATGTATAAAATGATAAATCCAGGTCTGTAGGGAAATAAACACCTGTCTTACTATGATAACATAATAATGATATCAATGAATCCTGAGGACATGTTACTGCCCACATCTAAACATGCCAACACAGGTGAGAAAATAATGAAGACAATAAGTGCTGTCATCATGGCACATTTATCCATAAATAATGATCTGCAACTAAATAACGCATCAACAGACCAGTCTACGACATTCATTCTTATTATTTCATATAAACAGTGCCCGCTGCACTTAGGCACAAAGACATAGTAATCTCATTCAAGAGTGCTCTTAAAACTCACCTATTTCAACTGCAAGAACATAATTAAAGATCAAATAATGTATCCTTACCTTAAATATTAACAGCATATTTTCTGGTTCTAATTTTGTGGTGTTTGTTTTTATTTTTGTAATTATATCATTATATATGTTTTTGTAAGTGTTGTCAAATGTTGTAAAATGCTTAGAGCTTCTAAAGATTAGGCACTATACAAAGTCCTCGTTATTATTATTAAACAGTGCAGATCCTAATCTCACAGAATAGTATGTAATATAGGTCTGGGTAAATGATATTCCTGTTCTCAATCAACTAAACATCCAGAAAAACATCATTTAGGATTTTAAATATCATTAAGATATTATTAAAAAACACTAAGAATATCATTAAACATCACTTAGTATATCATTAAACAACATTCAGAATATCATTAAACATCATTTAAAATATTAAACAACACTTAGGATATCATTAAAATCATTTAGGATATCATTAAACAACACTAAGAATATCATTAAACATCACTTAGGATATCATTAACATCATTTAGGATATCATTAAACAACACTAGGAATATCATTAAACATCACTTAGTATATCATTAAACAACATTCAGAATATCATTAAACATCATTTAAGATATTAAACAACACTTAGGATATCATTAAAATCATTTAGGATATCATTAAACAACACTAAGAATATCATTAAACATCACTTAGGATATCATTACCATCATTTAGGATATCATTAAACAACACTAGGAATATCATTAAACATCACTTAGGATATCACTAACATCATTTAGGATATCATTAAACAGCACTCAGAATATCATTAAACATTTAAGATATGATTAAACAACACTCAGAAAGTCATTAACATCACTTAGGATATTCTTATGTATATGTAATTTAATTACTTGTGTGTTAGCTTTAAATTCTTGTATTTTTTTTAATTCAATTACATGTTATTGTAATGATAACTTTATTCACTGGATTTAATATTTTCCAGAAAATTCATTTCAGTTCTGTTAAACCTGATAAACAAGCATCAGTAGAAACATTGTATCTATTGATGACTTAGATTCAGAGCAAGAGTTGAGTTTGTAGTAAACAACTTTATAAAAAAAATTTATTACTGAATCTTATAGTAAGATTCATTTAGCAGGCAAAACCATACATAGCGAATTTGATAAGTGGCATGTAATGTTTTTACACTGCTAGAATTAAGTAATCATTTGACCTTATCTGGTGATCTATTTTTGTACATTTTAGGTAGGCTTAAAACACAAGTTATAATAGTGATTTTGACCAGTCTTGCTTGAAACCTTTGGAGCTCAAAGGTGCTTTTGCTGTGACCAGTTTGAGCTGAATTTTTTATTTTAATTCAATTTAAAGTAATTTATTTTCCCTGGAAATTTATAATGCTCATCAGAATTCTTGGACAAAGACGTATATTAGAAATTATTTGGAATTCCAAACTGGAATATTATTCTTGGTGATTCAACAAGGAACTGTTGAAAAATCAGGACAAAGCAGGTTATTGAAGACGTCATTGCCTTCCATCTTGGAACTTCATTGGGATTCAAACTGATTACCTTAGCACTTTTTATTGATAGGACTTATTAGTTTCATAAACTGTTAAATCCTTTTTCATATTTTTGCCTTGTATTCTTGGAAAATAAATTATTTTTTTTCTTTTATATAAAGTATACAAAGTATGTTGGCTTCACTCTTTCTTTGTTACTTTTGTATGAGCCTTATAACAGTATCTTTAAATGTCATTTAGAATATCATTAATCATCACTCAGAATATTAATAAACATTACTTATGACATCTTTAAACATCTCATAGGATATCAACAAGAATCACTTAGGATATCATTAAACACCAATTAGGGTTTCATTAAACATCATTCAGGATATCATTAAACATCACTCAGAATATCATTAAATATCACTTAGGATATCAATAAATATCCCTTTATAAACAGTCACCAATGAAACCTGTTATTTGTACATGAAATATAAGGTCATCTCATCCTCAAAATGTCAATTCATCTCCTTAGTCAATCAAATCATATTCCAAATTCTGATAAAGCTATATTCTGGTTTTCATTTGGCAGAAATCTCACAGTGCAAATCAAATGATTGAGATAAAGAAAAAATATAAGAATACCAGTTGTCCACATTACCCAAATATGGCAAACTGAGAAGAAATATAATGGCTACATTTATTTAAGTATATACAGTGAAACCACAATAACCAGGAGGTTGGGGTGCATAGAACCTGTGTTACTGACCAAATTGTGTTATAACCAGCCTAGTCAGTTAGCTGAAGAAAATGATGCATGTACCAAAAAAATGGCCATGGGGTGGGGCAGGTAATAAAAGTGGGCGCAAACACGTGTTTTTATCACATGAAGACAAACTAATCTGATATACACCTGTATATTGACCACTTATTTTTGTGTGTTACAATCCATAATCCATTAGGTACTGTACATGTATATGAAAAATCTATGAATCTAAGTTTAGATCACATTATAAAATTTATATATCAGTCACATCCCATTAGAAAACACAAGCAATATGTATATAAAAAAAATGGTTGTCCTCTTTTGATCTATATCTGATTGACACTAAACAATTCACCATGTCACCAGCAGCATGTGGCAATAGTTGTTTACATGTTTAAATTGGCCAGAGTTTTGTCAGCTGGAGATAGATATCATCTTGCCAAGGCAACTCAGGGGATAGGGAAATGAAAATGTCAGCAAATTATAAAGTTATAAACATCTTCAATTAGCTTGATGGCCAGATATCTATGGCCTCAAAAGATTGGAAATTTAATTGTGTTTATGCTGCTAGCGATCATAAGCATAAACTTTTTTTACTACAAAAAGGAAACTTTCACAGCACAATACATTAAATTTCACAGCAAAATAAATGTGGAAAATGACACAATCTTTCAAATTCCATTGCTTTTATTTACATTTTGTGCTGACTTCCTCTGATCATTGCTAAAGGACAGCCCTGGAGGACCAAATAAATTCCAATTTCTTATTGCAGTGGCATCATCAAATTATTAGTTAAACAGTCTGGACTGTTCACTGGAAACAGACTGTGCTCATTATTTGGACAATACAACTGGAACTGTTATAAATTATTTGAAAGAATTCTGAACAACACTATCTTGAAAATGTGTCCGTTCTTGCAGGACAAGTACATTTCCAATATTGCAAATTATAAGGGACTTTTCATTTATTTAGGACTTTCATAGAGCATTATAAGGACTAATTTGGATTCACTTCAGTGTATAAGCCCCTGTTTTATTTCTCATTTATCACTCTAATAATGAAATTGTTTATTAAGTTTTACAAACTTGGTTTTGCTTCTTTTCTGTTACTAAAGTTTGTGACCACAGAGTCATAACAATGTAAATATGAAGTATAAGTGGCTGTGTGATTAGGATTTTTAACGTAACTTTAATAATTCTTAAGTCCCGCTGCTTCGATGTCTACAGTGCAGCAGTTTATAGTGATGTCTATCACTGGAGCATCATGCTCCACCCAGTCACATTTTCCTGTCACCAGGCCGACCAGTCCTAACACATCCTATTAATGCTGAGCGCCTAACAAGGATTTTGCTTGTACTATTTTTATAAGTCTTTATAACAACTTAGCTGGGTTTTGAGCCCATGACCAGTGTATCCCCCAGGAGTGCAAAACTGAGGATTAAAATAACCCCTTGGTGTCAGAACTGGGGGTCAAATAAAAAAATGTGGGGGTCAAAAATGTACCGACAAATTTTCATCCAATCCATACTTATTTCAGCTGGAATAGGATATTGCAATTTGCACAATATACTCTCTCTCTGTCTCTCTCTGTCTGTCTCTCTCTCTCGTACAAAGAAACCAACAGGCACAATTAACACAAATGAATTTTCCATTCAAAGGATATTTTTATTAGTTAATTTTCTTTTTAGTTTAAAGTCATATTTTTAACAGTCTCTTTATAACTTTTGTAGCAATATTATAGACCAACACATTACATTTAAGCCAATACAAAACTCCACATATATCTTATTAACAAAACAACAGTTAATTTACTGCCTATCATAAAATGTGTACTATCATCGGTTTCATTGTACATCGTCCTAAAACACATTTATCCAAACATCAGAGGGCAATGATTCATCTTCTCCTTAACAAGTTTCATTTGAACTTTTAGATCTTTCTTTCGTTACAGCAAAGTTAACAAAATCTGCAACAACCCCCTGAGTAATCCAAATAATGAATTTGTCTCTGCAAGTTTACTTATTTATTTGTTCTGAAAGAATATCTTAGATAATCATGTGTTCAAAAGATATCTTGTGGTGATCATTGGCACATTTTTAAAATTCTCAAACGATGTCATGAAAGGATTATTCACTTGTGTAGTCTTCGCAATCACAAAATCACACCGGTAATCCTGATGCTTTGGATGTGCCATATTCTGGTCAAGAGAATATTTTATCCACTTTTCATTAGAGTCAGATCCACATTTACTCTTTCTTGTTCTGCTTTTTCAATTTCTTTGCTAATGATTCTTAGTGCACGCTGTTTTCATCTCGAGATCACATTTTAGTGCAACAAGAATTGAGGTTAAACATCTGGACATCTTGCTGAACTCGATAAAATTGCGTGAGAGCTCACGAGATCAGGGGCAGCTAATCTGTCATAATATTGCCTAATGGTAGTCTGGTTCTCTGCTCTGTATGTTCAGTATTACAGTGTGCAACAGAGAGAGCATACAAAACAGGAAACAGGAAGAAGTATTCACGATGCCATCCCTAATGATGTATAATCGAGGTATACACGATGCCATTTGTAATCAACGCGTTGGATATTAAATAAATTGTGATTATATTTTGCAAATCCTTTGCGTCAAAAAAACGCACAGCAAAAATTTCTGTGCGTCAATTTTCTCCAGTGTGCATAAAGGGAAACACTGCCCAAGACCACCTGCATCAAAAACAAATGCTCTAACCTCTTTAGCCACCCATGAAGGCACAAAGTAAAAATCAGAATATAAATGGTAAACATGTTAAAATACTGCAAGTGTATATAAAAATAATTTTTGCTTTTGTTTTTAATTGTTTATCTCACTTTTAACACAGTATTCACTAGATAATGCTGAGGAAATCAGATCAAAATGCCTTTTCAAAGACACACAAAAGCATCCAACCCAGGTGATAGTGAACCCAAAATCCCTAAGTTTCAAGTCCCTATGTATAAAATAAAACATAAAAGTAACACATGTAAAATATTTAAAATGATTTATGCATTAAAGATTTTCTTATGTGGTACACATTCAACAAGAATGGGATGTACTTATTCATAGTCTGTGACAAGGACTGTACTTTGGTTGAGGTCACCTTTTGGAGGTATACAGGAGTCGGGTGGAAAACCTTCATACCTTCATATTTAAAAATCCTGACTGTCCGACATTATTATTATTATTAATCTCCTATTGTCTTCAGTAATCTAATTATATTTTCCAAACAATTATCCTGCACTCCTAGTGAGTTTGCATAAATGAGATTCTTGTGCAGAAAACAAGCTTCAAGCTTATTATAGGATATATACACAGCTTTTTATACCAAACTGGCAAACATTTTAACACTTGAGGGTAAGGCAACACTGGATGGATACCCAAATTATCATATGTGTACAAATCATTAAGGATGGAGGGAAAACTCCACAAAATACAATGGAGGTGGTCAATCTTCCATTGTACCTCATTGTTTGTAACCCCCATCATTGTTTTTTTCCAAGTAATAGCACTGCTTGCTTTCCACAAGTTTTGGTTCATCCTTTAAAGTCTATGTGTTAAATGGTTTTGAGATGGCTGAAAGTAAGGATAGACTAAACAAATTCATCATACGCAGATTTCATAATCAATATTTCCTTTCTGTTCAGCCTCTCCTGTATTAAGCTAGAAAGTAAAAAAAAAACTTCACTAGAGAACTTTATATAAAAAAACTTTTTAATACAGAACTTAATTGAAATATAATTAATGTATTGAAGTTCTTTCAAAAAATTTGAATATGGAACTTAAAATTAAAAAACTGATCTAAAACTTGATCTAAAAAATATTGATGCAGAACTTAATCTGAAAATCTGTAAGATATCGACCTTAATCTAAACGACTTGAATTTAAAGAACTTAATTGAAAAAAAACATTTAAAATGGAACATAATCTAGGGTGTGAAGTTATGGACATGCACACACAGATGCCAAAGAGATCACTATGTGGAGCATCTGCATATGAAAATATTAGACTTGGATCTAAATATCAACCTAATCCTTGGTACAGTCAATTCATCAGAGATTATTGATTATGAACTAGATAACTGATGGATAGCATACCTTGTTCGAACATCAAGTTTACAACGATTTATCACACATGAGAGTTCAAACAAGATTGGGAACCATCCTCTGACCCAAACCCTGTCTTCCTCAGGAACATTGATATCATCCCCACCATGTTCCTTGAACATCTGCAAACACATAGAAATAAAATGCCTCATATAGTATATCTGAATATTATTATATACAGAAATTACATATAAATGCTAAGAAAAATTAACGTTATGACATATTCTAAGAGCAGACTTACAAATGTTCCTAATTTCAGATATGGTAATTCCTATGTTGCTGCTGATTTTAAACTCTGTTGCTTTTATATTAGCTTGCTAAACTAAAAAAAAGCTTGCAACATTTCAAGTAAAGCATTTTTAGCTTAGCAAACTAAAAAAGCTATCATTTCTGTAAAAACTTTGGACCATTATTTTCCTTCCAAGAGTTCAATGAATTCCACAGGTTTGATAACCTGTGCATGTTAGATATGTTTCATTAGTGTTGATGGCAGTTTTGATAATGTAACATATTTTGCACTTCAAAATAATTTTTCATCATAAAATTACAAAGATAAAAAAGACCAAATTGCATTCAAAATAACAAACTAGGTACAAACACTAGAAAATAAAAGAATGAAAGCCAGTACCCACTAGTCGAATCAACACTTATCAACTCAAAAACAAGTCCGCCAAGAACCAAAACATACTAAACATTTTACCAAAACATTTAAATAAAGTTATCATACAGTGAAACAACACTGAAACAGTAGAAATCCATGGACTTGAAAGTTTTATGGCTTGAAAAATTTCTAAGAATCAAATGGATTCAGGTGGTTTATAATTCTGTTGTTGACAGCATGACAAGAATGCTTAAAATGGTAAGTATCCAGTAATTGACTGAGCAGAAGCAAGGAAACATATGTAAGATTTGCTTCCCTTGGTCTATGAGGTATATACAGATGGTAAAGACAGGAAGGCTGGTTTGGGAGTTAGTGGCATTTATTTCCTAATGTTATGGTAATTTGGCATTTGTTGGAGAAACAAAATATAATTATTTCTTATTTTTAATGTAATCTGTTGACAAAGTAATTTCAGTCAGTTTTTTTATGTATTTCTTTCTTGCCATCAGAACATGCTCCTGGTGTACCATATTTTCGCGCATATAATACGCACCCAATTATAAGATGCACCTGTATATAAGATGCAGGGTTTCACAATTTGTGTAAACAAAAATTACATAAGACTCATGCGAACTATGCATCTGTGACATGGAGCAATTCATATCCAGTGGTTTCCTTTACTTTATCATAAATGAAAATTTGTCAAATGTTTCATCACCCGTTGGATGAAAATAAGGCTTCATTACCATTTTTAGTTTAGATCAAAGAAATGTCTAAGGCAGGATTGCAATGATTATTGTTTATTCTTATCTGCCACCAAGCCAATATCGGATGGGTTGAGTACTTGCTATCTAGATTCTAGAACAATAAACGCCAGATGTAAAGGCTGCTTCATTGATCTGCTAGGTCAATTCTTCAGGATTAGTACCATACATAGACCAATAAATGACTGATGTATGCAGTTAGCATATATAAAAGTGAGAATAGTCTCTTGTTACCGGTATATATAAATGAGAGATCAATTTGCTTAGCATTTTTAAAAATTTTAATTTTATCATGATGCCAAAGCGAAAATCATCTTCGGCTGACTTTAAATTAGACTTCATCAGGTTTGCCAAGGGGAGTGGCAACAGAGCTGCTGAAAGAAAATTTGCCTGCAGCAATAAAAATGAATGTGATTATTACGTGACAGTAGCAGTGTCATTTCAGCGACTGTAATCAAATTGAAGGTTCAAGTTATTGCTATTGAAATGAAGATCACAGACTTTGGGGGCAGTGTCAACTGGGTTTTCAAGTTCATGAAATGAAACAAACTTGCAGTCAGGTCACTTACAACTCTTGGACAGAAGCTTCCGGATGATTGGGAGAATAAATTGGATGTTTTTCATACCTATGTTCAGAAGGAAATAAGTGAACTGAAGTTGGCACACGATGACATCATTAATATGGAAAAGATTCCAATGTCATTCTATGTTTTCCGAATTGGCTAGCTATATTAGTTCTTTGGACGATGACACAGCTGCATCCGATACCAACGAGGATCAATTAGCACCAGTTATGGAGTCATTCCGCGACGACGATAGTGAATTTGATTCAAGTTTCAGAGGATTTGAAAGCGAAACTGATGATGATGAAAATGAAGATGAATAGAACAATATGGTACATTGATTTTTAATTAAGTTACTTTATTATATACATTTAAAACATTTATTTAGTCTAAACTTAGATCTGCAATAATTACAGTGTACAAAACATTGAAACAAAAGGATTTTAAATTTGAAGTTGCCAGCATTGGATTGGTACAAATGGTAATTACTGAACACTTACCCAATTGTTTTTACAACTAGGAATGAAAATCGTGAAACATCAATATTGACCGCATTAATCGTCATTCAATATCACACACTGTACTGTTTGTTCATGTTAAAAATACTTACCATATTCTCATGCATATAATACATACATAATTATAAGAGACATCCATATATAAAATGCAGGGTTTGATGATTTGTGTAAAAATATTTTACATATGACGCACCCATATATAAGATGCACCTGGGTGCAGGGTATGTAAAGTTTTGCATAAGATATGTCTTATATACACAAAAATATGGTATGTTATTGCTCCTTACCTTTCGTGTAACTTGCTGTTCTGCAGATTATATCTCAATAAATGCAACACAAATTGACAGCATCAAACTTTATGGCTACTATAATAATTAACAATGGGAAAAAAATACTGTATAAGCTAGACATTGGGCCATGAACTGGATAAGTGATTTTTAAAGCCATATCTTATGACATACATCATGGGACCCAAAACACTAAACATTCACTTTCATATTTGGAGTGGAGGAAATTACCAATTTTGGTGGAATTTTAATTGTTCCACACCACAAGCTGATAGATCAAATGAACAATTATCTGTGACAAGAAGAAGGACCTACATTTTCAATTTTTGGTATATCCATGAATTTTAGTAAATATGTACAATTATCCATCTGTGACATGAAGGACCTACAGTTCAAATCTCAGGTACATCCATTAAGTTTAGTAGAAATGAAAATTTAACTAACCCATAAAACTGATGCCCACAGAAAGCCTAGGCATTTATTCCTAAGTTATATAATGCATATGAATACCTATGTAAATAATTAAATGTATTTAAATCAAAATGGCAGAAAATTTTGATAAAATCTTCTTGAAAGAAGACTCCCCACCCATTCCTACCTTACCTGAGGCTTTTCAGCTGCATATTTTGCACAGTTTCTAATTAGTCTAATTGCTTCCATGCTCGTGTCAGGGAATGCTGCATTACATGCAAATTCTGACAGACACTTGACAGCATCTTGGAATGAGTCTATCACAGCAACAAAGTGTTTATCAAACACACTCGCTGGAAAAGAAGATTTAAGTTACTGAGACAATTAAATAAAAAGGTGTTTATCTCTACAAAATACAGCAAGACATTTTATCCATTTTTTATGAGGATTTATAATTTAAAAATAACATAAGGTATGGACTTTGAAATTTATTTTGTTTTTTATCATTTTAATTTTCTTTGCATTGGATATTTTCATTACAGCAAGGAAGCAGGAGACGACTCATTTTCTTCCACATCAAAATATTTGTACAAGAGATGAAAAAAAGCAAACAAATAATAATAATAATAATAATAATAATAATAATAATAATAATCATTATTATTATTATAACTATTATTGGGGTTTTTGTCATCACTTAGAGTACATTGTTTGAAAATATAAAATTTATGACTTTTTGTTCATTTTAAGCATAGAGTAAATTTTTATAACAAAAGCTCTCAATGATGGATGAGTGAAGCTTTACAAATAAATTAGTTCAATGATTAACTACAATGTAATGTAGAAAGCTACATAAAATTGATGTAATATGCACTTACAGATAATTTTTCCAGTTGTTTGGAATGCTAATTCTACAATTCCCTCATCATGGTCAGAGGCAGCTAGATGAAAGACACTGAAGATGTTCTTCCACCCAGATCGAACATTAGCTGCCTGAGAGTTGACCATTTGTGCCACACACCGCACAACCATGTCACGTATTGTGGGAGACCTGGAAAAGAAATGCATAAGCTTAGCTTTCCTCACAATCTTAAAAAATTAATATTTCTTTATCTTTCATTATAATATACAACATGCTGATGGCCAGGCCCTTTTGAATTTCTTTAGTTCATATCTGTAATTTGCTCAACAGAGCCTTCAACAAAGAAACTTGTACTGGGAAACAAATATTAGAAAAATTCAGAGGCCATACTTATCCCAAATGATGATGTGGAATGCTGGAATCCAACTTTTACATGGTCTCATCAATGTAAAGCTCCTGGTCTAATTTGGCTGAAATCCAACAATCTCAAGTAAAGTAACACTACACAAACCAAATTTAGAATGACTAGTAACCTTGAGCCATAACACTTCAAACTTGTAACCTGCATTGCTGAAAATTATTTTAATTTCAAGGTCTTAGCTACATAAGGCTGCATGCCACCTCTGGCTGAAACCCATCAATGCTTGGCAATGAAATGACGAGGGTACCAAACGTAAGTGGTCAATTAAGTCCATAATTCCTTTACATGTCCTGAATGCTGGAAATCAAACTAAATTAAAAATTCCATATTATATGATGCTGCAGATTCCAAAGCTAGGATACAAAGTCAGGAGTTATAACTCCTCTAAATGAATCAGAAATACTGGAAATTAAATTCAAACACATCAACATAAAGCTTAATGTCAAATGTTTGGCTGAAATCCTTGCTAAAGCTTTCCCTAAGGACAACAGACACAATCTGGGGTAGAGAGAGTGGGGATGGGGGTGAATATTTAAGGTCTAATAAAAAAATTAAGCCCAAACCAAATATGGTTAAAATCAAATACATCATGGTAATGGTAAGCTGTGGAAAACAGTCCGGACAATAGGCAATCAGGGAGTATAACAAAAGATGTCACAGCATCAAAGTGCAACTCTTATTTATTTAAGAAGTACAGTGAACAAATAAAAAATGCTGTGAATGCAGTGTTGCATCTAGGCTTGTCACCAAGTGGGTCAAGTGGCCTATGACCTTGAAAAATGTAAGGCCATATATTGGTGAGCATAAGAAATATGTGTAAAAGTATATGGAAACCTGAAATTAGAATTTCAATAAATTTAAGATAAGAAAATTTCTTTATAACTTCTAAGTGTTAAAACTATAATATTCTTGTGCAACAAGATTTTCAAATTTGCTGTGGTGGTAGCCATAACGGATGTGAAATCAGCATAATTTTTATTTAGGACAAACTAGACACCATTATAAGAGTTCTGGTAAAGAAAACCAAACCAATATGAGCATTCATTCAGGAGAATTAGAAACAAGATTTTCAATATGTTCATTGTGGCAGACATAAAAGGCTTTTGGTCAAAACTCCTCAATCTGACCATCAATTCTTAATGAGTAGCAATAACAAGATAATCAAGACGGCTGCCTTGGTGGGCATACTGGATGTCAGAACAGCCTTGGTGGGCATACTGGATGTCAGATCAACCTTGGTGGGCATACTGGATGTCAGACCAGCCTTGGTGGGCATACTGGATGTCAGATCAGCCTTGGTGGAAATACTGGATGTTAGACCAGCCTTGGTGGGCATACTGGATGTCAGACCAGCCTTGGTGGGCATACTGGATGTCAGATCAGCCTTGGTGGGAATACTGGATGTCTGATCAGCCTTGGTGGGCATACTGGATGTTAGACCAGCCTTGGTGGGCATACTGGATGTCAGACCAGCCTTGGTGGGCATACTGGATGTCAGATCAGCCTTGGTGGGCATACTGGATGTTAGACCAGCCTTGGTGGGCATACTGGATGTCAGACCAGCCTTGGTGGGCATACTGGATGTCAGATTAGCCTTGGTGGGCATACTGGATGTCAGATTAGCCTTGATGGGCATACTGGATGTCAGATCAGCCTTGGTGGGCATACTGGATGTCAGATCAGCCTTGGTGGGCATACTGGATGTTAGATCAGCCTTGGTAGGCATACTGGATGTCAGATCAGCCTTGGTGGGCATACTAGATGTCAGATCACCCTTGGTGGGCATGATCAGCCTTGGTGGGCATGTCAAATCAGCCTTGGTGGGCATACTGGATGTCAGACCAGCCTTGGTGGGTATACTGAATGTCAGATCAGCACAATTTTCCCTTAGGACTGACTAATCATAATTAGTATTCTGGTGAAAAACCCAGTGCTGATGTTACTTTCTGCTGTGGTAGCCATATTTTATCACATCAGAAAAGTTTTCCTTTAAGACCAACTGGTGAAAACCCTATGTTGACATGATGTTCTGTTCAAGAGGGGTAGCAAGATTTTCAAGATCATTGATTGGCACCATTTTCATTTAGGACCACCCAGACATCATATGAAGTGAAAACCCCATGCTCATTTAGGACCACCCAGACATCATATGAAGTGAAAACCCCATGCTCATTTAGGACCAACCAGACATCATATGAAGTGAAAACCCCATGCTCATTTAGGACCACCCAGACATCATATGAAGTGAAAACCCCATGCTCATTTAGGACCACCCAGACATCATATGAAGTGAAAACCCCATGCTCATTTAGGACCACCCAGACATCATATGAAGTGAAAACCCCATGCTCATTTAGGACCACCCAGACATCATATGAAGTGAAAACTCCATGCTCATTTAGGACCACCCAGACATCATATGAAGTGAAAACCCCATGCTCATTTAGGACCACCCAGACATCATATGAAGTGAAAACCCCATGCTCATTTAGGACCACCCAGACATCATATGAAGTGAAAACCCCATGCTCATTTAGGACCAACCAGACATCATATGAAGTGAAAACCCCATGCTCATTTAGGACCACCCAGACATCATATGAAGTGAAAACCCCATGCTCATTTAGGACCACCCAGACATCATATGAAGTGAAAACCCCATGCTCATTTAGGACCAACCAGACATCATATGAAGTGAAAACCCCATGCTCATTTAGGACCAACCAGACATCATATGAAGTGAAAACCCCATGCTCATTTAGGACCACCCAGACATCATATGAAGTGAAAACCTCATGCTCATTTAGGACCAACCAGACATCATATGAAGTGAAAACCCCATGCTCATTTAGGACCACCCAGACATCATATGAAGTGAAAACCCCATGCTCATTTAGGACCAACCAGACATCATATGAAGTGAAAACCCCATGCTCATTTAGGACCACCCAGACATCATATGAAGTGAAAACCCCATGCTCATTTAGGACCACCCAGACATCATATGAAGTGAAAACCCCATGCTCATTTAGGACCAACCAGACATCATATGAAGTGAAAACCCCATGCTCATTTAGGACCACCCAGACATCATATGAAGTGAAAACCCCATGCTCATTTAGGACCAACCAGACATCATATGAAGTGAAATGAGACCATCAATTCCTATGGAGTAGTGATATCAATACTCAAAATGGTCACTGTGGTGGACTTGTTGTATGTCTGAGCAGAAACATTTTTATTTAGGAGCAAAAATCATCATAAGATGTTTTCTGGTGAAACCCCATATAAAAATGACTGGAGGGGTTGCAATAAAGTTTGCAAGATGGCTGCTGTTTTGGATGTTATATCAGCACTATTCTAATTTAGGACTAACAAAATATAAAATATCATTCAGTGAAAACCTGATGTTGATAAGACAATCCATTCTGGTGGAGTAGCCATAACAAGAATTTAAAGACTGTTCCTCTGGCAACCTTAGTCTGAGCAATGCTATTTCATTTACGACCAACTAGACCTTGGGATCAATGTGTGTGTCATTCAAGTAGTCTAGGAGGAGAGGCAACAACAAATGACATGCATAGTGTTACATATCTGCTTGTTCAAAGTAAAATAAAAGAAAGAGTGAAGACAACAAGCTTTGTAAATTTTAAAATTTTAACAAAAGGCAATTTATTTTCCTAGAAAACATGAAATAGTGTTGTTAAACAAGACTTATGGTTTACAGAAATGATCCAAATTGTTTGTTCAAAATAGAAACATAAGTCCTGTAAAAAAAATCTAAACACAGTCTGAAGTTCCAGTCCGAAATGGCGGATGACCACGTCAGACGAAGGCTAACAGAAAATTCCCGAATTTACACAATAAAGCACAGTTTGTGTTGTCCTGTTCCAATTTAGAATATTTTTGCGAAAATGTCCAAATCAGTAATTAATGTTGTTCTCCAAGAAAACAAATATTCATAAAAACAAAGTAAAATTAGCTCCTCTAACAAAACATGTTGTTCTACGTAGACATACGAACAGACAACTTCTGGCACAAAAATACCTTTTCTAAGGTAATAGAAGTGGTATATCTCTGACTTTACGACTCTACGACTTGTATGACTCAACTACAACTGCCTGTCCATGACTGTTGACTCTCAACTACAACTGTCTGTCCATGACTGTGTATGACTTACAAAAATCTCAAACATAAAAATGAAGCTAATGCATTGTTTGAATTGCACATGCACGAGGACGCATGCAATTTCGTAACACTTCTAGACATTTAGGAAAGCCTGACCCAGTATCAGCCAATCTTTTTCATGGCTATTGCCAGTGTATCCCCCAGGAGTGTAAAATTGAGGGTCAAAAAAAACTCTTGCTGTCAGAACTGGGGGTCAAATAAAAAATGTGGGGGTCAAAAATGTACCGACAAATTTTTGTCTAATCCATATTTTTTCAGCTGGAATAGGATATTGCAATTTGCACAATATATTCAATCTCTCTCTCATATACAAATAAACCAACAGGCACAATTAACACAAATGCATTTTCCATTCAAAGAATACATTTATTAGTTAATTTTCCTTTTAATAAAGTCATATTTTTAATAGTCTCTTTATAATTTTTGTAACAATATTATAGACCAACACATTACATATAAGCCAATACAAAACTCCATATATATCTTATTAACAAAACGACAGTCAATTTACTGCCTGTCATAAAATGTGTACTATCATCGGTTTCATTGTACATCGTCCTAAAACACATTTATCCAAAAATCAGAGGGTAATGATTCATCTTCTCTTTAACAAGTTACACCTGAACTTTTAGATCTTTCTTTCATTGCAGCAAATAAGTAGGTAGGTAGGTAACTGGTTTTAAGTCGCTTACTACCCTAAGGCTTATTCGACTGCTTGCAGTCCCGAGCACAGACTGCAGTTCCTTTAAGAGGGCACTTGGCCTTGGTGATAGGCCTTTTTCTGACCCCTATAGGTCAGAGACCCCAAAAAAGACCTTATGAAGCGTATTATAACAGAGCGTACCGGCTTTCTGCCTCCCGCATATTAAAGTCCCACTGCAGCAATCAGCAAAGTTAGAAAAATCTGCAATGACCCCTTGAATTTGTAATCCAAATTATGGATTTGTCTCTGCAATTACTTATTTCTTTGTTCTGAAAGAATGTTTTAGGTAATAATGTGTTCAAAAGATATCTTGTGGTGATCAAGGGCAGATTTTAAAAATTCTCAAATGATGTAACGAAAGGATTATTCACTTGTGTAGTCTTCGCAATCATGAAGTCACACCGGTAATCCCAATGCCTTGTATGTGCCATATTCTATTCAAGAGAATATTTTATCCAGTTTTCATTATTAGAGTCAGATCCACATTTACTCTTTTGTGTTCTGCTTCATTCACTTTCTTCGCTAATGATTCTTAGTACACGCTGTTTTCATCTCGAGATCACATTTTAGTGCAACAAGAATTGAGTTTAAACATCTGGACATCTTGCTGAACTTGATAGAATTGCGTGAGAGCTTGTGAGATCAGGGGAAGCTACTCTGTCATAATATTGCCTAATGGTAGTCTGGTTCTCTGCTCTGTATGCTCAGTATTACAGTGTGCAACACAGAGAGTATACAAAACAGGAAACCGGAAGAAGTATTCACGATGCCATCCCGAATGATGAATAATCGAAGTATACACGATGCCATCTCTAATGCAACGCATTGGATATTAAATAAATTGTGATTGTACTTTGCCAATCCTTTGCGTCAAAAAAATGCACAGCAAAAATTTCTGTGCGTCAATTTTCTCCAGTGTGCGTCTCTGACGCAAAACTGTGCTTAAAGGGAAACACTGGCTATTCCTGAATGTTTACTTGTAATGAATTTGTTATCATACACAGCACGTGCTCACATGAGTCACATCTACGACTCAACACTGTTTCTCAAAAATATGTTAGACTGATATTAATATAATTATATTAATAATTACATTTAAGGAAATAAAATGAAATAAAAATATTTATACAAAATTCTTTTTCTTAACACACACATACTATAACTACAGGGTCATAAAAATAGAAAGATGTATGATGCATAAGCTCTACTAGAGCAAAAAACTGTTTAGTGCTAACAAAACTAAAAATGAACTTTGTATCTTGCTGTAAAGGTTAAAAAAATAAATGACAGAAAGCACTGGGAAAAAAGTAAATCCACCATTTTGAATAAGCTCAAGGAGTATTACAATGTAATGATACATCTTCTTGGTATTCTATTGCTGAGAAAAACTAAAAAATATTTTCATATACTTGACCAAAGGTAACTTAATTATGTTATAAACTGTGAGTTTTCTATGAAGCCATGAGGTCAACACTTTACAATGTTGTCAATCAATAACCTCAGCATGGTCATATGATGCAGCAAATAAGGACAACAATCAATTGAAGCAAGTTACAGAAGTTTCTTCTGGGTAATATTATTTTTAGCTCAGGAATTTCCAGAAAGTCAAACTGTCTTGTGGATATTAATAATTATTCTCTTCTAAAAAAGAAAGGAATGATTTGTTAGTAATTAAATTTTACTATAGCTATAGATATTTTACAATACACATACTAAAAATTACTTCCGGTGGTCACAAACATGTCTAAATTATGCAACAATGGAATATGTAACCAGCATTGTGAATGACAATATATCAATATAAAAATAAAAGATATCCAACTGGGTCTGCTATTGCTAACTTTACTCATTTCACTAAGTAGACTTGTATAGTATAAGAACAGATTATGTACAAACTTCCAACATTCTGAATACCTATATTACTGTATCATGACATAAATTCTTTGTCAGGAGAAAGGCGTAATTAATATGCAGTCTCTTCCTTAAAACCAAAGTCCCCAATACACTAATGATAATAAATCCAATAGATCAAAAATATGACTTCAAGGACAGTCGATCAGATCACCTCATGAATATGCACAGATCTCAGTTACTTTCACAAATGCCCAAAATCTTGATGAAATAAAACCAAATTTTAAATTCAGCCAATTACATGGAAGATTTCTTCAGCATGGATCTTCCTCATGATTAAGATCTTGATGATATAAATACCCAGGCTCAAATCAGATTTTAAATACAGCTTTAAGAATGGTAACAAGTTCAGCCAATCAGTTCCAAGATTACATCATTAAAAGGCTTGGATTTATTGAGCCTATCAATGATCTTAATGATATAAGCCAATGTTTAAGGTTTGATCCAAATTAAATCAGAAATATGGCCTCTAGAGTGATAACCAATCTAATGCAAGATCACCTAATTACTATGCAAAGTTCTTAATCACCTCTGAAGTTGTTAGATTTTGATGATATAAATCCACATTCCAAGTTTGATTAAAATCTGATCAGATATGTGGACTCCAGAGCAATAATAAGCAATTGTTGATTGACATACACACTATGCCCAATGGACGATACAGAACACACACACGGTCAGACCATAATATCACTTGGTCTTTCAGTCATGTGAGCTAAAAAAGCTAATAGTTCAATCAATAAAAAATATAAACAAAAAGCAAAGAAAGAAAGTGCAAGAGAGATAGAAACCACTGTATTCTCCTCTTCCAAGGTACATTTTAAAACACAGATCAACACTTCAGCATTGTTTTAAAAGCATCAATCAAGGACACTATGAGTTGATAAATCAAGAGGGACTGAATAAGCCAAGGTAAATTTCTCATATTTCAGCAAGTAACATTTTCATGTTTTGTTTGAAATTATGGCCAAAAGGATCATTTACAGAAGCACATATGTTCAGTTTAAATTGAATTTTAAATATAGAATTACAACCCCTCCCCCTTGAAAAAAATGTGGAAACTGTCCCTGTGGTGGTGAAAAAAGTGGGCAAAAGAATCAAAATCTTAAGCTTTAATTATGATTCACAGTGAAGTGCTAAGCATGTTTTTCAAGGAAGTCAAAGCTGATAAACTCTGATAAAAATTCAAAATAGGTACACAGTCTAGCCCAGGCATTACTCACATTAAATACATTGTGATTTCTCTAGGAATATCTACACATGTAAACTAATAAAACTCAAAATAAACTGTAAAAAGCAAAGTGAAAAATTCTTTATTTGTAAGAAAGAAAAACTAAAAGTGAACAATTACCTGTTTCTTTTCATTATGTGTTCAAAAGGGCGTAAAAAGTCCTTTTGAAACCTGTAATTGGCAAACTCTCCTTTCTCTATAAATTTCATGGAAAGTTGTCTCAATGAATCCACTGCAAAGAAGGCAACATCTTCACTGGGATTGCAGCCAACCTAAAATGACCAAATAGAAGAAGTATACTAATTACATTTCTACACAGCTGATTGGTAAGCATGGGTCATAAGTCACACTAAGATTGTGAAATTTTTGAAGAGATGAAATCTACTATTTTTTGTAGTTTTATTTAAACAAATTCAATGATAACCATGACCAGGGTCTCTTAACAAAATAAGCTGACTTGAAAATGTCTACTTAATGATAAGTGATAAGGAAAAATTATGAAAAGGTTCTGAGGAATATTATTTCTGAATTTAAAGACCAGAGGTTCCTTACAGTACATCCAGTGAGTTGTATGAAGAAATAAGATTGTATGATGTGTTTTATGAAAGATTGTGTGCATGATGGTCACCAACAGGAAAAAGAAGCATGCTTAGTGACTAGATCAAAGGATGTGAAATGTTGATGACCATTGAACTCAGTTGTTTAGTGGTCATTGGAGATCGGCAACACAGACCTACTATCCAGATAGCATCTGTCCTTCCCATCATTTTGAAAAATATGAAATGTATGTTCAGCATCTGTAGCCAGTTTTTAGCCAGACATTCAGTGATAAGCCATACTAATGACCCTGTCAAATGTAGCCAGTTTTTAGCCAGACATTCAGCCATACTTATAATGCCATTGTCAAATGTAGCCAGTGTTTAGCCAGACATTCAGCTATACTAATAATGCCCCTGTCAAACTGCCAGTTTTTAGCCAGACATTCAGTGATAAGCCATACAAATAATGCCCCCGTCTCAATAAGGAGTACAAACACACAATGCTTGGTCACCTGATTTGAATATAATAGAAAATATATGGTTTAAGTTCAAGCAATTACTACCTATTATTGCCAGAAACATCATGCACAACATCTGGATTAATTTCAGTCCATTTTACATCAGGAATTATTCAATTCCAGACCTGTGAACCCTGACAAGTCCATCTCACTAAGGCAGTTGATTTTTTCTATAAGTTTTAGCAGTTTTCATTAAGGTGGAAAACGTAATTAAAAGTTCTGTATTTGAAACATGAAGTGATGATAAACATTGTTTAGCTGAAAAGTTTGTAAAGTACACAAAGAATTTATTAACCCTTTAGTACACCAGCATAAACCTTAGTTACAATAACTATGCAGCTCAGTGGCTTGTTATCTCTCAACTTGACGCATTCTTGGAAATTCTGTTTCCTTTCACTTGACGACAGCAATCATATCTCCCACCAAGAGACATATGCAAACTGGCATGTAATGTCCAATAAACATAATTGTGTTCCTTCCAGCTTTTATTCACAAGAATCTGGATATTCCTTTTTTGATTATTCACATTTTCCCTTTCATCTTAAACATGTATTACTTGTTGCTTGTGGATGCCATTTTTAAAAAAACTATACTCAACAGTTTGATCATGCAGATGCTTCATATCAATAAATAGGAACAGTTTAAAGAATCTGAGATTCTGCTTTAAAGTTAGTTTGGTTCCCTGGCTAATTTCACTAATTCTAATATGAAACCTGGATGCAAATCAAACACAGATGAACCAATTATCTGGATTTTTCAGCAACAATAATTTTTCTGTAGTTCTTGCTTTTATGCCCTAAGTTTGTTTTTTAAGGGTAATTTTCACAAGTCTTACAGCAAAATCATATGGGTTGGAAGGTCATCCAGGTTTGATTTAGAAAGTAAAAGCTAATTTTGCCTTATAAAAGGTTTTTAGACAACACTTTGTTGACATATGCCATCTTGATTCCCTTGCAAGTATTTATGTACTGTTGATGTATAAATAAACATACTGAACCAGTCTGACTGAAATCCAAACAGACTATGAATACCAAGACTCTTCATAACTGCCTTTACCTTGTTAAAGTGGTCTCCTAGGATCTGCCAAATCCTGGACCACTGCAACCTGACACGACCCATGTTGTAGTATGAGATCTCCACAATCTTGGTCAAACTAAACATACGGGGATGGTTATGATTTGCCAGCTCTTCCATGGATACATGACACAAGGCTTTCACAAACTCCACTGAAACAAAAGGGGAACACATGATACATTGGAGTACTGAAGGCACAAAGACTTGTGGAGAACATTTCATTAGACCTGAGTATTTGGAATGTTATAGATAATGAATGCACAAAATTTTTTATAATATAATTTTTGAATATTGTTCATGGTGGCATGACTGTGATTATTCTCTAAGCAGAGGCAATTTCTCTGAGTTTATTTACTTCAAAATTAAATACACACCATAATTTATATATATATATATATATATATATATATATATATATATATATATATATATATATATATATATATATATATATATATATATACTACCTTTGGTTAGTTCAGTATTCTAGATAATTGTTTTAACCATATTTGTCATAAACTATACTGAACAATGACATATTTTCCTGATTTTCTATGCATGTCCACTTCATACATGAAGAGATTTGCATAAGCATCAACTACATGATGGACAACAGTGGTACCTTGGCAGTGGATATCACCTGAAAGTATGCAAAAAAATCTTCCACTCTTCTTAACAGGGGTCCCTCAAAGTGACTGTCATTCCACTGTCCCAAAAAATTGTTTTCAAATTTCAAGATAAGACCATTTCTGATATTTTTGAGCTACAAAATTTTCAAACTATCCTCTGTGGCAGACATAATGGATGCAAGTTCAATGCCGTTTCCATTTACAACCATATACCATTAGTAAACTTTTGATGTGTCCATTTATTCAGGAGAACTATATTTTCAATATGGTCATCATACTTGTGGTCAGATTAGCATCATCAGTATACACTATATATTATAATTAGACGTCTGTAGATTAACATTTGGGAATTTGTAGCTAGAACAATGAATGAAGTATATGAAAATGGATCATTCTCAACTATTTTAGACAAGGCACTATAACTTACATACCAAGGGAGGATAAGCCAAAAAAGTCCTCAAAATCCTGAGTTTTTCTGGTTTAAACAACTATTGCTAAAAAAAACCTGGCTAATATCTAAACTGATCTGATTATTAACCAACAGATGTAGAAAAATAAACACACGATTACCTATAGCATCTCCATCCAGTTTGACTGAGCCAGTGAAGATTCTATCTACAGCTACCACCACACTTTGCGAACTGGTTTCTCCCATTGTCTCATGGAAATTTGCCAACTGTTTAGATCCCAGGCCTCCTCGCATGATGACTTGAAATCAAACAAAATGGCAGCCAATTTTCTATAATCACATGCATAAAAAAAAATTGTTGGGCGATTTTAAAATTCTATTTTATTCTTATATTTTCAAGTAAATTTAAACCTTAATGATTAAAACAATTTATAGATATAATTCAATGAATATAATTTACCGACAAGTCAAATTTAATGGTTATGTCTGATATATAGCAGCAAACATGGAAATTATGTTACTGATTTCAATTCAAATTTCTAAAACAGATAACAGTATTATCCAAGTTTAGAAAGCAAATCTCACAAAACATGATGTGTCAGTTAATTAGGTATATTGCTATTACTGCCACAAAGCAATAACATACTAATTCTACTAATAATACTATATAACTACTAGAACTGCAGTTGTGGTGGGTCCATGGTTAGTGTTGTGGACTTGCAATCAAAGGAGTGCAGGTTTAGTTCTTAACACTAGATCAGACTTAGTTGGTTACCATGGTGTGTTCCTAGGCTCTACTAACCTATTTTTGTTGATTTACCATAAATGACCAAACCAAACCATCAGAACTACTACATGTTTCTACTACTGCTACTCCTAGTATTACCACTACTTCTAACTACCATCACCATAAATGTAATTACTACCTTCAGGATCAAATGCCTCCACAGGATGTCCTTCATTCAAATTGGAATGACTGTGCTGCCGTTTGTGACCAGATGTCAGTTTTGTTTTTACACCTGTTCCTATTAGCTGGGCCAACTCTAACTGGGAAATGCATCTCAAAATCTGAAACATATTTAGATGACACAATGTAAATCATATGATAGTTTTAAAATTCATATCCATAATATTTAGAAATGTTATATATTCATATATAAACATGTTTAAACATCTCCATTCCCTTCCACAATGTAAACATGTATAAAATATTGTCAACACGTTTCAAAGTGTCAAATCCTATGCATTTGTTCAACCTCTAAAAACAATCAAAAATCAGACATTGACATTATGCACAAGATAATCAGATCAATAACACTTTACTAAGGAATCATCCATCAGAATAATGATTACTAGAAATGCATTTGTAAAACATGTATACCATATCCTTCAGAATAATGATTACTAGAAATGTGTTTGTAAAACATGTATACCATATATATATATATATATATATATATATATATATATATATATATATATATATATATATTCTTTCAAATTTAACTGCAAACACAGGCCCTGATCTGTCATTTCATTGTGTGTCAGCACATCTGGGTCTGTGAGGTCTGTTCTGCTGATTAATTCTAAGAAACTCCACAGACCTTGAGCTGCTGGCACATTATGCAATGGCAGATCCAGGTCTTTGAGTTTGGACTCTGCTTGTAACCAAGTAAAAATGGTACCCCAAAAAATGCAGACCAAAATGTCCAACTCATAAAATTTCCAAATGTTAGAAAAATATTAAAAATTGCTATAATGGCATTAAAAAAAATCAGATGTATGCATGCACAGAAATATGAATACCAAATTTGTTTTCAGACACCATGGGGTTTCTACAATACAGCACTACTACTGTTTTTGTTCAAACAAACCCACATTAAAAACAATTCCAAAATATAAATATACCCAACGCATTTATTAATAAGAATTTTGAATTTTAAGAAAAGATGCTTTTATCTGTGCATTTGCTGATACCAGGATTAGTACATCAGCTTGCCACTACTTTGTAGCAATGAGCTAAACCCCAAACAACTGCTGCAATGGCTTCAAAATCTACTCAGGTTATCTTCATGTACATACAATCATGCCAGTCAAATTTAAGTAACTTTTGCATAATCTTCCAAAGGGTTTCTTGGGATGAGTGGACAGATATATGGACATTCAGATGAATAGACAGGATTAAATTAGTGGAGGAATAGTAAATACATGTTCAGAGAGGAATTACAGGTACAATTAGGAAAGCAACTGAAATGTGTGTAGCTGACCCTTGATGCACTTGGAAGTGTGCATCTCTATCTCTTTAAAACCTAGAGTTAATAAGCATCATGTTTCTTTATTTACATGTGTTCCCTAGTATAACAAATGTTAAAATGGTATGGACTTAAAATATATGAACCCTTACCAAATCATATTGGATTTTTTCTAATTCAGAGTTCATATTAAAGTCTGAGAGATCGCAGTTTAGAATGTTTCATACTCTGGTTAAATGAAGCCTCTGATTAATGGTCATTTAATTACTATGACTCTATGGTTCAAAACTAAGAAACAGACATGAGTGAAAACCAACAAGTTTTGACAATTTCAACAAATAATTTATTTTCTGAGAAAACATAATATAAATCTAAAAATGAACTTACAGTATTATGAATTAACACAAGTCCAAATGTATGAAGTTTCAACTAAATTCCAGTGGTATTCCAAATATATTCCAATACTGAATGTGTTGATGTGCTTGTAGTCTTGAATATGCTAATATCAATGGGGCCTCAAGTGTGATGATGTGCTAATAGTAATTGTTGTATCACAATAATATAATCCAAAAATGTTCTTTTTCTGATTTCACTACAAATGTATGAAGTTCCAACTAAATTCCAGTGGTATTCCAAATATATTCCAATACTGAATGTGTTGATGTGCTTGTAGTCTTGAATATGCTAATATCAATGGGGCCTCAAGTGTGATGATGTGCTAATAGTAATTGTTGTATCACAATAATATAATCCAAAAATGTTCTTTTTCTGATTTCACTACAATTCAAAATTTATACTCCAGTCCAAGAATATTATTATTGTTGAACACTTTGGATTTTTAGTGAATAATAATTTAAATAAATAATTCCACCCAAATCAAATACTGACCACAACAATAAAATGATTCTGCTAAAGATGTTAAAGCAAGAAAGAGTAATTTTTCAAGTGAACAAGATTATATAAAAAAAACTTAAAACACAAAATTTTGAAATCTGGATGATGGTCAAAATTTCTATTTTATTCTCATATTTTCCTAGACCCAGACCGAAAAAATGTTTACATTAAAAAATAATCAGAATACTTAATCATGGGAAAAATATTAGCTATGTGTTCTGCTGTTTACAAAATAAATGAACTTGATCATGGATGAGATTAAGTTCAAAATACAATTATACACAACATACAATCATGGAGAAAAATAAACAATACAAATTAAATTAACACAATGTACAGACAATTATTGTAATTTATTTCATAGGGATCAAATTCATCATCAAAAATTAGTTTTATTATAAAATGAAGAAAATACATATTATGTAAAAATAATCCACTTCGTTGCTTTTCAATCCATTTAAAACATGGAAAATTTATGTTGATAAAAAACTTACTGGTTTTGAAGCTAATCAACTGATATGATGTCCTGGTTCTGTCAGATGTATGCTTATTAAAAAAGCAGCCTCAACACAAAGTCATAATGGTATCAGAATTTAATACCTATGTCTCAGTTTCTCCAGGTAATATTTTACATTTCAGTCATTACTCTGACCATATTCTATCTGCATTAGTAGCAACATCTAGTACATGGATGATCCAAGAATAAATATAGATCTCACAGAATAGAATCAAATCCCAAAGAAATAACACTTTTAGACTGGCACTCTTAAATTATCATACCTGTAAGGCTAGTACTCTAAAAATATCAATATTTCTCTGAATTTACCTTTTTCTGTATGGCAAGAAAACTTCATTTTATTTGAAGTTCATAAAATTTAGATTGATGTCATGTTCTTTGAAGTTAGTTAAAAAAGCTTTTATTTCAAATATTTCAAATAACAGACCATTTTTCTAATTAAATAGTGCAACCTTCACAGTGCTAGCTTCATATGCTGAATTGTCCAAAACAGCTCCTGATCATGCGAGGTTACATCCAATATGTTAGTAAACAGATACATGTTTTAGCTTTTTTATTAGGTAAATAAGAACCAAAACCAGGATCTTAAAAAGTACGTTTTTTTTTTAAATACATGTATGCCCCCTCCCCAATAAAAAGTTCAAATATGTTTAACAAGAAGTTATTAAAACCTGGTGTAAAGCTATAAAAGTCTAATCTTTTTGCCTACATATAAATACAAATAAGTCTGTTTAATTTTAAGTGCGTTCCATAAGTGCATTTTGCTAACTATTTACAAGGTTTGGGAGATTTTGCCTAACTGTGGAAATAAGAAATGACAAATTTAGTGCAATGATCTGAAAATTTAATGACACTTTAACTGGACATATAAACTGTTCTCTTTCAAGGACCTGTATAAGAAATAACTGTAATTCAAAGCAAAGAAAATTATCCAACTTATTCTATAATGTGACATGTACTGTGCAACAGCTCCACCCTTATAAAATTGAAATTTGTTTCTATCAGCAAGAGTGAACTGTTAATGAGTTCAGTGTTAACAAATAAAGGGAGCTGTCAAAATATTTGCTAATTTGATCATTTTAACTGCACCAATATAATGAAATTAATATAATTAATATAATGAAACTGTGATCTCTTCTATTCAATGAATACTGTATCTATTTCTGATGAAACAAACATTGCTGAAACACAACTTGGATCAAGCTGAATATAAAAAATTACAAGTCTATACAGTTACATTATCACGTAAACAAAATGGTACAGCCAGAAGGAAGGTGCTGGGTACCAATCAACTGCAATGCAATTAGGTGATAAAAGAATAAAGCTTTTTGTTGTTGTTGTTGTTGTTGTGTGGTGGAATGCCATTTTTGAGCACAAGATAGGCTATACATGGTGACCAGTATAAATGGTGGAAGAAGAACCATGGAAAACCCTGGGAAGAACCACCGACCTACTGGCAAGCTTTCTCACATAGCCATGTGAGCTGAATCCAAGACTGGAACTCATGCAGACAGAGGTGAGATGGCAGTGATCCGTAACAATGAGTGATCAATTTAGATTACTTAGCCACTCAGGGCCCCTATAAAGCTTTTGAAGTTTCACTCACTCTCTTTTAGACTAAAGATGTCATGATTTTCTGTTAGTGCAAAATTTATCTACTTAAGATTAATTGCAAAAAATAAATGAAATTCTTATAACATTATCTCCTTGTAAATATCATACACCAAGCAAGCTGTGTAGCATTGCACCAGGTTAAAACATATATAGAAAATGGGACTATCCCTTCACAAAACATAGAAAATGGGACTATCCATTCACAAAATATTCTTGGAAGCATTTGCTCAATAATAAAGATTCAATGTCAAAACGCTGACATAAATAGAACTCTTTGTATATATATGAGTAAAACATATCCCCAGAAGAGTAGTCTTATAATTTATTACATTCTGACAACTTTATATTTAATTTTATATTTAATTGCATGAAGGCCCAAAATTCACTTTGCATTACAAATGTTCTTTCTAAACTCAAATTTTTAAAATATTTTTTTTCTACATCTCTCTGTTGACATTTGTTCATAACAAAAAGCAGATGCAAAGGATTTAGGATAAACTTCTTGTATTCTTATACAACAAGTCTTAATTAACACTACAGAAAATTTCTTATCATTCAAGAGTTTAGCAATTCATCTTTTCTCAGAGAATATGAACTTCTAACAAAAGATTAAATGTTTTGAAGTTTAGAGACCACACCAGCTATCTCATAAACCACATGCTGCATGTTTTGTACTGATGAAAGATTATGTGCAATAATTTTACAAAAACTAAATTTAAATTCTGAGCTTTCAGCTCCTAAACAAATGCACAGAATTTTGGATAATCACCCATACAAAAGATGAGGTTCAATCCCAATTAATGTTTTCAGAGTTTTGTGAAACTGAGGCCTGCATACTGATATACAAATCACCATGAATTACCATTGCCCACCAACATACCTGTAACCAGGGCCAACTACTGGGAGACACAGTCTTCTGTAAGTGAATTAGACAGTTAGAAATTAGTCAACAATAAATAAACATGATCATACCTCTAACCAAGATTTTCCTAGGTAATTGCCATCTGTGTGGGCCACTGAGATCAAGGTTTTAATTGTGTCAATATTTTTGGTTTTCATCTCCGTGAGAGGTGAGGTGGCAGTCAGGAGGGTGAACCTTGCCAGGGCCTGCACATATGCATCTCTCTCCAGCTAGCAAACAAAGAAAGGATGCTAACAATGGATAAATAATTAGAAATATTACTTCAAAAATCGAGTGGACAGCTAAAATTGAATTTTGTATTTAACAACAAATAATGCCAAAATTTCACAATCTTACATCAGCAATTACTTTACATAGGACTTTTAAAGTTAATTTATTGTAGCCTTTTTATTTGAATTCTGGCTAGGAGTATAAAGTGTCTAATACCAAGGAAGCAACAGCTGTAAAAAATGGTGCCATGTCTATAATGATAGTAAACATACTTAAATTAAAATAATTTCATTTTATACAAATCTTATATTTTCTTGACACTCTTATGGAATTTATCTTCACAGTTAGAATGAATTTCAGGCTAAGATTTATATCAACATGTGTTAATCAGCAAATATGCTAAGAGAGACACAGAATACCCTAAACAAGCATATTACAGGCATGCCTCCATGTTTAATAGTCCTATGTGTAAGCACCAGTACAGCAGATTTGACATGGAAGATTACTGACTAAGACTTAATGACCAGGACCAAAATGTGCAGAAACCATTCTTATTATATTATGACAATGACCTATGACCTTTAGTCCCCAGCATCTATAGGCTTCTTTATTACCCAAAGTGCAAGGTATCTACAAGGAACTAATTACAAAACAAAAGTTATTCTGCCAAACCTGTTTTTCTTTGAGATGTGATAATCCTGACTTTTGATAATTTGACCCATACCTCAAGTGCATGCCCTCCACAAATTCTTGTAAAGGTATTACCATTGTCATGCAAAATACAAAAAGAAATTCAAATGTTTTTCTGCTTTCAGAAATGACCTTGACTTTTGAGCTTTCTCACTATACATGCAAGTCATTACAAAACTCTGGTGAAGGTACATGGAAAATAACTAAAATGTTTAAGTACAAATCATTTTCCTTCATTCATTCAGTGTCTTTGAAAAGTTAACTTTAAAAGATTTTAAATTTATTTCCATATTCCATTGGAGATGATTCATCCAAATAAGATTAAAATCTTCTTCCATTCTATACTGATTAGTCTTAAGTCTAGAAGATGCTTTATTTCTGATTCAGCATCACTGAAACTGAAATGGCATGCCAGACAAAATGTTTAATCTGACTTAAAGATAACCATAAAATGCTTAGTGTCTTTCCTCTCAGACAATTACAATTAGGAGTGGTGATAATGTGTTAATAATGAACGGAGGACAATGCATGATTGACTTTTGGCTAAATAAAATATCAAAATTAAATTATGCAATACAGAGGTGACATCATAAAACAAGACTAAGATAGGGGATGTTTACTAATACAATCTGAGTAACACCAGTGATAATCAACATATCAACGATTTTGCTTACAGCCTGATGCAAATACACTCTAAATCTCTTCTTTTTGATGCAATCCCCTATTGTTACTCTAAATCTCTTCTTTTTGATGCAATCCCCTATTGTCACTCTAAATCTCTTCTTTTTGATGCAATCCCCTATTGTCACTCTAAATCTCTTCTTTTTGATGCAATCCCCTATTGTCACTCTAAATCTCTTCTTTTTGATGCAACCCCCTATTGTCACTCTAAATCTCTTCTTTTTGATGCAACCCCCTATTGTCACTCTAAATCCCTTCTTTTTGATGCAACCCCCTATTGTCCCTCTAAATCTCTTCTTTTTGATGCAACTCCCTATTGTCACTCTAAATCTCTTCTTTTTGATGCAATCCCCTATTGTCACTCTAAATCTCTTCTTTTTGATGCAACCCCCTTTTGTCACTCTAAATCTCCTCTTTTTGATGCAACTCCCTATTGTCACTCTATATCCCTTCTTTTTGATGCAATCCCCTATTGTCACTCTAAATCCCTTCTTTTTGATGCAACCCCCTATTGTCAATCTAAATCTCTTCTTTTTGATGCAACCCCCTATTGTCACTCTAAATCTCTTCTTTTTGATGCAACCCCCTATTGTCACTCTAAATCCCTTCTTTTTGATGCAATCCCCTATTGTCACTCTAAATCTCTTCTTTTTGATGCAACCCCCTATTGTCACTCTAAATCCCTTATTTTTGATGCAACCCCCTATTGTCCCTCTAAAACCCTTTGAGATTTTAAATGTTAAGGATTAAAGAAAGAGAACAAAATCCCATTCTTGTATGCTATTTTAAGGATGTTGAATGTTTAACTGGTTTGGATTTTCTGTCATAAGACAAAATAAAAGACTGCCTACAATTTATCAACAATTGCAATCCAAGTGATATGCCAAAGCAACTAGCTTGCTGAAATAAACAGAAGAATGAATACTGTGTTAAGTTACAATTTGTGTAAAGTATAAGAAATAAACCAAACTGAATCAACAACAATCTAGAAAGAACTTTTTTCAGTACTTTAGCTTAAAATCTTTAATGAATATAAGATAGCCATGTGTGTCATATGTTTTGTATATTTAATTTAACTGTTTGTCTGTTAGTCTTTTTTTTTAAATTCCATTACATGCTATTGTAATGTAACATTGTTTACTGGACTTGACCTTGTCCTAAATTGAGTTCAGTTCTCTTTGACAAGATTGACCTTTTTTAAAAATTTTGTTTATTTCATTGATGTAAACTTATAATAGCTTCATTATCCACTATGGATATGAGTTCAATAACCAAATTATTTTTCTGGTAAACATGTTGATTTGGGTCAGCATTTTGGGAATTCCAAAGTGAATTTTTAATAGGTATTATGTTTTAAATAAAAAAGACTCATAAAATCATGCTAGAAAGCTATATTCCATCAGGTAATGGTTGTTTTTAGAAAATGCTAATTTGTGACTTATGTCAAACAGAAAACTATATTATCTTGTGACTGTCAGAATTTTACCAGTGGTGCTTTAACATCTGGCACTTTAAATTGCATTATGTTGTGTCCATTTTATGCTGAATTTTACTTTTCTTCAAATTATTGACAAGTAATTATTTTCTCTGCAAAGACAAAAGTACTCTGACAAAATTCTTATACTAAATTCAAATCTGGAATAATATTTATGTGACTCAACAAGAGACAGATGGCACATCAGTATGACACAGACAATTCTTATACTAAATTCAAATCTGGAATAATATTTATGTGACTCAACAAGAGACAGATGGCACATCAGTATGACACAGACTATAACAGACCCATCATTGCCTTCAAGTTTAGATCTCTAGGATTTGAACAGAATTTTGTTCAAGACATTTTATTACTAGGACTTGTGACTTTAATTCTTGGATTAATTTTGGATTTAATTCACAGAAGCATAAGTTTTTTCTCATTTTTCACTTTGTAATCAAGGGAAATAAATTATGTAAAATTTTACAAAGTTGGCTATCTTCACTTGTTTCTGTTACTTACTTTGAGAGCATAAACTCAACAAATATATTAATTAGTTTTGTTTTTTTTTAAAAAAAACTATACCCACAAAAATAAATGAATTCACTGTAAATTTTATGACTGCTTAAAGATGTCCTCTCATGCCGTTTTATCTTTCTTACCTCCATGTGGAAGATGCATGCTATTCTTACAGCACAGCGAATACCATCCAAACACAGAGTGGCTATCTGTGGGTCATCACAGTCCTGCAGGCCTACACTGAAAGCTGCCAGAAAGGGTGTCCATGCCATCTGCACAATAAACATTGATACAAGTGAATACTAAGCAAAAGAACATTTGCATGGCAAGATCATTCTGCATTGTGTTGTCAAGCTTTTCTACCACTGATGCCAACTGCTATCAATCATTATTATATGCTCATTCTTTTCTCTGTGAACTTTACATTGTCAGATTCATTCAGTATTTTCCAATATTGCACCCGTGCGCTTTTTTCATATTGAATTCATGCAAATATAGGAAATACTTTCTATTGTAAACAATTTGTTTCTGAAGGAACTAAAGCAGGTATTTCATGGACTCCCACATATCAGCAGCTTTGGCACATTCCATGTTAACCTTTTTGTTACAATGTTTCAAACTTAGGCTAGCTACAGACTTCAGAGAGGGTTCTTACAAATAACATTCAAGTTATCAGACATAAACAGTCTTCTTTAGCTGGTAATAAGAATGGCAAAAAATATACTTAAAATTTTACATCCTGAATTTCTTCAAAATGTACTTTAGGTTTTGGAAATCCGAATTACATGAGTTATGTCATGGGTTCTCAAGGTTGATCACACATTTCAAAATTATGCTGCAATTTCAAGTATCTTCCAAATGCAGTTATATCCTTCTTTCTGCACTCAAAATAAAATAAACATTAAATTCCACAGCATTTTTTCGATAACTGCAATTGAAAGACTTCATATTTTTTCCTACATTATGATTTGAATCATTCATTAACAAACGAGAAACATGCATACTGATGTCAACACACTTCTGCCTCGCTGCTTCAATACAATAGTATTGACACAGATGCTGCTGGAATCAGATTTAAATTATTTCATGTAGATAAATCCAGACCATAATCACCAAATTGCATTGAATCAACAAAAATACCAAAACATATTCATTCCAGATCAGATGGAAACGTTGTTGCAAAGCACATTCATTCACAATATGACTCCAAATTTCAACTTTAAGCAGACCAAATGCCATTTTCTTTCTAAACTTACATTTAGTGCATGACCAACATCAAATTTATTTGGTCGGAGTTAAGTGTGCATTAATAATGATGTTGTGTAATGATGCATCTATGCTTGTGTATTTAGTTTTTAATACAGCATACAAGTTACTCTGTTTCTAGTAGTTTATTTTTTGTTTATATATTTAAGCCTTGGGTAGAATAAGAAAACGAGCATATAATAAAAAGGTTACTGTATTTGTATGGTTAAATATGAACTCGTTTTGTCGGATGGATATACTGAACTCCAAAGGTTGTGCTGTATAGTCATCTGAAAAGATCGTTCCCATACAAATGCAGTAACCTATAATTCCAGCATCAATTTTATCTCTGTCTAGGCAGTCTGTCCAGAATGAATAACATGTTCACTAATAAATCAAACTTCGATACAGTCATGTTGTGTCTTCCTATACACTTATACATATCTGAATACAGTCTTTAACAAATATGGTCCAGTAAGAATAAATGGTGATATCCATTCATCCAGTTCCAACACCCTGAACTCCTTCAACATTTTTGGACCAAAACTGTAACTACACACATTTTATTTCCTCATTAATTATTTTTGTCTTTTTTTTTCTCAACTCTGCTGCCATTTTTAATCTACTGACATTCTGGTCAACCGATTTCTTGTCATCTAAATCTTTTTTTTTTAAAGGAAGAAGAAATAATGAACATACCAGTCAGTCACATTAATGCCAAAGCTTTTTTCACCCTAACACTGTCCATTTAAAAAATATGGATTATCTCCATATTCAGATTTAACGGAGTTTTCTCAACACAATTTTGGACTGAGGAATTTTTGCTAAAATTCTTAATTATTCTGCGAAATTTAAGATGGTTGGCATCTCTGTCAATTCTTAAGAAAAATTTAACAATGTTAACAACAACAAACCTAAGTGTGCTTCAATGAAAGAAAACATTCCTTTGAAATAAAATTATATACTCTTAAAGGAACTTACCTACAGCAGTTATCATCCATTACATCATGGTATAGCTGATTCAAAACACTGTATCTACATTAATATCTGTATGTTCCATTTACTTATGCCATACATCACCTTCCACAAAACTTCAGTATTTATTCATTCTTGTTCATGGTTTCCACAAATGTATCCAATTTGCGTTATGTATGTAATCATTTCACAGTTATTCATAAAAGTTACATTCACTGGATTCTGTCCTATATTCAGTTGCAGGATAAAAACTGCATGAGCACTATGTGTATATCTTCAAATGATGATGGGGATCTTGAGTTATTGTGCAGAAACCACTATTTTCCTTTCAGTCAGTGACCTTGACCTATGATCATGTGCCCCAAAATGATAGAGTTCTGCTTCCTTACTTGAAGTGTAAGCCATCCACAAGGTTTGATAACTTAATGGCAGACAAGCCAGGTTACTGTGCGGAAACAAAACTGGTAATTTATGGATGGCCGGATTGACATTATATTATATGCTATGCCTTAATTGTGTATGTACAAACTGCTGGAGCAAAATTATCTGTCCATATGTGCATATTCAGGTGATGACTGATATTTACCAAGTGTTTAGTAGTTAAACACATGTTAAAGATGGAAGGATGGATGTACAAGTGGATTCCAAGAAAGCTCCCCACCAAAAGAGCATAACAACCTAATTCCACAAAATAGAATAAAGTATTCATATCTTGCAATTCTACTACAGACTGCAGTAAACCAATCCTGTGTTTTATTTTGTTGTTTTTTTTAGTTTTGTAGGGACAAGTTTAAATGAGTAAAGTTTGGTTATACCAAATCTTCCCTTTGGGGATAACATACACAGGAGCTTATATGAACTGATAATTTTAATCTTAACTAAGGTTCTATATAAAGACAGTCTACCTTGAACATGGGCCTGACATGTTCCAGGTGTGTAGCACTTGTGAAACTTGTCTGAACATGGCTTACACCTTCCATCAATGCCTTGGCCGTCTGGGCCATCTGTTCCATCTCCAGGTTGTACAACAGCCGACGCTTTTTATCACTCGTTATGTCCTCTGAAAACATAGGTAAATATCTCTACTATGAAATAATTTCTTTCAAAGCCAAGTACTACAATCACAATATTTCATTCAATTTAATAACTCTGTACTTTGAAGCAACATACATTTTTGGCAAATTACAATTGAGCAATGCCATGAATTTTTCATGCTATCTTAACAAATACTTTATTCCAACACATGGATTTCCAACTACAATAACAAACAAAATACAAACTGAAAGTAAGTAATGTTCAAATAAAATTGTTGATAAAACATTGATTGCTTTATTTCATAAAAACAGCATCCGTTAATCCACTCATCAACAAACAGTGTCACTAACAGCCATCCTAGTTCAGGAACCAAGTATAGTTATTGGTGTTTAGTGCAAACATCACATTAGGATCTTTTATTCACAGAAATATTAACATCACAAACATTTTAATAAAAATTAATTCAACTGCTAAATTCACACAAATTTTATGATTGCTAATGTTTTGTTGCATTTTACAGGGTTCCTGCACACTTAACAAAAACAAATTCCATGACTTTTCCAAAACTTTCCAGGGCCATTTCATAAAATTCAAGGACCATACTATCTTGCATTGTCAAGTAAATGAACATAAAGAATGACATCTTTCAGTCTAATATAACAAAGTTAACAACAAATATTTTTAATATGTACATTTTAAATTTACCTGGGCTAGTACACTTTGACTTTATGTAGTAATTTTTGTCATAATCCAATGTTTAATGTAATTTGTATTCAAAAGAAAAAAAATGAAAAACAATCCTATGTAGTCTTTGTATGTAAAATTAACAAAACACATTACTTTCCAGTTGCTTTTTTCGTATAGTGAACTCTACCGGCAATCATGTGATTCTTCCATTAAGGGAACTTACTCTTGTTAAATGAATTGAAACCATTTAGCGATAGTAATTTTATCATTTTATTTAATCGGTAATCAGTGCTCTATGAAATTTGATGTAATCAATTTCTTTAACTCCACTGTCACAAATTCAGTGACTTTTCCAAAACTTTGCAAGGTTTTGACAAATTCCATAACTTTTCAAGGCCCTTGAAATTTATTTTTTAAATTCCAAAACTTTTCCAGGATTCCATGACCTGCAGGAACCCTGATTTTATGGGCTTTTTTGTAAGTATTTGAGAGAAAAAGGCACTTCCAATTTCTATGGCATGAAAGAGCTGAGAGTACTTGACTTCCTGTGGACATTATGCGAGTCCATAACAGGTTGACTGTCCACATTTAACTACAACCTAATCTCCACTCCCACATTCTATCTTGTTCAAGACATTATCTTCCTTGCACATGGAAACTGTTTCTACAGTCTGGTGATAATACTAATTTAAGTGAAGACATGGTAGAAAGATCTTTTAAAAGCATATAAGTTGTGCAAAACAAGTGACCAACACAAGTCCCACACCTGATCCAATCAAATGAACTACAAAAGGCTATCAGTAACAGGTAGTCTTGTCAAGAAAATACCATATAAATAGGTAAGTCTGTCTCTCTGTAATCTGCATGCTGGAATACAACCAATATGTCAACATATATAAAACAGCACCACCAGACCACAATGACAGATCAAAATATCAAATGATGGTGATATCAATAATGTATCACATCATCGTGAATTCTATCAACATGCAGTAGAGGTGTCTTGTTTCACCTCAGTTCTAAGTGCCACTGTATGCATGTTAAAATGGAGTGGATGGTTTTGGGTGGGATACATTTGTTTCTTATCCCAGTGATCTTAGGTGCTATGTGCTAATATATACATATCCAATGGGAGAGGATATTTCTGATTGGGTAGTTATCCCAGTGAATATTAGTTCCAGATTCTAATGACCAGAACTAGCTATTAACGACCTATGGACATTTACTTAGAATTTTTTTGTGGTCAAATGTTTTTAGTTTGATGAAAAAAAAAAACTAAATTTTTTCTTGTACTTAAATAAGTGGATGGAAACGGGTGCCCTCTTATTTCTACCCAAGAATAATTATTTTTGAGGTCTTTAAATTCATAACAAAAATAGAGCTATCATACATAGCTGCAAACTACCAATATATGTCATCACCACCTTGCTGACTGTCACCAAAATGCACAACCTATGTAACAAGTTTAGTGAGTTTTCACCCAGGAATTTTGGACACAAAATTACAAACTAATGAATAAATGGATGGACATATGAAGTGAATCACAATATTCCCCTCACTAACATGCACTGTGTGTGTGCGTGCGTGTGTGTAGAGTGAAGTGAGCGTAGCCTATTGAACTCCTCTCAATACCAGGGATCCTTAAATCTTTTTCAAGAAATACTGCACAATCAACTTACAAATAATGTTTAGTAGTTTTTCTCTCCATCAAACAAGAGTTAATCTGTACCATGTACTCATTATGGAGCATAAAAGCTTCATGTTTTAAACCAAATCAACTTAGAACATGGAATGCAAGATTAAACCAAAACGTTTCATCCTACTTGCTGTTGTATTGTGCTTCTGTACATCCACAACTTTCATCTTGATCTCATTTCCTGCAATCTGATCATAGACAGCTGAGAGATATTCCTCTGGCAAATCCCTGGTATCGTTGATGCCCCGATTCATTTTAATATACTGCTCTTTTGTCATCTTTTCCTTTACTTGTGCACTGTGGAGATCTGTCGTCAACATTATGATGGAATATGCAAGCACGTAGGCTGCATCAGCACTAGCAAATATGCCACTACTGTAAATGTAGAAGAAAATGATTTGTAAGACAAAGGTTATGCAAACCATGTTATGAATTTTTCCCACTGTATTTGACTTGTATAAAACTTGTATATTTAAGAATTTAACTACATATTTGATGGCTCTCATAAAGTTAATAAGTTTTTGAAATTTAATTACTGCATGAAAGGTTGTTGAGAGCGAAGACTCTTCCTGATTTTCAAACTGTGACTCCATGAAGCCTGTTAAATGTGAAGTTCAGTTTTTATAATAAATATTTAAATAATAAAGAATGACAAGAAATAAAAAAACAACTATATTTTAGCCATTGTTTATGTTTATGAATATGTGATAGCACACAAGATAGGTGTATGAACACATATGTAGTTATTAACTTCAACTTTTGGTGTCAAATGATATGATCTTAAACCAATTCCCATTTTATGAAGGTTTGGTAAAAACTGTAATTATAAAACTTTATCAATGAAATCTATTAATGTCACTGACAATAGAAAAGTGATACACATCTCACCATTTTCTAATGGACAATAAATTAACTTTAAAATATATGGTAGGGTTAATAATTGAAACTATATACAGTACCATCAATAATGTAAATATATGGGCATTTTAAAAAATCTTTCCATTCAGATAATTTATTTTCATATGAAAGTTATTTTTTCATATCTTATTTTGCACAAATATCTTATCTGAAAATTAATACCTTATTGTCAGGATTGTGTTATGATGTACCTGGCAAGTTCAATGCTGGTAAAAAAGTGGGCATGGTAAACTAGGAGGAAAAATATATTTGCTTGCTAATAAGGAATATTTACATGATAGTGCTTTGGGGTTTTCTTTTATCAATAATCACTTGTTTCAGTAAAACATACTTGGGACCCATGGAAGAAACTTTCAGTGTGGAGTAGTGCAGTTAAGAATTTTATATTATTTCCATATTAACTCTTTTAGTGATCAGAGCATCATGGCATTCATTTTTTTTAAAAACTGCCTTCCCTGCTTACTTGTATGTTTAAAAGAAACAACCCTACATTTTTTTTTAAAAACTGCATTTCCTGCATACCTGTATGTTTAAATGGAACAGCCCTATATTTTTTTAAAAACTGCCTTCCCTGCATACTTGTATGTTTAAATGGAACAGCCCTACATTTTTTTAAAAACTGCATTTCCTGCATACTTGTATGTTTAATTAGAACAACCCTACATTTTTTTAAAAACTGCCTTCCCTGCATACCTGTATGTTTAAATGGAACAGCCCTACATTTTTTTAAAAACTGCCTTCCCTGCATACCTGTATGTTTAAATGGAACAGCCCAACATATTTTTAAAAACTGCCTTCCCTGCATACCTGTATGTTTAAATAGAACAGCCCTACATTTTTTTAAAAACTGCCTTCCCTGCATACCTGTATGTTTAAATAGAACAGCCCTATATTTTTTTAAAAACTGCCTTCCCTGCATACCTGTATGTTTAAATAGAACAGCCCTACATTTTTTTAAAAACTGCCTTCCCTGCATACCTGTAAGTTTAAATGGAACAGCCCTACATTTTTTTAAAAAATGCCTTCCCTGCATACTTGTATGTTTAAATGGAACAGTCCTATATTTTTTAAAAACTGCATTTCCTGCATACTTGTATATTTAAATGGAACAGCCCTACATTTTTTAATAAATGTCTTCCCTGCATACTTGTATGTTTAAAAGGAACAACCCTACATTTTTTAATAACTGCCTTCTCTGCATACTTGTATGTTCAAATGGAACAGCCCTATTTTTTTTTAAAAACTGCCTTTCCTGCATACTTGTATATTTTTTAAATGGAACAGCCCTACATTTTTTAATAAATGCCTTCCCTGCTTTCTTGTATGTTTAAAAGAAACAACCCTACATTTTTAAAAACTGCCTTCCCTGCATACCTGTATATTTAAATAGAACGGCACTACATTTTTTAAAAAACTGCCTTCCCTGCATACCTGTATGTTTAAATGGAACAGCCCTATTTTTTTTAAAAAACTGCCTTTCCTGCATACTTGTATATTTTTTAAATGGAACAGCCCTACATTTTTTAATAAATGCCTTCCCTGCTTTCTTGTATGTTTAAAAGAAACAACCCTACATTTTTTAAAAACTGCCTTCCCTGCATACCTGTATATTTAAATAGAACGGCACTACATTTTTTTAAAAACTGCCTTCCCTGCATACCTGTATGTTTAAATGGAACAGCCCTATATTTTTTTAAAAACTGCCTTTCCTGCATATTTGTATATTTAAATGGAACAGCCCTACATTTTTTAATAAATGCCTTCCCTTCATACTTGTATGTTTAAAAGGAACAACCCTACATTTTTTAATAACTGCCTTCCCTGCATACTTGTATGTTGAAATGGAACAGCCCTACAGAATTATTGTTGCAGTTCTGATATGTTACTTTTTCTCAATCCCTGTTAGTCTGTTCATATACTGCCACTGGTGATGCATGCAGGTTTCACAGAATATCCACAGTAACCAACCCTAAATGATATCATTACTTTCTATAAACCTTGACAATTTCATAATCATGGAAGATATTGCTTAATCTGTTTGAATGGACACAGAATATTCAAAAAACCAGCAAGACACAATCATTGGTAGATCTCTGACCAAGACTGTGACCCATATCATAACAATGTATACAACTGCTGATGGGATTGAGTTAACTGTCTGTGATGATAGATGTATCACCAAAAGGATAAACATTCATTCAAATTATCTTGAATTTAAATATTTTAATAGATAAAATCTATTCTTTTTTAAAACCATGGATGTTAAAACTAAATCTCCAAATATATTGTGAGAATTCCTCGAAGTAGCTACATCATATATAATGGCTCAGGAATTTAGTTAAGAAAAGTTATTTGGAACAAAATATAGGTCTAAACATCCAACCAAAATGACATTATCTATCAAAAATCTCCTATGAATAAAAATGAAAAAAATGAGCTCTAGGAACTCATATGTTGTTGATGCCAACTGCTTTGTTTACTGAACTGCTTGTCAACAAGTAAGTTTTTATGCCCATTGATAAAATGTGTTAATATTATATTCCGATTGAGATTTTGTCCACTGACAAAATTTAGGTCACAGGTGTCTCGTACACATCGAGTTCAAACCTTAATATTCCTTATCATTGTCACTGTCGCCAACAATATCACACCACTCTTGTTGTATATGATACCTCTCTTCTTGGTTTTCTTTACAAGCCCAAAATCTTCAATATTTTCTATTATTTCGTCTCAGGATTCATCATCATACGAGTCTGCCATTTTGAATATACTTAGGCAATTTCGAAGATTTCTATTTATAGATCGGCCCCCACCCTTTCTTGTAAAGAACCTACCTAAAAATCCAAATGTATCCAAATAGTATGCAAATGAATCAAAGTATGAACAAAATATTTACTATAGAGGAATCCCAGACATTGACCAATCAAAGAATTTATCACAAAAACGGGACAGGTATATGAAACCAGAATACCAGTTTACAGTCTTGAGCGTGAGTCGTTGTTCCTGAACCGCTTTTCTGGTTTGTAGTGTTGAAAGGGTTAATTACAATGTGATTAAATCCAATTCTTGAGTACCAATTGTTATCATCTCACTAATGCATTAATTGCATTTATTAAATCCAATCCACAAGTAATGACAATTCTTATCATATCACCAATGCATTAACTGCACTGTGATTAAATCCAATCCATAGGTAATAATAATTATATCACCAATGCATTAATTACACTGTGATTAAATCCAATTATCCAGTAACAATTCTTATCATCTCCCTAATGCATTAATTACACTGATTAAATCCAATCCACAAGTAATGACAATTCTTATCACATCAATAATGCATTAATTACTGTGACTAAATCCAATTCTTGAATAACAGCAGTGTTTATCATGTCTCCAATGTATTCATTAAACTGTGATTAAATCCAATCCATAAGTAATAATTATTATAAAACCAATGCATTAATCACAGTGAATAAATTCAATTCTTAAGTAGAACAGTTAATGCTATCAGAGCATTAATTACACTGATAATAAATGCAATCCTCATGTATCATCATTTCTTATCATGTCACCAATGCATTAATTACAGAGTAGTCTTCATGCTGGTTAGGAGCACAGGTCCTTGCCTGATGTAACTATGTATGATGAAACTATGTTGTAAAAGTATCCATGCTACATGACACTGAGATCAAAGGCAAGACTGATCAAATTGCCTATAGTCATCTTTTGCTGTTATGACTGCACATTTTTGATACATGTAGAGTGTAAATGAGGCATGGGTTTTGTCTTAATATAGCATGTCTTTTTATGCATGTATAGTGTAATCAAAGCATGGGTTTTGTCTCAACTAATGTAGAATGTTTTTGATACATGTAGAGTGTAATCAATACATGGGTTTTGTCTCAAGTAATGTAGAATGTTTTTGATACATGTAGAGTGTAATCAATACATGGGTTTTGTCTCAACTAATGTAGAATGTTTTTGATACATGTAGAGTGTGATCAATACATGGGTTTTGTCTCAATTAATGTAGAATGTTTTTGATACATGTAGAGTGTAATCAATACATGGGTTTTGTCTCAACTAATGTAGAATGTTTTTGATACATGTAGAGTGTAATCAATACATGGGTTTTGTCTCAATTAATGTAGAATGTTTTTGATACATGTAGAGTGTAATTAATACATGGGTTTTGTCTCAATTAATGTAGAATGTTTTTGATACATGTAGAGTGTAATCAATACATGGGTTTTGTCTCAATTAATGTAGAATGTTTTTGATACATGTAGAGTGTAATCAATACATGGGTTTTGTCTCAATTAATGTAGAATGTTTTTAATACATGTAGAGTGTAATCAATACATGGGTTTTGTCTCAACTAATGTAGAATGTTTTTGATACATGTAGAGTGTAATCAATACATGGGTTTTGTCTCAATTAATGTAGAATGTTTTTGATACATGTAGAGTGTAATTAATACATGGGTTTTGTCTCAATTAATGTAGAATGTTTTTGATACATGTAGAGTGTAATCAATACATGGGTTTTGTCTCAATTAAAGTAGAATGTTTTTGATACATGTAGAGTGTAATTAATACATGGGTTTTGTCTCAACTAATGTAGAATGTTTTTGATACATGTAGAGTGTAATCAATACATGGGTTTTGTCTCAATTAATGTAGAATGTTTTTGATACATGTAGAGTGTAATTAATACATGGGTTTTATCTTAATCAATATAGAAAATAGTTTTGATACATGTAGCATTTTTCTGATACATGCATCAAGTGTTTTGTCTACATGTAACATATCATTCTTGTAATTGAAATAAACAGAAAGCTGACACAAATAAAATCAGATCAAAGATGTGACGAAAAAGCAATAAAGATTTATTGATGAAACTTGCTATGGATTTATTCATGAAGAGTACCTACAGTGCCAAAGTACAAGCACTTGCAAGTACTAATTTTTTTTTGTATTTCAAAAATATGAAAAAACAAAAACTGTTAATCTTCTAAAGAAAATGAACCTGACACAAAGATGTTCAATCCTTTGTATTTATGCCTAAGAATTGTTGATCAACCACGGTATGCAGAAATTATGTGAAAGAAATTGTTCATTTGAGTTTAAAACTTTTAATGTCAACTTCCACAAAGTGTTGGTTAATACAGAAAGTAATCAGGTGTAAATCATCTGGAAAGTTTCACATAAAATGATGAAAATATGCCAAAGTGAATTGTATTTATCAAATGGTCAAGAAAAGCGCCTCCTTATGATCACATTATGAAGATTTGATTACAGTCATTATTTTAGCAAAAACACAAAAGCAAACTCTGGAAATATCTGTAGGCTTTAATTAAATTAACATTGTAGATTACTTTGAGCTTTACTTAAATCATAAATGTGTGTAAAATATACCATTAAATCTATACTTAATATGACATGGCAAGGTTCCATGGTTGTTTGTGTGATCAAATGACAATATTAATGTATTAAAACCTTACCTTCAACATATGAAATAATGAAAAAAGGAAAAAAAGCCCAACTTGTGTGCCACACACACTAACAGACCAGTATTTTTATACTACTGTGTACATACTATTTCACAACCTGCAAATAGGGTTAAGACAGAAATTTGACCCAATATAGTTCAATTATAGTAATTTCTCCATTTTTAAGAAATTATTTAAATTTTTTGGAATCTGACATCCTTGCAAGCAAGGTTATCCTTGTTCTGTTCATAAGCAAAGGAAGCCAAACAAGAGTCTTGCCTCCAAATAGTGTGATAATCCCATAGCTTCTTCCTGATGCTGGTGGGACAGGAAACCAAGCATGTCGGTATTGTACCAAATTCTGCCTTAGAGCAATGTTGTTCCAAAGTTTCAGCTAAAAAGAGCAACTGATATTGAAGAAATGACTTTCAAACACTTTAATGCAAGACATCAACACTGCTGATGCAAACATCAGAGAAGTGATACTTATGTACTCCTATTGACATCAAGACAATAAATGCATTACATTTCTGAAGAATCCTTACTTGACGTTGCATTCTGTGTATCTTGCTGCAAACTTCTCCATTAATCTATCGATCTTTTGTGCTTCACCCGGCAGTCTAAACCCTTCCAAAAACCTCCGCAATGCAGACACAAAGTCCAACTCAGCAAAATTCAGCTGATCCACAAAGGCATACATTACCTCCTTGTTATATCTGGTTTTAAAAAAAAACCATAAAGACATTTATTTATGGAACATGTCCCACCACAGTGCATGAAAAATGACCTAATTTCAAAACTTAACCAATCCAAATGGACTGTTCTGTTTTTGCTGGCTTTAATGGCACTTTTACCACATTACTGTCTATATCCTACTAGGAGCTAACAACCTTTCTTAAGGACAAGGTGTGCAAAAAAAAAAAAGTTTAATTTATTGCTTTACAGACTCATCAAATGAAAGCCTTTAACTGTTTTATTACAATAAAATCTGCCTTGATAGACAACCCTTGTGCTAAAACACTTTTGTCTTAAAAGACAGGTGATCATTATAGCATTCATCTTTCAAGTCAGGTTTTACTGTGTAGTATACCAGTATCAAAATGAATTTCTTTTTAAAAAAAAAGATCAAGGTCACTTAATTCTCCTAAACTGGCTGAAATCTGTCTAATAGTCAAAGGCAAGAACAGCAACAAATGTTAGTAGATAACCAAGAAATCTGGGTTAGTAAGAAGTATTCTGCCAAACTTCTTCAAGCTGTATTGAGTTATTATTATGAGTGAAGGTTTACGTACATTGATCCATATTTGATGGCAGATCAGCATCATGTTTTACAAAATTTGAAATCCCTTTTTATAAGAATGCTTGCTTTCAATTTTGTTTCAATTCTAATGAGCATCTTTCTTGATAACTTTTGAATACAGATTTTTCTACATGTAGTAATAGCAGCCATATTACAAGACAGAATAGGAAACTGGAAAGGCTTCCATACCAGCAAATTAGGTCAATCTGTAAATAATGTTTTTTGTGAGAAGCCATTCAAGTTTTTTTCGGCAATTTTAATAATTGTTGCTACAATAGATAGCACATGGGCATCATTTATAAAAACCTAAAATGTTTTTATTTTAATGTTTTTAGTCAAATTCTAGTTAGACTTGTAAACATTTATCTGTTTTTAAAAACTGCCCATATCTTGTTAAACATGTAAACCTTTATCTATTTTTAAAAATAGTGCCCATATCTTGTAAAACATGTAAAGCTTCTTTATCTGTTTTTAAAAAAGTACCCGTATCTTGTAAGACTTGTAAACCTTTATCTGCTTTTAAAAACAGCGACCATATCTTGTAAGACAAGTAAACCTTTATCTGTTTTTTAAAAACAGTGACCATATCTTGTAAGACATGTAAACCTTTATGTTTTTAAAAACAATGACCATATCTTGTAGGAATGTAAACCTTTATGTTTTTGAAAACAGTGACCATATCTTGTAAGACATGTAAACCTTTATGTTTTTCAAAACAGTGACCATATCTTGTAAGACATGTAAACCTTTATCTGTTTTTAAAAACAGTGGTCATATCTAGTAAGACATGTACACCTTTATCTGTTTTTAAAAACAGTGGCCACTCTCTTGTAAGACATGTAAACCTTTATGCTTTTAAAAACAGTGACCATATTTTGTAAGACATGTAAACCTTTATCTGTTTTTAAAAACTGTGGCCACTCTCTTGTAAGACATGTAAACCTTTATGTTTTTAAAAAAGTGACCATATTTTGTAAGACATGTAAACCTTTATCTGTTTTTAAAAATTGTGGACATATATTGTAAGTCATGTAAACCTTTATCTGTTTTTAAAACAGTGGTCATATCTAGTAAGACATGTACACCTTTATCTGTTTTTAAAAACAGTGGCCACTCTCTTGTAAGACATGTAAACCTTTATGGTTTAAAAACAGTGACCATATTTTGTAAGACATATAAACCTTTATCTGTTTTTAAAAACAGTGGCCACTATCTTGTAAGACATGTAAACCTTTATGTTTTTAAAAAAGTGACCATATTTTGTAAGACATGTAAACATTTATCTGTTTTTAAAACAGTGACCATATCTTGTAAGACTTGTAAACCTTTATCTGTTTTTAAAAACAGTGGCCACTATCTTGTAAGACATGTAAACCTTTATGTTTTTAAAAACAGTGACCATATCTTGTAAGACATGTAAACCTTTATCTGTTTTTAAAAACAGTGACCATATCTTGTAAGACATGTAAACCTTTATCTGTTTTTAAAACAGTGGCCATATCTTGTAAGACTTGTAAACCTTTATGTTTTTGAAAACAGTGACCATATCTTGTAAGACATGTAAGCCTTTATGTTTTTAAAAACAGTGACCATATCTTGTAAGACAAGTAAACCTTTATCTGTTTTTAAAAACACTGGCCATATCTTGCACCACATATAGACATTAATTGTACACATTTAAATGACTTTCATGCTTTGGTGATTTCTAAAAAATGTAGGCATTCAGCTGAGTGATGTTTGAGAATTTGCTTATATATTTAACAATATTTCACTAATTGCAGCCATATCAAATGGGACTACATCATAATTTGCAACTTTAAAGGCCTTCATGAATCTATGTCTTCTGTTTATTTGGTTAAAATCTGCTGAGCAGTTTTTGAGAAGTCCGTTAAAGGTTTTTCTACATCGGGTGTCAGATGGAGATGCATAAATTGTAATAATCACAATGACCTTTGCAAGATGAATCCTTTATCAAATTTGCTCAAATTCACTTGTGTTTTTGAGATGAAGTCCTTAAAAGGCATTTTTAAATATCAGTAATGGCTGCCATATTTGATAGCAAACTGGCATAATCTAAATAAGCTTGAATACATTAATCTGATTACATTCTGTAGAGTGATTTTTGAGAAGACATAATTCTTTGTAATTTTACAATCATATGTACAAATCTGAATTGCCTTCATGCTTTGTCAAATTTGTTAGTATTGTGCTGAGTGGTTATAAAGAGTCTTTTAAAGGTTAGCCTATTCTCTACCCACAGGTGTATTTTATTGCTGATTGGAATAATCTGTGAGATGCATTCATGTCAAGATGTTTTGTGCAAAATCAAGCTGAGTGGTTGTTAAAAAGTAATTTAAAGGATTTTCTATTTATAGTAACAGTGTCATATTTGACAGTGGATTAGCATCAGTTGGACAAATATGAAAGACCTCCATGTTAGGATGCTGTCTGATAAATGTGGTGATAAATATGAAAGACCTCCATGCTATGATGCTGTCTGCTAAATGTGGTGATAAATATGAAAGACCTCCATGCTAGGATGCTGTCTGCTAAATAAGACCTCTATGTTAGGATGCTGTCTGCTAAATGTGGTGATAAATATGAAAGACCTCCATGCTAGGATGCTGTCTGCTAAATGTGGTGATAAATATGAAAGACCTCCTTGTTAGGATGCTGTCTGCTAAATGTGGTGATAAATATGAAAGACCTCCATGATAGGATGCTGTCTGCTAAATGTGGTGATAAATATGAAAGACCTCCATGTTAGGATGTTGTCTGCTAAATGTGGTGATAAATATGAAAGACCTTGCCAGGATGCTGTCTGCTAAATGTGGTGATAAATATGAAAGACCTCCATGTTAGGATGCTGTCTGCTAAATGTGGTGATAAATATGAAAGACCTCCATGCTAGGATGCTGTCTGCTAAATGTGGTGATAAATATGAAAGACCTCCTTGCTAGGATGCTGTCTGCTAAATGTGGTGATAAATATGAAAGACCTCCATGCTAGGATGCTGTCTGCTAAATGTGGTGATAAATATGAAAGACCTCCATGCTATGATGCTGTCTGCTAAATGTGGTGATAAATATGAAAGACCTCCATGCTAGGATGCTGTCTGCTAAATAAGACCTCCATGTTAGGATGCTGTCTGCTAAATGTGGTGATAAATATGAAAGACCTCCTTGTTAGGATGCTGTCTGCTAAATAAGACCTCCATGTTAGGATGCTGTCTGCTAAATGTGGTGATAAATATGAAAGACCTCCATGCTAGGATGCTGTCTGCTAAATAAGACCTCCATGTTAGGATGCTGTCTGCTAAATGTGGTGATAAATATGAAAGACCTCCATGCTATGATACTGTCTGCTAAATGTGGTGATAAATATGAAAGACCTCCATGCTAGGATGCTGTCTGCTAAATAAGACCTCCTTGTTAGGATGCTGTCTGCTAAATGTGGTGATAAATATGAAAGACCTCCATGTTAGGATGTTGTCTGCTAAATGTGGTGATAAATATGAAAGACCTCCTTGTTAGGATGCTGTCTGCTAAATGTGGTGATAAATATGAAAGACCTCCATGTTAGAATGCAGTCTGCTAAATGTGGTGATAAATATTAAAGTCCTCCATGCTATGATGTTGTCTGCTAAATGTGGTGATAAATATGAAAGACCTCCATGCTATGATGCTGTCTGCTAAATGTGGTGATAAATATGAAAGACCTCCATGCTAGGATGCTGTCTGCTAAATAAGACCTCCATGTTAGGATGCTGTCTGCTAAATGTGGTGATAAATATGAAAGACCTCCTTGTTAGGATGCTGTCTGCTAAATAAGACCTCCATGTTAGGATGCTGTCTGCTAAATGTGGTGATAAATATGAAAGACCTCCATGCTAGGATGCTGTCTGCTAAATAAGACCTCCATGTTAGGATGCTGTCTGCTAAATGTGGTGATAAATATGAAAGACCTCCATGCTATGATACTGTCTGCTAAATGTGGTGATAAATATGAAAGACCTCCATGCTAGGATGCTGTCTGCTAAATAAGACCTCCTTGTTAGGATGCTGTCTGCTAAATGTGGTGATAAATATGAAAGACCTCCATGTTAGGATGTTGTCTGCTAAATGTGGTGATAAATATGAAAGACCTCCTTGTTAGGATGCTGTCTGCTAAATGTGGTGATAAATATGAAAGACCTCCATGTTAGAATGCAGTCTGCTAAATGTGGTGATAAATATTAAAGTCCTCCATGCTATGATGTTGTCTGCTAAATGTGGTGATAAATATGAAAGACCTCCATGCAGGTTGCTGTCTGCTAAATAAGACTTCTATGTTAGGATTCTGTCTGCTAAATGTGGTGATAAATATGAAAGACCTCCATGTTAGGATGCTGTCTGCTAAAGAAGACCTCCATGTTAGGATGCTGTCTGCTAAATAAGACTTCTATGTTAGGATTCTGTCTGCTAAATGTGGTGATAAATATGAAAGACCTCCATGCTAGGATGCTGTCTGCTAAAGAAGACCTCCATGCTAGGATGCTGTCTGCTAAATAAGATCTCCATGCTAGGATGCTGTCTGCTAAATAAGACCTCCATGCTAAGATGCTGTCTGCTAAAAAAGACCTCCATGTTAGGATGCTGTTTGCTAAATGTGGTGATAATTAATCAAGTGGGTTTTAAGGAGAAAAAAGCAAATATTGATGGACAACTCATTGCACACAATGGACAAGGCACAACACAAGTTGGACACATGACCACAGCTCACAAAATTTTAGGTCTAGGAGAGTCTAAGAACCAAAATATAATTAACAACTACATAATTAACCCTACAAAGTTTTAGCAGTCTAGGAGAGTCTTAGAACCAAAATATAATTAACAACTACATAATTAACCCTACAAAATGTTAGGTCTAGGAGAGTCTTAGAACCAAAATATAATTAACAACTACATAATTAACCCTACAAAATGTTAGGTCTAGGAGAGTCTTAGAACCAAAATATAATTAACAACTACATAATTAACCCTACAAAGTTTTAGGTCTAGGAGAGTCTTAGAACCAAAATATAATTAACAACTACATAATTAACCCTACAAAATGTTAGGTCTAGGAGAGTCTTAGAACCAAAATATAATTAACAACTACATAATTAACCCTACAAAGTTTTAGGTCTAGGAGAGTCTTAGAACCAAAATATAATTAACAACTACATAATTAACCCTACAAAGTTTTAGGTCTAGGAGAGTCTTAGAACCAAAATATAATTAACAACTACATAATTAACCCTACAAAGTTTTAGGTCTAGGAGAGTCTTAGAACCAAAATATAATTAACAACTACATAATTAACCCTACAAAGTTTTAGGTCTAGGAGAGTCTTAGAACCAAAATATAATTAACAACTACATAATTAACCCTACAAAGTTTTAGGTCTAGGAGAGTCTTAGAACCAAAATATAATTAACAACTACATAATTAACCCTACAAAGTTTTAGGTCTAGGAGAGTCTTAGAACCAAAATATAATTAACAACTACATAATTAACCCTACAAAGTTTTAGGTCTAGGAGAGTCTTAGAACCAAAATATAATTAACAACTACATAATTAACCCTACAAAGTTTTAGGTCTAGGAGAGTCTTAGAACCAAAATATAATTAACAACTACATAATTAACCCTACAAAGTTTTAGGTCTAGGAGAGTCTTAGAACCAAAATATAATTAACAACTACATAATTAACCCTACAAAGTTTTAGGTCTAGGAGAGTCTTAGAACCAAAATATAATTAACAACTACATAATTAACCCTACAAAGTTTTAGGTCTAGGAGAGTCTTAGAACCAAAATATAATTAACAACTACATAATTAACCCTACAAAGTTTTAGGTCTAGGAGAGTCTTAGAACCAAAATATAATTAACAACTACATAATTAACCCTACAAAGTTTTAGCAGTCTAGGAGAGTCTTAGAACCAAAATATAATTAACAACTACATAATTAACCCTACAAAGTTTTAGGTCTAGGAGAGTCTTAGAACCAAAATATAATTAACAACTACATAATTAACCCTACAAAGTTTTAGCAGTCTAGGAGAGTCTTAGAACCAAAATATAATTAACAACTACATAATTAACCCTACAAAGTTTTAGGTCTAGGAGAGTCTTAGAACCAAAATATAATTAACAACTACATAATTAACCCTACAAAGTTTTAGCAGTCTAGGAGAGTCTTAGAACCAAAATATAATTAACAACTACATAATTAACCCTACAAAGTTTTAGGTCTAGGAGAGTCTTAGAACCAAAATATAATTAACAACTACATAATTAACCCTACAAAGTTTTAGCAGTCTAGGAGAGTCTTAGAACCAAAATATAATTAACAACTACATAATTAACCCTACAAAGTTTTAGCAGTCTAGGAGAGTCTTAGAACCAAAATATAATTAACAACTACATAATTAACCCTACAAAGTTTTAGGTCTAGGAGAGTCTTAGAACCAAAATATAATTAACAACTACATAATTAACCCTACAAAGTTTTAGCAGTCTAGGAGAGTCTTAGAACCAAAATATAATTAACAACTACATAATTAACCCTACAAAGTTTTAGCAGTCTTCAGCAGCTAACATTGATTATCATGCATAAAATAAATTCAAACTAAAGTAATATTGACAAATTATTGGCCCTTGTGACTCTGCATAAAAAGAAAAAAATGTTTTAAAAATTGTTTTCTATTATAAGTTGAGAAAAACCATAGCATTTATATTTTTAAAAAAAGACATTTTTCTTAAAATCTACTTCAGAAACTCCTATTACTATCCACTCCTGGAAACCAAATTTTACAGGACAAAAGTTACAGGTTTATGGAAATGACATCCCATGTGGCCACTACCTGAACCATAGTTCATGCATCAGTAATTACCTTGATTAGCCTGAGGCTTGACATAAAAGCATGCAGTATGGAACCCATTAATCTAATTCCTGTACTCATCTATAGTATCATATATAGTTAATCTATTGAACAGTAACCTATCACATAGTATGCTCATTAATATGGAAAGTTTACTACTGAATAAACTTCATACAGGCAAGCTATAAATAAGGTTGCTAAAAATTAGGTTGATCTCTATTGCAGTGAAAAGTTAATTTCTGTGCTAAAACAGTACTTTATATAAATCTGTAAAGAAATAAAGATTATTTTGCATCAAACTTACTTCTCATTTTCACCCAGAAAGTCTCCAATAGCAGTCTGAAAGAAAAGACAGTATATCCAATAACAGCAATTCTATATATCTCAAGAAATGCTGGTTATCAAAGTTTTTCTGTTTTTACAATGTACATGTGGCATGTCTTGTGGAATAAAATGTAGTATCATTTATTTTCAAGGATCTCAATTTTAAAAAGTTTTGTAAAAATTTTTTTAAAAAAAGACATTTTTGTGGGTACTTAAAATTGTGGTTTTGAAGGTCAAAGTTTGCACATTTGTAGGTATTTAATTTGGTTGATTAATCTCCACAAATATCCCCAAATAATACAAAAGAACAAACATCAACAGGTTATGGCAGTTGTTTCAATGATTAAAACAATATTTACATCCATATAAACACAAATCAAACACTTGTCAAGATCAGTCACATACAACATCAAACAGAGCCTAAACAGTCAACAACACTATTCAAATCAGTTATGCAAGTAAATGCATTACATTTTTCTTAATACACTGTCCATAAAATTGCCCCATCACATACATTCTGACAATCATGCCCTTATCACAGTTAGATCCCCCTCAGTTTGGAACATGTTATAATTAAGTATTTGAACTGAACATGTGACCAGCTGTCCCTTGCTCAATGCAGTTAGCAAGCAATGTCAGCATTTGATATGCTGAGAGCCCATCAAAGTGAAAACCAAAATGAGAAACAATGAAATCATTACTATGTTTTTAGACTGCCTCATGTAAGAACCAACTTTAACCATTAGACTTCACTTAACATTTCATCAATCAAGCTGATTCATACTGAATGGATAATTGTGGTTCATGCAAAACTCTGCAACAGATCAGGTCTAATTATTTGTGGTTTTGAGAACACTGGACTTGTTTAATTCAACAATGTAACTAAAAGACAGACCTGACTGACCTGATGTTGATTCAACAATGTAACTAAAAGACAGGCCTGACTGACCTGATGTTGATTCAACAATGTAACTAAAAGACAGACCTGACTGACCTGATGTTGATTCAACAATGTAACTAAAAGGCAGGCCTGACTGACCTGATGTTGATTCAACAATGTAACTAAAAGACAGACCTGACTGACCTGATGTTGATTCAACAATGTAACTAAAAGACAGACCTGACTGACCTGATGTTGATTCAACAATGTAACTAAAAGACAGACCTGACTGACCTGATGTTGATTCAACAATGTAACTAAAAGGCAGACCTGACTGACCTGATCTTGATTCAACAATGTAACTAAAAGGCAGACCTGACTGACCTGATCTTGATTCAACAATGTAACTAAAAGGCAGACCTGACTGACCTGATGTTGATTCAACAATGTAACTAAAAGGCAGATCTGACTGACCTGATGTTGATTCAACAATGTAACTAAAAGACAGACCTGACTGACCTGATCTTGATTCAACAATGTAACTAAAAGACAGACCTGATTGACCTGATCTTGATTCAACAATGTAACTAAAAGGCAGACCTGACTGACCTGATGTTGATTCAGCAGATTTGGCTGAATATCACTGAAGTGTGAGTTTCAACAATCTCTAAGGTAATTAGTGTATATACCTAGTGTTTCAGTAGTAATTGTACTTCAAGCAACTTTTGTAGTATTTTTCAGTCATGATGTTCATTGTGATTGAGAGAAAAATGGATAAAATGACATTCTTTCTCAAGGATTTTAATATTTTAACAAGTTTCACATCAATGAAGAATCAAGTTTAATAAGTATTAAATCTAATTTTTCATATTTTGGTATCATTTATTGTTCTTTTTTTATTTTCAGTAATACCAATGTTTGAATACCCTATGCATTTTCTTGTTTCCTTACTTATTTTATAACATACCCATTTAAGGCAGTGAGTGGTTATTATAGCTACCAGACACTATAGATATGTGTGCATGGAGTGGAAATTATAGCTACCAGACACTATACAGATATGTGTGCACTGAAACAATGTAAAATGCATCATAATTTTGTTTTTAAGTGTTAAAACAAAGCAAATGTGTAAAAGCTAATATTTTATTACTAGATTAAAAAAGTGACGTTGATTTATCAAATAGAAAATGGGAAAATCGGAGGGAGGGGGCTTCCTTAATACATCAGCAAATTTTTCATTGGGGCTTTAAATTCATTGTTAGGGATAAGAACTAAATAAAAAAAATTGATACTCCATGATAATTAGTATTAGTACAACAGTAATTAGTAATACTACAATAAAACTTGAAAAGATAACATTTTCACATATGTTTGGCCTGCTCTTTGAAACTAGAGCCAAACTGAATAAAAAATGTCATGAGCTGTCAAAAGAACAGTCAGATCCGTAGGGATTAAAATATCCACTGACTTCATCACAAAATTCAAGACTAATGCTTCCCTGACTTAAACAAGTAAATTCATGGATTTAACATATAAAAGGATTTAAAATATTATGGATTTTAGTGGATTTAATTAGAGCAAATTGTTAAGTTGTTAATATATTTGTGATAAATTCCACACAATAACTAAAGTATATTCCATCCATCCATCTGGACTTACTTTTCCAAACAATGCAACTCTCACTGATGACATGTCACCAATTTGGACAGATCTGACTTAAAAAATACACACAGACTTATAGTTTTCAACCACTGAAAAAAATCTGACCCATGAAAAAAATATTCTTTTATTATGTTGATGACAATGTCAACTTACATCAAAGAAAGTATAGATTTATACATATTTAATACAATTTTCTTTTAATCATGTACCAGGTAAATAATTAAGAACTACGAGTACCCAGCAGATGTTTAGATTTTTAAAGTTATAGTTATCATAATTTCAGTTCAGTTATTTCCTACAACTCTGTACACTTGTGATGCAAGTGTCTCCCATGTATGTACATACTAAGGAGTTAGCTCCCTTTAACCAAGTTAGGAGCTCTCTTTGATGTTCTACATGGAATTTAGCAGCTGCTTTTCTCATATGATTCTCTTGTGATTCATAAGAAAATGATGTTAAAAATGGATAAGGTTTACGAGTTTAGACTTATTCAGGCATGTGTGTTTATTCATATTGTACACAGCAACTGCATTTACATCAGACCAGCAGTTGTTATCACCTTTACTGATTTAAGTATTTACTGTAAGAAAGTCCATTATTCTTTAATTCTTTATGGTTATCTTTAAGTCAAAAACCAATCTAGATTAATGAGAACCTTGCCTCATGGTCCACGTATTGTATAGAAACCTAATAGTCTGCACACAAAGCAACAGTTTGCAAATGATATTGTTGCTTTCGTGTATCTCATAATATATACCCAATGTCCATGTGCAATCTCTCTAATTTTAATGTGCTAAAAGGCACAAGGGGAAAACACTGATACTTCTTTTATCATCAACCCTAACACATACTTCATGCCTGGAATGGCTTGTGATCAAATAAGTACCTTGCTCAGTCTATCTTCTGAATGCAGGAACTCTGCTACATCATCAATAGTTGTTCCTATCATACCTTGATCCTGCAGGTAATGGACACCCTTCAGTGGTTTCTTGTTGAACCTGAAGGTAAAAAATAAAATTATGGCGGTTTTCACTGATGTATTATTGAAACCACAGAAACTTAAAAAGTGGATGCCACACAGAATTAAGTGCAGATAAGAAATGAATTCTCCAGTCACAGTGAGAGAAAAAAATTCACAATATTTTTTATTATTTTCACACTAGGAAACATGCATGCTACTTTGCAATGAAGTAAAATTAAGCTTAAACCTCCATACAATTTATCACAAGTACAGCAACACTGCAAAAGTGACCAAAGCTAAAAACCTAAGCAAAAGTTGCAGTTTTTTCAAAATATTTCTGAACCAACATCTTTTGTTGGCTCCCTTTTCACTTCCCTCTAATTACTTTCAGATTTGATACCTTACATGTTATCTGCCTCTCATTTTAAAACACTAACCCAAAATTTGATCAACAACCTCCCTTCTATGTAATGGGATTCATGTTACAAGCAACATTCTACATTATGTACATAAATGTCATATCCAATCATGATGATTGTCTCTTTTGATGCCTGCCTAGGCCAGCCCAGGTTGTCTTGTCTCTTAATGGGCATTTTTTATACCTGCCTAGGCCAGCCCAGGTTGTCTTGTCTCTTAATGGGCATTTTTGATGCCTGCCTAGGCCAGCCCAGGTTGTCTTGTCTCTTAATGGGCATTTTTTATACCTGCCTAGGCCAGCCCAGGTTGTCTTGTCTCTTAATGGGCATTTTTTATACCTGCCTAGGCCAGCCCAGGTTGTCATGTCTTTTAATGGGCATTTTTTATACCTGCCTAGGCCAGCCCAGTCCAATCATGATGCCTGTGTCTTAATGGGCATTTCTGATACCTGCCTTGGCCAGCCCAGTTAGGCTGCTTTGGTGTGTCCTTGGAAAAGGCAATTACAGTGCTTGGCATGATATGTTGCGTTGAAAATGACATTAAAATCATCATCTCCTAATGGGTATAAGTGAAATTCAGGCTATAGGGAGAAATGACTGATGAAAGGATGCAAAGAAACCCCCCAGAGATAACCACAATATATAACAAGAGTCTCTTTAAGGGACTGACCATACCGGGCAAAAAAAAAAGAATTTACAGGAATTCAAGACACAACCCTTTCTTCCTCTTAACCGTTTAAACTATCTCAAATTTTCTACAATGATTCAAAGCTTTTCAAATTGGCTGCCATATGTATATATAGGATGTCAATTGGCACAATTTTATTTAGGACAAAGTATACATCTTTATAAGTCCTTTGGTGAAAACCCTATATCATAATGATCATCCATTCAGTGACAAGACTTTTGAGACAGCTATCATGGCAGCCAGACTGGATGTATGACTGGCACATTTTTTCATTTAAGATAAACTATGTAACATAAGAAAAACCCATGCTGATAGAGCCATCCATTAGATAGATGACTTACCCATGCTGATAGAGTCATCCATTATATAAATGTATTACCCATGCTGATAGTCATCCATTAGATAGATGTCTTACCCATGCTGATAGAGCCATCGATTAGATAGATGTCTTACCCATGCTGATAGAGTCATCCATTATATAGATGTCTTACCCATGCTGATAGAGTCATCCATTAGATAGATGTCTTACCCATGCTGATAGAGTCATCCATTAGATAGATGTCTTACCCATGCTGATAGAGTCATCCATTAGATAGATGTCTTACCCATGCTGATAGAGTCATCCATTAGATAGATGTCTTACCCATGCTGATAGAGTCATCCATTAGATGTCTTACATATGCTGATAGTGTCATCCATTAAATAGATGTCTTACCCATGCTGATAGAGTCATCCATTAGATAGATGTCTTACCCATGCTGATAGAGCCATCGATTAGATAGATGTCTTACCCATGCTGATAGAGTCATCCATTATATAGATGTCTTACCCATGCTGATAGAGTCATCCATTAGATAGATGTCTTACCCATGCTGATAGAGTCATCCATTAGATAGATGTCTTACCCATGCTGATAGAGTCATCCATTAGATAGATGTCTTACCCATGCTGATAGAGTCATCCATTAGATAGATGTCTTACCCATGCTGATAGAGTCATCCATTAGATAGATGTCTTACCCATGCTGATAGAGTCATCCATTAGATAGATGTCTTACCCATGCTGATAGAGTCATCCATTAGATAGATGTCTTACCCATGCTGATAGAGTCATCCATTAGATGTCTTACATATGCTGATAGAGTCATCCATTAGATGTCTTACATATGCTGATAGTGTCATCCATTAAATAGATGTCTTACCCATGCTGATAGAGTCATCCATTAGATATATGTCTTACCAATGCTGATAGAGCCATCCATTAGGGATAACATTGTTTTCAGGATAGTCACCATTGCAGCCATATTGCATGTCAGACATATTCATTTAGGACTAACTAAACACCACTGTAACTGACGAAAACCTCAAATGACTTTATATTTAAGAGAAATAGCAAAAATGGGATTTTGAAAATGGGCTCTATGGTAGTCAATCTGAATGTGTGCAGTAATATTTTCATTTAGGGCCAACTAAATCACAGGATGAGTAAAATTTCATGGCAATCCTTCAGGTAGTTTAGGAGAAATAGTGGCAACAAACTTATGCTAGTGGATAGACATAACAAAAAGATGATGAACAAAAGACCATCCTATAAGCTCTTTTCGTCTATAACCAATAGAGTTCAAGAAGTATGCATAAAGAAGGAACCCATTTACATGTCCATTAAATTTCCATACACCAATGAAGAATCTCCTTCAGTACCTTTGACATTTATCATTTGTATCTATAGTGTATTTGGTACAATAGTGAATACAGTAAATCAATTTATTTTCATGGTTACCAGTTTTCATTATTAAGCAAAATATTTATTTTCACCAATACTTGAAGTCCTGGACTAGGAAAGGGATTCTACTGATTCCTCAAAAGAGTAAGTGTTCAATTGGTTTTGGCGATGACAATGAAATCCACAAAAGTTAAAACTATAAATTTTGGACTAAAAATGTTAGTTCCAAAGTACTTACCTTATCACAACAAAGATACCTATCACTACTTCACAAATCTTCACTTCCAAGCTTAGGAAGAGAAATGCTGAAACGCTATCTGCTTGCTAAGGTGGAAATGATTAAAGTGGTCTCCTTGGAAAGGAGGATGGGAGTCAAATGCCATAAAGTTGTCAGTTACTATAGTGAATGTGCATGTTTTCCATAGATATAACTAGAGTGGACTTCCAAAGGTGTGCCATAAAGTTGTCAGTTACTATAGTGGATGTGCATGTTTTCCATAGATATAACTAGAGTGGACTTCCAAAGGTGTGCCATAAAGTTGTCAGTTACTATAGTGGATGTGCATGTTTTCCATAGATATAACTAGAGTGGACTTCCAAAGGTGTGCCATAAAGTTGTCAGTTACTATAGTGGATGTGCATGTTTTCCATAGATATAACTAGAGTGGACTTCCAAAGGTGTGCCATAAAGTTGTCAGTTACTATAGTGGATGTGCATGTTTTCCATAGATATAACTAGAGTGGACTTCCAAAGGTGTGCCATAAAGTTGTCAGTTACTATAGTGGATGTGCATGTTTTCCATAGATATAACTAGAGTGGACTTCCAAAGGTGTGCCATAAAGTTGTCAGTTACTATAGTGGATGTGCATGTTTTCCATAGATATAACTAGAGTGGACTTCCAAAGGTGTGCCATAAAGTTGTCAGTTACTATAGTGGATGTGCATGTTTTCCATAGATATAACTAGAGTGGACTTCCAAACGTGTGCCATAAAGTTGTCAGTTACTATAGTGGATGTGCATGTTTTCCATAGATATAACTAGAGTGGACTTCCAAAGGTGTGCCATAAAGTTGTCAGTTACTATAGTGGATGTGCATGTTTTCCATAGATATAACTAGAGTGGACTTCCAAAGGTGTGCCATAAAGTTGTCAGTTACTATAGTGGATGTGCATGTTTTCCATAGATATAACTAGAGTGGACTTCCAAAGGTGTGCCATAAAGTTGTCAGTTACTATAGTGAATGTGCATGTTTTCCATAGATATAACTAGAGTGGACTTCCAAAGGTGTGCCATAAAGTTGTCAGTTACTATAGTGGATGTGCATGTTTTCCATAGATATAACTAGAGTGGACTTCCAAAGGTGTGCCATAAAGTTGTCAGTTACTATAGTGAATGTGCATGTTTTCCATAGATATAACTAGAGTGGACTTCCAAAGGTGTGCCATAAAGTTGTCAGTTACTATAGTGGATGTGCATGTTTTCCATAGATATAACTAGAGTGGACTTCCAAAGGTGTGCCATAAAGTTGTCAGTTACTATAGTGGATGTGCATGTTTTCCATAGATATAACTAGAGTGGACTTCCAAAGGTGTGCCATAAAGTTGTCAGTTACTATAGTGAATGTGCATGTTTTCCATAGATATAACTAGAGTGGACTCTTCCAAAGGTGTGCCATAAAGTTGTCAGTTACTATAGTGAATGTGCATGTTTTCCATAGATATAACTAGAGTGGACTCTTCCAAAGGTGTGCCATAAAGTTGTCAGTTACTATAGTGAATGTGCATGTTTTCCATAGATATAACTAGAGTGGACTCTTCCAAAGGTGTGCCATAAAGTTGTCAGTTACTATAGTGGATGTGCATGTTTTCCATAGATATAACTAGAGTGGACTCTTCCAAAGGTGTGCCATAAAGTTGTCAGTTACTATAGTGGATGTGCATGTTTTCCATAGATATAACTAGAGTGGACTTCCAAAGGTGTGCCATAAAGTTGTCAGTTACTATAGTGGATGTGCATGTTTTCCATATATATAACTAGAGTGAATTCCTCAAAGGTGTGCCATAAAGTTGTCAGTTACTATAGTGGATGTGCATGTTTTCCATAGATATAACTAGAGTGGACTTCCAAAGGTGTGCCAATAATGTGATCATGAAAGTATTAAAACATTTTACAAAAAAAAAATCTTTTTTCCCTTTAAACATATTATTTGATCATAATACTTTAGAAGAAAATGAAGAGAAGCATGGTGCATCCCATTACAATGGCATTCTCTGAAATAAGAGACAAGTTAGAGTTTGCACAAGGTTCATGCATGGACATAGTCCTCTGAAGGATGGACACTGCTGCAGATTGAGCAGAAACAGAATATGCCATTACTAAATGACCTGGACTGATGTGCTATTGAGATAAATAGGTCCTAAATGACCTGGACTGATGTGCTATTGATATAAATAGGTCCTAAATGACCTGAACTGAGGTACTATTGATATAAATAGGTCCTAAATAACCTCAACTGATGTGCTATTGATATAAATAGGTCCTAAATAACCTTGACTGATGTGCTATTGATATAAATAAGTCCTAAATGACCTGAACTGAGGTACTATTGATATAAATAAGTTATAATTGACCTGAACTGATGTGCTATTGATATAAATAGGTCCTCAATGACGTGGACTGATGTGCCATTGATATAAATAAGTTATAATTGACCTGGACTGATGTGCTATTGATATAAATAGGTCCTAAATAACCTCGACTGATGTGCTATTGATATAAATAAGTCCTAAATGACCTGAACTGAGATACTATTGATATAAATAGGTCCTCAATGACGTGGACTGATGTACTATTGATATAAATAAGTTCTAAATGACCTTGACTGTTGTGCTATTGATATAAATAAGTTTTAAATGACCCGGATTTATGTGCTATTGATATAAATAAGTACTAAATGACCTGGATTGATGTGCTATTGATATAAATAAGTACTAAATGACCTGGACTGTTGTGCTATTGATATAAATAAGTACTAAATGACCTGGATTGATGTGCTATTGATATAAATAAGTACTAAATGACCTAGACTGATGTGCTATTAATATAAATAGGTCCTAAATGACCTGGACTGATGTGCTATTAATATAAATAGGTCCTAAATGACCTGGACTGATGTGCTATTAATATAAATAGGTCCTAAATTAACTGGAATGATGTGCTATTGATACAATTAAGTCCCAGCTGTCAAAAGGAGATTTTGGGATAAAACGTCTTTGATGTCAAAGATAAAGACTGACATCTTTAACCTCCAAATCGTGGATGGTGTCAGAGAATAGCAGTGTTCAAATGTTACAATAGTGGTGACTGCCTTAACCTTGTGAGCTAATATACACAAGAAATTTACCTGGTTTTCGATTTCTTTCATGCAAGCATATACAAGCAGAAAACCAATGTATCCAGGATGACAGAACATAAGCTTAAATATCACTCGCTTCTTTGAATGGTAAGAACAAACAAAATCACCTTTTTCTGATCAGCTCAGTTCGCTTTTTACAATCAATGGAATATCCCTTTTATATTTCTTTAATAATTGTTTTAATGTTTAAAACTCCAATTATCCCTTTCACTGTCAGGATGATTTTGTTAGATGTTTTTGGATATAACAAGACTGATCATAAAGGCATTGCATGGAAAGATATTAACAGAATAAAGAATCTGAGGAACTCCTTTACAATTAGTCTGGTTCCTCACCACTTACACTGAACCTAATCTGGTAAGCTGAATCCAGACCAAAAATGGATATGTCAATATCTGGATTGTACCATATTAACCAAATTTTCAGTTTTCAGTTTTTGCCGTTATTCCGTAACAGAACTCTCAAGTTCAGAGTATTTGCCGTTATTCCATAACAATACTCTCAAGTTCAGAGAAAAAATTCCTGATATGGAAAGAAAATCCTACACCCCATCCCCACCAGGTAAAATGTTTCGTCCCAAATTCACACTGCAGAAACTCAGCAGATTATTCATGAACCATAAATATAGAGATCGGATCAAAGATATCATTCTGAACATATTTCAATGCAATCAAACTGAATGCCAATGATGTACTTAGTGAATATAAACACAAAGTATGTAGAGATATGATCAAAGAAGATATCATTCTGAACATATTTCAATGCAATCAAACTGAATGCCAATGATGTACTTAGTGAATATAAACACAAAGTATGTAGAGATATGATCAAAGAAGATATCATTCTGAACATCTTTCAATGCAATCAAACTGAATATCAATGATGTACTTAGTGAATATGAACACAAAGTATGTAGTGCTCATTTTGTTTTCAAAACACATCACAGACAGAGACTGCCATCTCATTTAAGGAAACAGTATCATACCTTTGTACCAGCTGCATGCATGGAAACTCCAAATTTATCTGTCAACAAATTCTCCATTAAGAAATCATGCTTTTATGAGTGGTCTTTATCCCAGATGATAAGTAAAATGAAGAGAGAAGTGATGTGACAAGAAATCAAGCGACTAACTACCCTTTAGCCAATTAAAACGAAGTGGATTCTCTCTACACATGACAAAAAATATCACTTATGATGGACACTGTTAAAATGGACTTTGAGGAATGAATAGTACCTATTATCAAGAGAATGCAAAATGAAATGACTTGAATCAGACACTGTAATTCTGGGGTGGGCAATATACAGCCCACAGGCCATATATGGTGAGTGACTTGGTTTTTATTTGTTAATATACATCATAGAATATGGCTTTAAAAATCACATATCTGGTCTGTACGAGGAAGAAAGCTGTCCATGCCTGCTGTAATTGCTTTCATATTAAACTTTCTATTCAATCTGGAACTGCATCTAACTAGACAAGCCATCAGGATCCATATGTCTAACTAGACAAGCCATCATTATCCATATGTCTAACTAGACAAGCCATCATGATCCAAATCTCTAACTAGACAATACAGTGCTATCATGATCCATATGTCTAACTAGACAATACAGTACCATCAGGATCCATGTCTAACTAGACAAGCCATCATTATCCATATGTCTAACTAGACAAGCCATCATGATCTATATCTCTAACTAGACAATACAGTGCCATCATGATCCATATGTCTAACTAGACAATACAGTACCATCATGATCCATATGTCTAACTAGACAAGCCATCAGGATCCATATGTCTAACTAGACAAGCCATCAGGATCCATATCTCTAACTAGACAATACAGTGCCATCAGGATCCATGTCTAACTAGACAAGGAATCATGATCCATATGTCTAACTAGACAAGCCATCATGATCCATATGTCTAACTAGACAATACAGTGCCATCAAGATCCATGTCTAACTAGACAATACAGTGCCATCATGATCCATATCTCTAACTAGACAACACAGTGCCATCATGATCCATATGTCTAACTAGACAAGCCATCATGATCCATATCTCTAACTAGACAAGCCATCATGATCCATATCTCTAACTAGACAATACAGTGCCATCATGATCCATATGTCTAACTAGACAATACAGTGCCATCAAGATCCATGTCTAACTAGACAATACAGTACCATCATGATCCATGTCCAACTAGACAATACAGTGCCATCATGATCCATATGTCTAACTAGACAATACAGTGCCATCATGATCCATATGTCTAACTAGACAATACAGTGCCATCATGATCCATGTCAAACTAGACAATACAGTGCCATCATGATCCATGTCTAACTAGACAATACAGTGCCATCATGATCCATATGTCTAACTAGACAATACAGTGCCATCATGATCCATATGTCTAACAAGACAATTCAGTGACATCATGATCCATATGTCTAACTAGACAATACAGTGCCGTCATGATCCATGTCCAACTAGACAATACAGTGCCATCATGATCCATATGTCTAACTAAACAATACAGTGCCATCATGATCCATATGTCTAACTAGACAATACAGTGCCATCATGATCCATATGTCTAACTAGACAAGCCATCATGATCCATATGTCTAACTAGACAATACAGTGCCATCAAGATCCATGTCTAACTAGACAATACAGTGCCATCATGATCCATATCTAACTAGACAATACAGTGCCATCATGATCCATATGTCTAACTAGACAATTCAGTGACATCATGATCCATGTCTAACTAGACAATACAGTGCCGTCATGATCCATGTCCAACTAAACAATACAGTGCCATCATGATCCATATGTCTAACTAGACAATACAGTGCCATCATGATCCATATGTCTAACTAGACAATACAGTGCCATCATGATCCATATGTCTAACTAGACAATACAGTGCCATCATGATCCATGTCAAACTAGACAATACAGTGCCATGATGATCTGTGTCTAACTAGACAATACAGTGCCATCATGATCCATATGTCTAACTAGACAATACAGTGCCATCATGATCCATATGTCTAACTAGACAATACAGTGCTATCATGATCCATATGTCTAACTAGACAAGCCATCATGATCCATATGTCTAACTAGACAATACAGTGCCATCAAGATCCATGTCTAACTAGACAATACAGTACCATCATGATCCATGTCTAACTAGACAATACAGTGCCATCATGATCCATGTCTAACTAGACAATTCAGTGACATCATGATCCATATGTCTAACTAGACAATACAGTGCCGTCATGATCCATGTCCAATTAGACAATACAGTGCCATCATGATCCATATGTCTAACTAGACAATACAGTGCCATCATGATCCATATGTCTAACTAGACAATACAGTGCCATCATGATCCATATGTCTAACTAGACAATACAGTGCCATCATGATCCGTGTCTAACTAGACAATACAGTGCCATCATGATCCATATGTCTAACTAGACAATACAGTGCCATCATGATCCATATGTCTAACTAGAAAATACAGTGCCATCATAATCCATATGTCTAACTAGACAATACAGTGCCATCATGATCCATATGTCTAACTAGACAATACAGTGCCATCATGATCCATGTCTAACTAGACAATACAGTGCCATCATGATCCATATGTCTAACTAGACAATACAGTGCCATCATGATCCATATGTTGAAAATGTTCATGAACGTTATTCAAGGATGTGTGTTTACACAATGTGCAAACTGCAACTGATATTTTATTTTTTTAAAGGCTTTTAAGGTTCTCTAAGATGTTTGCAAGATTTATTGGATAACATAACAGGTTTTAATGATTAGATATTATAAATGGACATACAGTAAAGAAATATACAAGCCATCAATAATTTTATGGACATACTTTGTACTTTATGAAGTAGACAGGACACAAGCCATCAGTAATTTTAAGGACATGTGATCATGCATGTGTATATCTGCATGCATTCACACCATTTGTATGTTCGTAAGAGTGAGGGGAGGGATACATGTGTGTCCTTACAGCTCAATTCCATGTTCCATGATTTCCTTCTGCTGCTTGAGGACTTCAAACTGTTCTGGACTGCTGCTGGCAGCTTGCAATGTCGCAGTGCTACTACTGGTGGATTCGAGAGAGTTGCTGCTGCCATAACTATTCATTGTTCCCTTCCCTGAGTCACTGTCGGTGTCTGTATAAGGTTTGTTTTCCTGACCTGTATAAAGAAAACATTTAATAACTACAGTTGTGATAAAATTGCTCACTACTCACTAAATAATTTGTGTCAACAAAAAAAACTGGAGTGTTGGTCCAGGAAGTATTCCAGAAAAACGGCACTCCATTAAGTGCCATGTTTAATTTATATTTATCTGAATACACAGCTCATCAAAGTTTGATTCATTTATTCTTAACAGCACTGTCATACATGGGTAAGTCTCATTTGAATTTGGCTGTAGTCTATAAAATGACACAGAAAAACCTGCCTTAGTAGGCACCTGAATACAAAGGACTCCTGCTCAATTGAAAACAATAGTTTACTTTCTCTCACCTCTGCATAATGTACACCTACCTACAAAAAAACAACATGTTGTCCCTCAAGTGTCCATGACAAACACATTTGATTATATAAGAAAAACTGTTTTGTAACAAAAGACTTAGAATTAACCCAATAACCCCTGGAGGTTTCTGTTGTTTTCGCCTGAAATGCAAGTAGGAAATCCATTTTGGGAGATATTTCTGAATACATCCTAATACATCAACCTCCTCCAAGACATGTTTGGTTAACCTAATGCCTATTTGTGTTAGAAATATTGATTTTCATTGACTCTTTTGCCTGGGCATGAGCAAAAGGGTAAAGAATGGAATTGGTTTTTGCTTAACATATCCATCATTTTCATGTCAAGACCACTCTTCATTCTAAATGCCCATCTTATATTACATTTTGCAAAGGTTCACCTGTCTGTGTGCAATTCAAACCAGTATTTCTTAGATCTGAGGCCAAAAAGTCTAAAATCCAGACACAAAATCAGATCATGACCTCTGGATAATTTCTGCTGGAAAAACTCTGGTCCAAAAAGTGACAATTTTACCTCTGTGTTTTATAATGCAAGTAGAACATCCATATAATTTAGTATCATCGTAAAGCTACATCTGTCTTTCTTTCTATAATACCACTCACTTTACAGTGTTGCACATGACCATACAGCTACAGAGCTCAGAAGTAGGCTACCACCTCCTGCCCCATAAATGTGGCTTGATCTCTGTGACAGAACCTTGAGAATGTTTATGTACATGCCAGCCAATGACTTATATGATATCTTGAATCAACACTATAATATATAAGGATTTCTCAGACTGTTTTAATATCAGATGAAATTCATGTATGGCCATAGGAGTTGTAAGATTATTCCTAGTGAACTTCTGCCATTATGCCAAGACCTGAGGTGTTATATTCCCTTCTCAGAAGAAAAAGACATTATTGGACCCCTTCAACCCTTCTCTGTTTTTCAAGTTGTACCTGCAAGCATGAAATGGGTGTTCTTCTCTCATTGTAAGAATCATGGAGCTGATAACTTGGCTGACTCCAATCAGGACTGGATATAATTTGAGTCTGTTCATAAGGATTTCAACTCATGTCACATGAAGGGGCTATCATAAAACATGTTTTACATAATAAGTTCTGGATAAAGGCTTCATTTTGTGTAAATTAAGCCAAGTCAAAACCCAGTAAGATTTCCTCTTAGAAAAATAGGTAAGTAATCCAGGCTTATTCATATCTAAATTTGCCAGCAAGTCTCTTGGGAGTTATGTGTGATTTGGATTTTTAACAAAGCTGTAACAATTTTCAGTCATATCACTACAATGTCTGCAGACATTTTGAATCATGTCCCACCCAGACACATTATCCTGACACCTGGCCTTAAAAACCTAACTTTAACCTCTTAATGCTCAGCAAGGCAGCTCATAGTACCATTTTAATAAGTCTCTGGTATGACTCAGACTGGGTTCAAACCTGCAACCTCCCGCATCTGAGGTGGATGCCCTAACCACTAGGCCACCAGAGTGGTCTACATGTGCAACTTCAGACAATGACCACAGAATTACAAAATATCATGGTAATCCACATGTAACTACAAGTCAAAAAGGGCAGTAACTCTAATAAAACTTTGCAGGAGCACTGTGTTTGTCTTTATATGTTCAGATGAACACCATAATATGTGCCAAGTGATCCACTGGACCAGCTGAATTCTGGGATCAAAGAATTTATTGACATCTTCAAATGACAACCATAACATTTAACCAAATTTCATGACAATCTATTAAAAAATAAGGGATTAGTTGCATTTACAAAAATATATTCATGGTTTGAAGAGTCCCTGATTGCTTATTTTGAAAACCATTTCAAGGAGTTAAAAAGGACTTCCAAAAGTTTTCAGAGAGTATTTTTCTTACTGAAATTAAACTTTTCTCATATACTACATTATCACTAATGCTGCACATAAGCTGAAGAAAAACATGCCTAACTAGTACACCACGACACCTAAGGGATGATACTCAAGTAAAAAAACTACCCATGAATGTGTCATTTGAACCATCCAATTTTATCCCCTTTATTTTCTATATTTTGAATATTCTTACACTGCACTAAAGCATACATGCCAACCCCTGGCGAGAAAAAGGCGTAATCCAAGCAGACAAAAGGAGTAATCTGAACAGAAAAAGCGTAATCCACATATAACATAATAAAATTCAATGCGCATATGTACAAACACATATATTTTCCGCAATTTTTGCGCCAGGAAGCATTCGTTTGAACAAAGGACCAAAGTTGTATTCTACAACTAGTTGTAGACAATGTTCTATTAAGTGCTCAGTAAATAACAGCCCTGCATTTATAAAATTCGTTTCCACAATTTAGTTCTGCTGTAAAAAAAGAAGTTACCTTAGTATTGGAGTTAATAAAAAGAGCTAATTCAAGGCGTCTTTGTTTTACACTATGACAAATATTAAAATCCTCTCCACACAGCCTGCAATTGGTATGAAGCTAACTTAGGACGGCACTGTATTGTGTTATTCTTGTATTCATCTCGAAGTGGTTTTTTTTCCAGGTTTTTTTCCTAATCCATCTGTGAAATAATTTGAGAAACATTTTTGCTGTAACATATGCATCGAGTAGAATAAATTGCTTTTACTGACAATTCCTATAGAATGGTTCTGTACCTTATTATTTTTAACAAAGAATATGTGAGCAAAGATAACAAAAAAAAAGAAAACCAGTCTGTTCTGTCCTAAGCTAGACAGCAGCTATAAATAGAAAGAGGTCTTCCTGAAAATAGGGCGACTGCTATAAATAGAACATAGCACTTGGGGAAGGTGACGACTAGTCTACAGATGAGTGTACCTTTATGTAATAGTTACACAGAAGCCATCTTTTCTAGAATACATTCTGTGCAATTAGTGGGATGTTAATAAAAATGACAAAATAAATTATTACCTTTTTTTTGGTGGGGGATATACCGAAAAATCATAATTTAAATACATTTACATGTAAGGTGTAATTTAGTGAAAAAAAGCATAATGATTATGCCAAAAGCGTAATGGATGGCATGTATGCTAAAGCCATAAGACAAAAAAAGCAATAACTGTCATAAAAAGTAATTTGCTGATATTCATATCTTCAGATGATAACCTTAATATTTACTATTTTTTATGGTCATCCATTATAAATTGTGGGGCAAGTTGTGCTACCAAGATTGAATGCATGAAGAATGCATGGACAGATGGGCAAACATGCTTGAGGCAAATGAGGGTAAAACAAAAGCAAAGCTTAAAACTGAGGTTAATCTAGTATGTAGATATTAGTACAGATGTACTGAGTTAAATCTAGTATGTAGATAGGTGTACATATGTACTGAGATTAATCTAGGATTTAGATGGGTATACAGATGTACTGAGATTAATCTAGTATGTAGATAGGTGTACAGATGTACTGAGGTTAATCTAGTATGTAGATAAGTGTACAGATGTGCTGAGGTTAATCTAGTATGTAGATAGGTATACAGATGTACTGAGTTTAATCTAGTATGTAGATAGGAGTACAGATGTACCGAGATTAATCTAGTATGTAGATAGGTGTACATATGTACTGAGATTAATCTAGTATGTAGATGGGTATACAGATGTACTGAGATTAATCTAGTATGTAGATGGGTATACAGATGTACTGAGTTTAATCTAGTATGTAGATAGGTGTACAGATGTACTGAGGTTAATCTAGTATGTAGATAGGTGTACAGATGTGCTGAGGTTAATCTAGCATATAGATAGGTGTACAGATGTACTGAGGTTAATCTAGCATGTAGATAGGTGTACAGATGTGCTGAGATTAATCTAGTATGTAGATAGGAGTACAGATGTACTGAGATTAATCTAGTATGTAGATAGGAGTACAGATAATCTAGTATGTAGATAGGAATACAGATGTACTGAGGTTAATCTAGTATGTAGATAGGTGTACAGATTTACTGAGGTTAATCTAGTATGTAGATAGGTGTACAGATGTGCTGAGGTTAATCTAGTATGTAGATAGGTGTACAGATGTACTGAGGTTAATCTAGTATGTAGATAGGTGTACAGATGTACTGAGGTTAATCTAGTATGTAGATAGGTGTACAGATGTGCTGAGGTTAATCTAGCATATAGATAGGTGTACAGATGTACTGAGGTTAATCTAGCATGTAGATAGGTGTACAGATGTGCTGAGATTAATCTAGTATGTAGATAGGTGTACAGATGTACTGAGGTTAATCTAGTATGTATATAGGTGTACAGATGTGCTGAGGTTAATCTAGTATGTAGATAGGTGTACAGATGAAAGGATGGCCATGCATATGTACATCAAAGTGATAGCTACATCAAGCTTCTGCCAAGGTGCGATTGACAATAAATAACTTACCAAGATTAGATTGTGAATGAGGATTGACATACAGATCTTTACTCCACTCTACCATACACTTAAGAATGGACACTAGGCACTCTAAGCCCTTGACTCTCATGCTCTTTTCCTGGGCTGGGCTGGCACCTAAAATATGCAAATATCAGACTGATAACGAATTCAAGCTGTTTCAGTGGACACAAAGTATGCACAAAAGCGTCACTGAGTGAAAATTTAAATCAGAATAATACACAAATGAAAATTAATATATATGCCAAACATAGATACTCAAAAGTTTTTAACTCTGTCTTGCAAAACAGCTTATGTCCTTACTGAATAAGATATTTCTGCAAACTGCAAATCTATTTACTTGTTTTCTAATTATAAAAGAAAATAGGGTAAGAAACCTAATATCTCGAAATGGCTAAATTTTCATTTGCCAGCAGATTGGGGTCTCTTCAGTTCATTAGGAGAAATGAAATGAAAAACAACACAGACCCTCATCTGCCAGTGCATTATGAAATGGCAGATCAGGGTCCTAGATCTTAAGAGTTGGATTAATTAATGTGCAGGTATATACAGTAACAAAAGAACAAAGCTCTGCACTCTGAAAGTAGCATGAAGCACCTCAAGTTAGTAATAGTCAAGAATACTTGCTTTCTCTTAATTTTCATCCTGCTACCAATTTTCATGTGTATATAAGAACATTTCACTTGGCAAAGACAAAGATATGTGTCAAACATTAAAACCTATATTCTATAACCACTTGGATACTATGCTGTTGACTTGAATAAAATCAAAACTGCAAAAAAAAATTTCCTACTAATAAATGAACACTTTACCAAGTTCCAAAGCATGTCGTCCCTGAGCAATCTTGGAGAGATCATTGACCAGTCTCTCAAATAAGTTGGCCAAAGATAAATCACAGTCATAATTCACATATATATCCACAACACACTGGGCATCTGTAAATAAAACAACAAATAATTAGAACTGCAATACCTTGCTATCACAAATCCCCATGCATTTCATCCCCTCTTTTACTTACCCCAATCCACTAACCCATGGATCATAATGCATGATCTGTCTTCCTGCAAAGAATTTCAATCAGAAAATATGGGAAAAATGTAATTGAAATGAAGATTTCTGCCATTTGACCTTGCCCACTCTCAGGTTCCCAAAACACAGAATTCAAGGATAACAATCCCACAGATAGTCAACACAAAGACAACTGAAGACTTCTGTGAATATCCATTCAGCATTTTAGAAGCTGTAGTAAATAACTGATGAAAAGACACAAAGATCAATGTGATGTTAGATGAACAGATGAAGTGTATCACAATAGCAAAGGGATAAAAAAAAAACACTATAGCTCTTTCAGAGGCAAATTACCATTTATTTAAACAGTTAAGAAGAATGGATAATATTTAAGCAGTTTAAACAGAAAAATGGACAGACTGGAACTCAATGTGAAGCATAAATCTAAAACAAGTACTCTGTATTGAACTTTATATAGGCAGTACAAATATATGACAGTTTTCTGTATTGATCTTTATATAGGCAGTACAAATATACAACAGTTTTCTTTATTGAACTTTATATAGGCAGTACAAATATATGACAGTTTTCTGTATTAAACTTTATATAGGCAGTACAAATATACAACAGTTTTCTTTATTGAACTTTATATAGGCAGTACAAATATATGACAGTTTTCTGTATTGAACTTTATATAGGCAGTACAAATATACAACAGTTTTCTTTATTGAACTTTATATAGGCAGTACAGATATATGACAGTTTTCTGTATTGAACTTTATATATACAAATATATGACAGTTTTCTGCAAAAGAACTATTGGCTACTATTATAGTTGGGGGAAGGGCTCTTTGTCATCTTTAAGTTAGGTATTAGTTGATCCCATACTGTACAAAGGTATTAGTTGATCCCACACTGTACAAAGGTATTAGTTGATCCCATACTGTACAAAGGTACTAGTTGATCCCATACTGTACAAGATACATCTGGAACACCCTTGATCAACATTTTTTCTTCATTTACAAATGATCCATATTATGTAAAAAAAGAATTAGTCTAAGGGAAAATTCAAATATTCCTCAGTTCAAGTTTTGAAGTCTAAATCAGGAAATCTCCAGGATGATCAAGGAGGCATCAAATATTTGTGAATCTTCCACAAATAATGTGAATCTTCCACAAATAATGCGAAATCTTAATGACTGAAAAACATAATTACCACACAGAAATGCCAACATACTGGAAATTTTCCAATTAATGTTAGACTGCTTTCCCCGCAATAAAAAAATGTGGGAAAAAAATACAGAAATAATTATGAAAGAAGTACCTGCACAAAATAAATATTTAAATTAGTATATTAGTAAAAAGTTTGGTGTTGTATGGCACAGCAACACAAGTTAATTGGTATGATTTCATAAGAAATAGACAGCCTGTCATATACATTACTTTTGGATAGGAGAATCCTATCCAAGGGTCAGAATTTTGTTTCAACTATAAAAGGCTTTAATTCCAAAGGGCTGATGCATAATGAGGGATTATTTTTCTCTGAATGAAAAATAAATGTCACAGTTAAAATCACATATTGTTGAAACTGATGCAACTTCAAATGAGTATCACAGCTATTGAAAAAAAAATAACTTAGTAAAAAGTTAGATTTACAACAAGATATTTATTGCAAACTTCACATTTAAATACAAATCAAATATTGGTGATTGAAACCATCAAGGTAATAGCAATATACAGTGTCTAAACTAATGACACTACACATGCACAATGATGCAAATGTGAACTAATCAAAACATGGAAGTCCACTATATCTTTTAGGTTAAAATAAACAAAAATATGATGACATAGTCTTTGAATCACTTGCCATCTAAAACTGACATTCCTTTCTTAAATAACAATGTAAAGATGAATATTAAAAATATAACAATTACAAAAATACCATTTTTTCACTCTTTTAAAGACAGACTACAGAATTTCCACCTACAGCATGATCATTGCAAAATATCTGGTATGTGTGACACTAACTTCAACTGCTGCATATTTTACGATGCAAATGTGATGTAATCAATGTTCATTTCAATTACTGTGAAAGACTGATCAAGTGATACTGGAAACAAGTTCAATTTTGCCACTTTGTATTCCAAAATAAGGTCATGTGATGAAAGATAGCAGTCATGCGATGAAAGAGATATTCCACATCAATGTTCTACATTATAAAGATCATAGGAGTATGCTACATACCTGCACATACTCTTGTCAGTGCTTGAATCACCATCCACTTGTGGTCAAAGGAGCTGCTTGCTGTCTCCAGGATGTATAAAAAGATCTCTTTGAAAAATACCTGACATGAAAAATACCAAAAGTTAGAAAAAATGCATGATAATGCTGTAGATAAAAAAAGAAATTTTATATAAAAAAGATCGTAATGTAATTTTTGTAATAAATTTAAAGACAGTAGATAATACAAAAATGCAGAAACAGCTACTGACATTGGTTAAAAAGAATAACACCAAGCTTTATACACACATTTTTCATGCAATAACCTACAGATATACCATTTTATCATATGAGAATTGAGCTTGCATTCTGAATAATAAAGAAAAATTTGAGATCAATAATGCTTTGCAAAATATTGGTGACCTAAACTTAGCGTGTTTTATTATCTTCATTCTTTTCTAATGAGAATGTTTCTTTATAATGCAAAAAAATTCCATCTTTAGTTGTCTTAAATCAAATAGGCATGGGAACTATGGGGACATAAATCTGTACTGTTACTTGCTTACCAATGAAAAAAAGATGATGAACAAGGCAAGATAATGAGAAAACAGAAATGTACCTCAATCTGCATCTTCAGATGTTGTTTGAAATTGGCCAAAAGTGTCAAAAAAATGGCTAAGGACACTTCAAACACCTCAGCAATGGCACTGACCCCATTTTTGGAAAGAGCTACACATAAGTATTGTTTGATTGCATTGATGAACATCTCATTGGTGCGAAACACAGGACCAGCATTTTGAAGGATGGATAAAAGAAGTTGGAGAGATAGGATTTTTGATCGAAGCTCATGTGATCTGAAATTTTACAAATTGATTTAATTGAAAACTTTCACAAGCATAACATTCAGCAAGACAAAGGAATTTGTACCCATTTTATTGAAGCTGATATTGACCTAATGACACCATAGTCAGGCACATTAAAAACAAAAAAAAAACAGAAATTTTATGTAGCAACTACCATGAATTTATATATTCATTTTCATGGGTATCAATTATTCTATATTTTTAAAATGGTATTTTTATCAGTACTTAACTTCAAGCACTGGGGAAGATGTCTGATCATCTTTGCAGATGGACAGTTGTTTGTTGGGTTATTGTAAATTATTTGCTTTTAACAAACATTAAATCGATTAAGATTTGTACCCTGTGAATAATAATGAACTTTCAGTATGAAAATAAGCAAAGCATTGGCTAATGCCCATGTTTAATGGTCCTCTGTACCAAGGTAAGTAAAGCAGTGGTCAATGCCCATGTTTAATGGTCCTTTGTACCAAGGTAAGCAAAGCTGTGGTTAATGCCCATGTTTAATGGTCCTCTGTACCAAGGTAAGCAAAGAAGTGGTTAATGCCCATGTTTAATGGTCCTCTGTACCAAGGTAAGCAAAATAGTGGTTAATGCCCATGTTTAATGGTCCTCTGTACCAAGGTAAGCAAAGCAGTGGTTAATGCCCATGTTTAATGGTCCTCTGTACCAAGGTAAGCAAAACAGTGGTTAATGCCCATGTTTAATGGTCCTCTGTACGAAGATAAGCACAGCAGTGGTTAATTCCCATGTTTAATGGTCCTCTGTACCAATATAAGCAAGGCAGTGGTTAATGCCCATGTTTAACAGTTCTTGTACCAAGGTAAGCAAAACAGTGGTTAATGCCCATGTTTAATGGTTCTCTGTACCAAGGTAAGCAAAACAGTGGTTAATGCCCATGTTTAATGGTCCTCTGAACCAAGTTAAGCAAAGCAGTGGTTGATTCCCATGTTTAATGGTCCTCTGTACCAAGGTAAGCAAAGCAGTGGTTAATGCCCATATTTAATGGTCCTCTGTACCAAGGTAAGCAAAACAATGGTTAATGCCCATGTTTAATGGTCCTCTGTACCAAGGTAAGCAAAGCAGTGGTTAATTCCCATGTTTAATGGTCCTCTGTACCAATATAAGCAAGGCAGTGGTTAATGCCCATGTTTAACAGTTCTTGTACCAAGGTAAGCAAAGCAGTGGTTAATGCCAATGTTTAATGGTCCTCAGTACCAAGGTATGGCCGATTCTGAAGATACTGACCAAAGCATCTCAATGACATTGACTTTTGGTACGCAGTAGTGAAAAACACTTATTGTGCAGAAACTATTGTTTTCATATTAATTAGATTTAACATGACCATACATTCTGACGTTTAAAACCCAGAATCTATAGATTTTCTCTATTACCCTATGTGTAAGCCAGTAGTGGTGGGTATATCTAACAATAATTTGCATTACAAAAAATTTATAACAATACATACTGCAACTGATTATGAAGCTCTGTAGAAAGTGCATGTTATGGAGTTAACACAAAGTTATTTTCATTTAATTTTTAAATTTATTTATGTGAAAAATAACTGATGCAGATGTTCCTGTGATACACAGTAAAGGCTCTTGTGTAATTTGCATCTTCTTGACTGGCCACACTTGCAATTCTTTCAGGGACTCTCTGAATTTGGTTCTAAAATATACCACATTGGAAATCTGAATTCCACACAATAAATTTGGGACGAAAAAATAACACACTTGAAATTTTCAACAAAATGAATACTGTGATGGTAGAAAGTACAAAAACTTATTCTGCTAAACAGTCACTAAGGGAAGTATCTGAAACTAAGCAAATATCATAAGACTACAAACTGATTCATTAACAACATAAAACATGTGATAATGAATATTATAATTGACAGATGTTGGATGTTATATGAAAGTAACAATAAATAATAAATATTTATGACAAGCAAATTGTTTCATTTTCATCATCTGATTTAGAAAAGTTCTAAGGTAAAAAATAAATAGTAATATTGTGCTTTTATTTAGTCACACAGTAGTACAGCCACAAGGACAAAAGATGATAATGTAAACCTGCATGGTTAGTCTAGTTCATTGTCTCAACTATGAACTTCACATATATTGACAAAAATAAATAGGATAAATGCATTCTGAGTGCAGTTTTCTTGACTAGTAATTTAAAAATTAAAACTGTAGGTTTTCTAAAACATGGAACTCTAAATTGTAAACAGAACAAGAAACAAATGTGTCTACCATCATATTTGCGTCAAAAATTCATCTCACACCAAGTAACTTTACAGTCATTTCAAACTATAGACTAGAACACAACAAAAGAAATTGACTCACTTTGGATCTGGTGGACCATCGCCAAGAGGTTTCATGGATAATTTGCACAAACTTCTGAAGACCAAGAAGGCATCTTTCTGTAGTATGTGGCTAAAAGCACCTTGGGAAACTTCTGTTGTCTCCGGTATGTCATCACCATCGACACCAATACGATTTATACCTAAAAGCCAAAGCCAATGAAAATGTAAAACAATGGAGTGCATTTTGATAATTTGATTATGTAAATATAGCCTTACCAATGCCACATTCCATTTCTACCTCGTCATGGAGACAAATCTGAGTCACAAAAAGGGCATAACTTTTGAAAACAGTAAAGTATAATGTCTTTATGAATATTTTATGACAAAGTAGAATCCCAAGTGGTCTAAAGCGCTCTCCATATATCACTGCCATCTCACCTCTATCTATGTGGGTTCAAGTCTCAGATTTGTCCAAAGTGGGTATGTGAGAAAGCTTGCCAGTAGCTTCTCATTGGTCAGTGGTTCTTTCCAGGGTTTTACCAGGTTCTTCCTCCACCATTAATACTGGCCATCATGTATAGCCTATTGTGTGCTGAAAAATGGCATTAAACCCTACAACAACAATACAACAATTACAACAAAAACAACAATCTTCTGACAATGCCTATAATATGAACTAAGAAAAAAATTTCAATTCCCAATATATAATAAAGGGCAATAGCACTTACAAACAAGAGGCACTTGAAAGGACTAATGCTAATCTACACATACAGAATTTCCATGAATTCAAGGAAAGACAATTTCTTTCAAATGTTTATTGTTGAAACTATCTATGATATTCTTCAGTGATAAAAAGATTTTTAAATTAGCTGCTAAGATGCATTTACTGGTAGACATCTTGGCACCATCTTCATTTAAGACAAAGCAGATATCATTAGAAAACCATGTCACAATGATCACCCATTCAAAAGGAGTAGTTACAACTAGATTTAAGACAGTCGTCGTTGGATGTACAAGTGGCACTATTTTCATTAACTGCTTTCATAATAATCTTCCATTCAAATGGATTAGTGAGAACAAGATTTTTATCACTGTTATTGTGGCAGCCATATTGGATGCATAACTGGCACTATTTTCATTTAAAACCAACTAGGCATCAACAGAAGTCTATTAGTGAAAACCCAATGTTGATATAGCCATCCATTAAAACAGGAATAGAGGTAATATTGAAAACCCAATGTTGATATAGACATCCATTTGGACAGGAATAGAGATAACATTGAAAACCCAATGTTGATATAGCCATCCATCTGGACAGGAATAGAGATAGCATTGAAAACCCAATGTTGATATAGCCATCCATCTGGACAGGAATAGAGATAACATTGAAAACCCAATGTTGACATAGCACCACCATTTAGACAGGAATAGAGATAACATTGAAAACAAAATGTTGACATAGCACCACCATTTAGACAGGAATAGAGATAACATTGAAAACCCAATGTTGATATAGACATCCATTTGGAGAGGAATAGAGATAACATTGAAAACCCAATGTTGATATAGCCATCCATCTGGACAGGAATAGAGATAGCATTGAAAACCCAATGTTGATATAGCCATCCATTTGGATAGGAATAGAGATAACATTGAAAACCCAATGTTGATATAGCCATCCATTTAGACAGGAATAGAGATAACATTGAAAACCCAATGTTGATATAGCCATCCATTTAGACAGGAATAGAGATAACATTGAAAACCCAATGTAGATATAGCCATCCATTTAGACAGGAATAGAGATAACATTGAAAACAAAATGTTGACATAGCACCACCATTTAGATAGGAATAGAGATAACATTTTCAAGTTTTCATTCAGGTGGAACAGAAATAGCAAGAATTTTAAGACGGCTGATGTAGTAGCAATGCTGGACATCAGATCAGTACCATTTTCATTCAAGACCAGCTGTACATCATAAGAAATCCTCATATCAATATGACTTTCTCTTCAAGCATATGATAAAATATTACTAAGATGTCTGCCATGGCATCCATATTAGATGTAAGATCTGCACCAGTTTTTTTTTAGGACCAGCTAGACATCATAATAAGTCTTTTAGTGAATATCTCATGCTCACATGACCATCCATGTACCAGTGACAAGATTCTGAAAATGACTATGCTTGTGGTTATATTGGATGTCAGAATGGTACCATTTTTATTTTGGAACAACTAGATATCTCTGAAAGTCTGTTAATGAAAATCCAATGCTGATGAGTGAGTAGCATTAACAAGATTTTCAAGATGGCCATAATGGACATCAGATCATATTCATTCAGGACTAACTAGACATCATAACAAGTCTTTTAATGAATACCCCATGTTAATATCACCATTAATTCAAGAGGATTAACAAGATCTTCAAAATGTCTGTTGTGGTTTTATTGGATATCCACGTAGCACCATTATCATTTAGGACCAAATAGACCAAGGGATCAAATATGTGTACAGTTTCATGACAATCCTCCAAGTATTTTAAGAAGAGTTGTTGTTGTTGTTGTTGTCGGGTTTAACACATTTCTTTCAGCACACGATAGGCTATATATACATGGTGGTCAGTATTAATGGTGGAGGAAGAAACCGGGAAATCACCGGAAAGAACCACTGACCCAAGAGAAGCTACTAGCAAGCTTTCTCACATATCCACATTCACCGAATCATAGATTCAAACCCACGCAGACAGAGGTGAGATGGCAGTGATCCATAACAGACAGTGCTTTAGACCACTCTGCCACTTGGGGCCCCTTTTAACCCTTTTCCTCATAGAGTGTATTGCTTTTTAGCCCTTTAGCAAAATTACACAGTACAGTCTGCTATGCATAGGCCTGTTAAGCAGTGAAGTGTATGTTACATTTAACAGCAGTTTGAACCATTTTACGTTTTTGGTACACATATATTATGTATGGAAAGATTTAAGAGTAAAATAAGGTCGTTATAGCTGTATAATTATTTTTAACAAAACAATTTTGTATGTACTTTAAAATCTTGAGAGAACTCGTTCAGTATCAAATCATTGTAGCCGTGTGATTAATGGCAGAGGCAAATTTCCATACTCAGAATTTACAAGTTCTTTGTCTGCGTCTACATCACAAAATAATTTATATTTATAATTTATAACACTAAGGGCTTTCTACCTCAGTCTCAGAGCCTTTCGCCAAGTTACTGAAGCTTTCATAGTTGTGATTTTACTGGTTCAAGTACTGAATGATATCAGAGACCGACATCTTGGCAAATGGAGAATACAACCCAATTACGACCTACTTACTTTAAATAGCAGATTGCAACCAGAGCATCAACAGTGACCACGTGATCTGACGTAATGGTCATTCTCACCAATGAATGTAGTATCTAACAGGGGGTTTTCCCCGAAGGTGGCACTATGAAAACCTGCTCAAAATAGCTGTTGTTTACGGTGTTGCCAAAAGGCGCTTAGCGTGACATCGGGTAAACTGCTAAAAGGCACTTATATTAGGTAAAGGGTTAAAGAAGAGTAGTAATAACAAACTTGTGCTAAATGAGGGATGGATGCAGACAACAGACCATTCTATATGCTCTTCTGGCCCATGACCAATAGAGCTAAGATTCAATGTGTGCATCATCAGCTGATGATCCTAGTGGGTATCAAGTTAGACATCCATAAACAACCTGATTTCTCGATATGCACATCTTCAGATGACAGCCATATTTTGTACAAATTATCTTGGCAATCCACTGAAAACTAGTTGCATTCACAAGATTGTCATACTCTATGTCCAGCTCCAAGTAAAAAAGAGCAACAACTCCAACAAAATTTGCATGAGCACTGTAATTTGTGAATTTTCAAATACTGTTAGAATAGTAGCATGCATGCAAGACAATATCAAAAAAATTGTTGCAGGACAGTGACTTGTTGACATGCATATCTGCAAGTGATGATATTAATATTTCCCAAGTAAAATGGAAAACTATCACAATGTTCTTACAGAATTCTGTCATACACTGCATTCATCTGCAAAACATAAATGGCAGTATTTCTTTCAAAAATTGTGAGACAGGGCTATGGCTCATGTCCCCATTACTGTATGCTTAAAGCCATCTGTATCAAAAAGGTAGGTCTGTAAGTATACTATATCGGAGACAGAGCTATGGCTCATGTCCCCATTACTGTATGCTTAAAGCCATCTGTATCAAAAAGGTAGGTCTGTAAGTATTCTACATCGGAGACAGAGCTATGGCTCATGTCCCCATTACTGTATGCTTAAAGCTATCTGTATCAAAAAGGTAGGTCTGTAAGTATTCTACACTGGAGACAGACCTATGGCTCATGTCCCCATTACTGTATGCTTAAAGCCATCTGTATCAAGAAGATGGGACAGGGCAATTGGGAAATTAACCACACCTGGTATTAGATGTAGTAGTCTAGGAAGGCTGCACTGGTGCTGGCATGAAGCTGACTGGGGCCGGGTTAAATTCCATAGGTAAAGCCAGAACTGGATATCCAAGGTAAAATTAATGTAGCAGTGAAAATGGTGTCAGATGACTCCTCTTCCTTATCAGTGAACTTTCTGCCTTTGTTGACTCTATGAACAGAAAGTTGTCTACTGAGCTGTTTCACTGGGTAGCTCATCAATAAAATGAATCTGTTAGGCAAAGCTCGCTTTTCAAGAACTCGTCTGTTTTCTTCTAAATGGATCATGTACATTTGCTATAAATCACATACAAGGAAAGCACTCTTAAGCTTTCCTTATCTAGCAGTCATCTTTTTAAGAATATTCTCAAATTTATATGAGTGGAATTAAAGAGATGGCAATAAAATGACAAAAACAACTTTTCATTGCTTTTTTAATCTTATTTTATTTTTTAATGTTAGTATCAAAAAAGCATAATCCAAATGCAGTCTCACAAATTTTATGGGAAAAAACATAATAATTATGCCAAAAGCTTAGGGCTGTTTCATTAAAACATATACCACAGGAATAAAGGTACTTTCAAAATCAACCAACTACAACAGAAGCAATTTAAAAAAATTATGATCCACCGTCAGGTATGTTTTAATAAAAAACACTGCTCCCTACAGAAGTATATTTATTTTTACATAATTTCTGGCTTTGAGTTAATGGATGGTAGAAGCGATTTTAATATTGGGTTGGGGACAGAAACGATTTAAATGACTGCTGGCTGGAGGTAATCTGAATTCTTACAGATCATATAATCTACTGCATATTTGTATTTGTATTCATTCATTATAATCAATCTCTTGTCCTTTTGTTTGAGTGCTCATGATCACATTTGTTGTCAGTATAGACACATCTGTGAAGACAGCTTTTGTGTAAAGAAAACCATAACAACTACACCATTTTCTGGATTGACACAAATATGAAATGTGTGCTTTCAATACTACACAGAAAAGTCAACTGCTGATTTCTGTAACGAGTCTTTCAAACTCAGGTCTGTAAAGTGTCCCTGACTTGTATCAGTTACATGTAGGACAAGTTCTCAAAAGATTCTTTTCACTAAAATCTTACTTTCATTATCAGCCAGTCAAACCATGTATACTCTATTTTACTTTCACTGATTCTGTGCATCAACATTTACAATCGACTCTAGTTCAACATCAATTTTGTGCTCAAAATAACACACTTATATATATACGCATATACTGGCATCATTTTCCATTGCACCTTTTTATTCGTGTTAGACCGATAAGTGGGGGTTAGATGATATTTTTAATATATATTCTTTTTTTTTCTGACAACCCCACCAGCGATTTCTCATTTTATTAACACAACCCACAACAGAAGTGATTTTCTTAATCAAACTTCCACTGTCAGAATCAAAATAGTTTAAAACACAACCTTTTATAGAAGTTTTTACGAAGTGCCGTCCAAGGGGAGGGTATATGTTTTACTTGAACAACCCTTAATTGTTGACATGTATACTGGAGCATATTTCCCTGCAGTGATAAAACTTAAATACTTTGATCCATCACAGGAAATACACTCTAAGAAGTGGAATCTGCAATGCCCTTATAAGAAGCATGTACACTGACACAAAGTAAAAAGAAATGACTAGAGGGCATGTGGCGTCAATCTCTATATCCATGGGGAGACTATTTGTGTCTGACATCCTTTCTAGCCAATCTCTATATCCAAGGTGAGACTATTGTCTGACATCCTTTCTAGCCAAGCAGACAAGAATTCAGCAACATTTTTGAGAAACAAGTCAAAATTGTTTTAATGTCTTTTTTTTAGCTGGGGGTGGGGGGCTTGACTTGTGATGAAGTGATAGTCCTAATGAAGAAGAAATGTGCAGTGATGCCTGTACAGAAAATCACACAGTACTAGTCAATGGAGTGAACTTACTTCTGGTGCTCTCTGCCTTTGAAGGTGGTGCTTGGGAGTAGGAAGGCACACTTTCATCATTAACACTCAATGTTTTATCTTCCTCTAATACTACTCTTGTGTCATCTGAATCAAGAAATTAAAATGTTTGTATTGCATCTGTATATAAAAATCACATGCTGCAAAACTGATCAATATTGACTGAGATATGTTAGAAAAAGAACAATTTTTTCCTTCATGAATTCCAAAGACAAAGATAATGCAGAGTTTAAACTCTCACCAAGCTACAAACATAAAACTTGTCAAGAATAAAACCATTTTGTAAGAAGTCTCTGTAATATTCATTGAAGTGGACACATTTCACACCTTTATGTATCTAGCACTATGACATAATCCAGGCTGAGCAGCAACAAAAAGTTCATTAGTTATCTCATGCCCGGGACATGTAGGGTAGGGGCACCAATAATTTAATGGACTGAATTCAAAATTTTGTACAAAGACTTCTGAAGTTTTGATCTAGGCCCAGGATATGGCATAAATGTTACATAAATTTCAAATGTGACAAAACTTAATATTTGTTTGTCTGAGAATACTGGCATGTGTGATCTGTAACCATAGTGTAAACACACTTATTACACTGGGATCCCAGTGTCATAACAAAGAAAGTATCGAGATCACCACCCAATAACGATATATATTTTTCCTGGGTATAGAAATATATACATGCAACTGTTATTGACCTAAGGGTCCATTTCTATACTCATTGCCCTGGATCAAAACTTTAAAACTTCTGAGATTCCCACACAGAAACATATATGTACAATTAGTTGACATTAAAAGACAAACTTATACATGCAGCTGACCCAGGTGTCTATCCTATCCTTACCCCCTGCAGTGAATTAGCTCCCAAGGTTGGGTCTGTCTATCAACTACTGACATTAACCCATACATCTATCCCTACCTGCAGTGAATTAGCCCCAATGATTAGTCTATCAACTATTGCATAACAGGAAAAAATGGACTCCTGACCAAACTGATTGACATCTGTTTGTAAATTGGATGAGTGGTGAAAATCTTAACTGACCAAGTAGGGCAGGTAGAGAAAATTTACTGCATAATGTTGTACCACCTTAGTCTTTCATAACTTGGATATCTTTATCAAATTTTTATGAAACATGAAACATGCTGGTTTTAAAAAAACATATCTGGAAATCAATTAGTGGAGCATTCTCTTGTTTTCCTTGACAGCAGGGCAAAATTAAATTGCAAAAGCTTGTGGTACCTTTAGAAAATTTTTAATTTAGTGTCTTTTCGTAAAATTAGGTTTACTTTATTTTTAGAAATATTAGCAATGAATTAGTTTTGCAAACTAAACTTCATTGTTGCTATTCATAAATACTAATATTTGCAACACAAATTACTTCACATTTTGACAAAATTACTGATTACACGGAACCATAATTAAACATAACTGACTTAAGTACTTTAATTTTCTTTCAATTAGAACTTTTCAGTCTTTTACCTGCAGCAGTTTAACAGCTTTGTCTAAAGATTATTCAACAGCCATACTGTACTGTGAGGTACTACACACTTTTACCTGCTATAGGGGTACAGTTCTACAGTTCTGTTAAGACTGCTCTTATGGCCTAAGTGGTTATAGAATCTGCATCGGATGTGGGAGGCCATGGATTTAAAGTATGGCCAAGTTATACCAAAGACCAATTTGTACTAGCAGCTGCCACACTTGGTGTTCACCATTAAGAATTAGTGTTAGCACTTGTCAGCCTGGTGTCAGGATAATGTGACTAGTTGGGACATGATGCTTCATGTCTTTGGCACAATGCCCTGGTGTTAAACATCACCATTAACTGTCAGGATAATGTGACTAGTTGGGACATGATGCTTCATGTCTTTGGCACAATGCCCTGGTGTTAAACATCACCATTAACTACCACACTACAGACATTGTAGAGATATGACTAAAACTGTTAAAGCTAAGCTAAAATTTAAAAAAATACACAAACTACAGCTATGTCTAAACACTGTTGGACAGATATACTCATTTGTGAGTGCTACAAAGTTTTACCTGCTGCAGGGGCAAAGTTAAATAGCTATGTCTAAAGACTGTTGGACAGATATACTCAAATGTGAGCACTACAAAGTTTTACCTGTTGCATGGTCACAGTTCAACAGCTATGTCTAAAGACTGTTGGAAAGATATACTCAAATGTGAGTGCTACAAAGTTTTACCTGCTGCAGGGGCACAGGTGAATAGCTATGTCTAAAGACTGTTGGACAGATATACTCAAATGTGAGTGCTACAAAGATTTACCTGCTGCAGGGGCACAGTTAAATAGCTATGTCTAAAGACTGTTGGACAGATATACTCAAATGTGAGCGCTACAAAGTTTTACCTGCTGCAGGGGCACAGTTGAATAGCTATGTCTAAAGACTGTTGGAGAGATATACTATAATGAGAGGTGTTACACTGCATGCCTTAGGGATTGCTAGGAAATACACAGGATAATAACAAACTAGCTATGCTGCCCTATTACTGTACATGGATACACTGCATATTTAAACTTGACAAAATTAAATGAACAAGTCACTGAACCACACTCAATAACACTCTACACCACTTCCAAAGTGAAGCATGGTCAAATTACATAGCATGTATTCTATCTGGTTGGAACAGGTATTAAAACAATTTGTTTTCTTTACCTCTATGGCCACCTGTTACCCGTTCTATGACTGATACTACTATTTTTCTAGCTATGACTTCTGCAGTCTCCTCCTCTTCCATTCTCTCCCCTCCAGCTTCCCCATCACCCAGCTCTCTTTCTTCATGACCCTCTGAAAAACAGGAATATTAATATATGACCAGTTAGCTCTGGCAAATAATAATAATAATAATAATAATAATAATAATAATAATAATAATAATAATAATAATACAAAGAATAATTTTGATATATTGTATATGAATTTTGATATACCATATACATTTCAGCCACTAAAACTGAGATTTGTCAAATATAACTATATTCGCAAAACTGTAGGGACATCTGATATATATTCCTGACCTAAACAGTATATTGCCACCCATGTGAGAGAGGAATCATGCAAATTTCTGACAATTATACTTTTCTCATCTTGGTTTAGTTCTCAATGGTCAATTATTTCATGTAACAGTTGCATATCATAATGCAGAATGATGCACCCGACTGATAAAATAATGCTACAAATGGCTTTAGTGTTTGCAAGTAAAGTCAGTCAATGATGATGGAACACAATTTATTTATTGTTTTCCCCTGCCCGTTTTTTAAAAAACATGGAAGAAAAAATAATGTAGGGGATAGCACCAAGAAAAGAAAGTCCCATCAGCAACTCAGCATCTGGACTGGTGCAAATAAATATGTATTTTCAACTGGATACTGTAATAATGTTCCATCATCCTACAAATAAACATGTATTTTCAACTGGATACTGTAATGTTTTATCATCCTACAAATAAATATATATTTTCAACTGGATATTAAAATAATGTTCCATCATCCTACAAATAAATATCTACTTTCAACTGGATATTAAAATAATGTCCCATCATCCTACAAATAAATATCTACTTTCAACTGGATATTAAAATAATGTTCTATCATCCTACAAATAAATATCTACTTTCAACTGGATATCAAAATAATGTTTCATCATCATACAAATAAAAAACTTTTTTCAACTAGATATTAAAATAATGTTCCATCATCCTACAAATAAATATCTTTTTTCAACTGGATATTGTAATAATGTTCCATCATCCTACAAATAAATATCTTTTTTCAACTAGATAGTAAAATAATGTTTCATCATCCTACAAATAAATCTTTTTTTCAAATGGATACTGTAATAATGTTTCATTATCCTATAAATAAATATATATTTTCAACTGGATACTGTAATAATGTTTCATTAACCTACAAATAAATATCTATTTTCAACTGGATACTGTAATAATTTTTCATCATCCTACAAATAAATATATATTTTCAACTGGACATTAAAATAATGTTCCATCATCCTACAAATAAATATCTACTTTCAACTGGATATTAAAATAATGTTCCATCATCCTACAAATAAATATCATTCTTCAACTGGATACTGTAAAAATGTTCCATCATCCTTCAAATAAATATCTTTTTTCAACTGGATATTAAAATAATGTTCTATCATCCTACAAATAAATATCTTTTTTCAACTGGATACTGTAATAATGTTCCATCATCCTACAAATAAATATCTACTTTCAAGTAGATATTGAACTAATGTTTCATTATCCTACATACTTTGGTTTAAAAGCAGAGGTTAAAGAAAAGAAAAAACTAATACTTTAAAATACTAATTTATGGCTATGCAGGAAATGGCCAAAACATTGATCCTCAAAAATGACCTGGAACCATATTCTCAATGTGTTATCAGACCAAAAACCTGGTATCCAATGCTCACTGTGTTTTCAGCCCAAAAACATGGTACTTTATTCTTAATGTATTATCAACCCAAAAAACTTGCTCAGAATTTTTTTAAACCAGTGTAACTTTACTCAGAAAAAAAATTAGAATCTGAATGTTACCAGATACAATTAAGATTCGACTCTCTAGCAGAAAGATTGTGGATTCTGGTGTGCATGACAGCACAAAAGGAGTTAGAAACTATCAATTATTAAAAAAATTACCCCTATGTTGTTCATTTCCCTGGCTCTCACTTAATCCATTTGGTGTATCTCCATTTTCATCATCCCCCTCAGACTGACTTTTTTCATCTTCATTCTGACCAGATTTGTTCAACTAAAAAAACAAACAAACCCAATATATTCATAAGTGGTAGTGATCAACTACAGAATTATGGAGAATAAGTGCAATACTGATAATTTAACACATAACAAGCAAAAGACCCAAGATCTAATGCTGATCAGCAGCAGAGAGGGTGAACCCTACAACAATATATTTGCGACAAAATCGATTAAAGCCTCAGAATGACAATGGAGCCTTCCTACGAAATCTCATATTTTAACCAAAAAAAAATTAAAGGTCCCATCTTAGCGATTTTGTCGCAAATACATTGTCATAACCACACTCAAATTGCTGCCATCTACGTCTACAAATTTTTGCGACAGAATCGATTAAAGCCTCAGAATGCCAATGGAACCTTCCTACGAAATCTCATATTTCAACCAAAAAAAAAAATAAAGACCCCATCTTAGCGATTTTGTCGCAAATACATTGTCATAACCACACTCAAATTGCTGCCATCTACGGTCGCAAATATGTTGTCATTTCACCCTCTCTGCTGCTGATTAATACAAATTATTTAACCAAATATTTGTTAGCTTTTCACAAACAGACTAATCGATAATACTTCACCACGTAGATCAATTAAATTATTTGACTGATCGGTGAGTGTAAAATTAATTCTGGTTAGTGAATCATTTTGACATTGCATATAGACTGGATTAGTCGGATTCTCAACAATTAAAAATCCGGGGGGTGCTGTTGGTGCAAATGAATAAAGAATGTAACCTTGTCGGGCTTGATTTGATTGTTCCATATTAATTTGATAACTTCCTTCGATTACATCACACGTTAAATTAAGTGCGATCACCGATGAAATATCCACATTGTTCGGTGCGATATGTCTACCGTCGCCGTCGGGAGAATTATTATGAGTGAGGATAATAGGCTTCGGCTGGCTATCTTTCCATGATTGATAGATTTTATTAAATCCTTCGTCGATGACGATATTGAGTAGATTTTTTAGTTCAGGTGCGTTATATCCTGTAAGTACATAATTTGGATTACCTGCTAGGCCGCCCCTATAACGTCCAGCTTCAATTGTTCGATATATTGGAGAATTTTCATCAGTAAAAACACTGATAAGTCTTAATCTATATTTTTCCATGTCGCTGATGATTCTGTTGGCTGCCGCGACCACACTGGTAAACTCATCTTTTGTAAGAAGACCGGATCTCAACGAGTGTAGCAACAAATAAAAATCTTTGTTCATGTAGAGAAAAGAAAGGTCAAAGGTGGGAAAAAATTTACTATCTACGCTTACTTGCGCAACAGTATAACCTTTCTTTTCAAAATCAATAGGACGACGACTACCTCCAAAAGCATAGCTCGTCTCTGTTTCAGATATTTTTTTTCTGTAAACTTTTGTTAAATCTAATTCTTCGAAATTATCATATGTTCGTGATGGATTGTCAGGTCCTATTTCATCAGTGACATAATCAGATTTTACAGGCTCGGGCGTGGAATTACCAGCACTTCTAGGTGGATCTTCGGGCCATCCTAATACTGTTCTTATTGAACTGTTATAAATATCTACAACATACCCAGGAGAGCCTATTTCAATTGTAGATGACAGTGTTGGTTCATGAACTGTTATCGCAATTTTTGATTCTTTTTTAGTAATGGATTTTATTCTACGTTGTAATTCATTATTAATTTGCTCAATTTGATAGGATCCAGTTGGTATTGAAACAACGATCCAATCTGGAGTGTCATCTTTTTTATTCCTATATGCAAACACCAGAGAATTATTAGGTCTCTGACCGCCAAATGGAACCGATCTGATATTAGGCCAACTATGATACACTCGTAATTTTGCCAACGCGATTTCCTTTACTGAAACAGGCGAGGGAAAATTCACACTGAATTTAGGGTTTGTTGACGATATTGATATCATGCTTGTTTTCCGCGGAGTGGTATTTTCTGCTATCCGCTGAAGTAGTTGAATCTCTTGCGACATTATTATTATTATTTACAATGTCTAATTTTGCAATAGATGAAAAAACGCTAGCGTTTTTAATCGTAGTATCATAAATACGTATCATCGCGGAGAATTCGTCTTCGGTAATTATCGTATCATCAATCGATGATGACATCAACGAGGATAATTGTGAGTAACCGTTAGATACTGCTTGATGTTTTACTATATAGTCGTTAAGTTTTTCTTGAGAACACGATGATATTTTTTTAGTAATAGCATTTGCAAGTCCAGCAAATGTTGTCACCGCGGAAATAGCAATTGGGACAGCAATCGGAGCTACCATTGTTACTGAAGATAGTATAATACCAGCACCGGCCATTATACCAGATACCGAGTATACTGTAACATCAATTACGGTAATTCTCCTGCGATACTTTTTAATTTTTATTTCATATTCATCAATGAGTGTTTTGAGTTTTGTTAAGAAGTCTTTGACGGTATCATAGCGATATTGCGATGATGGAATCATATTATTTTAAAACCTCAAGTGGTTTTTAATTGTTTAAAATTCTAATTTAGATCAGCTACAAACTCCATGTACCATACAAATGATGTCTTATTTAAATTAGGATCAGTGCTTGTTATTGTAAACCGTTTGTATTCACCCACGTCAATAGTCGTTGAAATCACGTTGTTGTATCCATATGAAGTCGATGATGATATATTAAACTGATTCAGTGACACTATTGTTAATCGATAAATACCCTTGTTTGACACAGTGAGGGTTACTGTATTCTTTTTAGGTTCCCAATCTAATGATCCAGAGAGAACTGTGTATATCATATTTATGATATTTCTCTCATGAGGAATCTTTATTCTTTCAAGTAGCGGAAGATTGTCTGTTTTAAATTTTGTAATATCCTCGATAGATTTTTTAATACTATTAATGCTATCTCTAATAATACTAAATCCAGCATCATTAATATTTTTAATACTAGCTTTAATTTCATCAAAATTGGATTTAATTTCAGCGAGAGATAGAGAGGTTACCGCTGGTGTTCCAAAGAATTTATTGATAATATTTCTACGAAGGGAAGTATATGTTGTTATATGTTTTTCAAGTTCTTCATTTAAATTTTTTAATGCATCTGTGATTGTAGAAACAAATACACCTGGTTTGAGTTTTCCATCATTTGAATATAACACTATTGTATCTTCAACGACGTCACGTCTTCGTATTAAGACATCATCCAATGAAACATTACTAGATTTCAATTTGCCCTGGCGATCTTGAAATACAACTATTTCCCCAGGATCTACACTTGACAAATTTAATGTCTCGGCGATTTCATCTTCGATTATTTTTTTTACACTTTCGACAGCGAATTTGCTATCGGTTTCTGTTTTTTTTGATTCTGATAAAGGTCGTCCCCAAATATCAATCATTATACGAAAATGCTACGTTTTTCTAAATCATAACGCTATCGTTTTTGCCATTGCCTGCTAGTATATTCATTAACAACAACTTGTGGTGGTTTCCTTGGAAATTTAGATATCTCTGCAAGGACATTTAATACTTCACGACCGCATATCGGTGGATCATTTAACTGTTGTGTTGGTAGCGTGGAATAAAAAATTGGAGATGACTTTGTTATTGTGGATACATATCGCATGAATTCTTTTGGTGGAGCTAATCCATATGAATCAAAATAGACAATTCCGCGTGGATCAATTGCATATGCGACCCAATGAGTTCCTTTTCCGCTGCTGTTATCGAGATTGATAATACCCGTTTCATTTTTCATTGGTTTTGACGGTAATTGATCTCTCATGAAAACTCCTCTAAAGTTTTTTATTGATAATGATTTTACAGCATCAATTAAATCAAAATTGGACATTGGTGAAAATCCTAAGGATTTTTCCACTAATAAGCCGTTCCTGGTATTCTTAGGCCCGTGCCCTTGTACCAATTGTGTGGAGTTCCTGGTAGTCTTAGACCCTTTCCTTTTTTTTTATAGCCTTTCCCAGTAGCTTTTTTCAGGGCCATTCCTGCAGCAGTACCAACGGCTCCTAACGCTGCCGCCTTCGCAACCGCTGGGGCAGCCGCTGCAATCAATGCTGGAATAGCAGCTAACAGCGGGAATATTCCACCTGATTTTATCATATTGGCGATTGCTGCTTTCGAAAAATCAATTTGAACTCCTCGTTTGTTCTTTAGCGCATCATTGAAATGTTTTATTTGACGATCTGTCAATGATAATTTATGTGCGCCACCGGACATTTGAGTGGGTTTCAGCGTTATTGTAGTTCCACATTCTTTAGCCGACTTTGATTTCAATTTCTTGACCTGACCATCAGTCAACTGGACATTAACAATACTATATGTCATTCTATTCTAAAATGTAATTTACACTTTCAATTGATCTTATTGTGAAAATCCTAACTACATGTTTTCCACTGGTGCATCAATAAGTCTCATTCGTCCGCCAACTCCTTCTAACAACATTGATTTATCACTGAGAATGACAGCAACTGCTCTATAATCGGCTATACCAGCAGGGCGTTGTACCCGAGCTTGGAAGTATATATCAACAACAGATTGTCTCATCATGTCAAGATGTTCCAATGAAAAGTAATAAATCGGATAGTGTTTTTCAAAATCAATTTGCGATATTTGCAAACCAGTATCAACATTTTGATCACGACCCATATACGACAATATTCTATGATATACACGAGCTATGTTGTTGTTTTCATAATTAAGCTGTACAATCTCTGCTGGCTCTTGTTGTCCATTTATTCTCAACGAAACTTCACTTACCCCTAATTGATCAAATATCATATGACTAGATACTTGATGACCCACTCGATTTGCATCCTGTAACGCTATAAAGATATGACGTGGAGCTGAAACACCTTGTTTTGATGCTAAGTGCCATGTAAATGTGCCATTTACATTATCCTGCTTCGTATCAGTCGTTGTTGTTAGCCAACTTAGCAATGATTTTCCACCTGTGTCCATAAACGATAGTAATTGTTGCTCTATTGTAACTGCTGGTGTCAAGACGGGTATCCATAGAACCAATTTCTTTAAAATGACTTTACCATCAGCAACACCATCAGCATGCCAAATTGCATCATTGTCATTTTCTTTTCGCACTAACACGACCGTATGCTTTGCTCCATAGATGACTTTTCTGACATTTCTACAGAATCCGAATATATGATGTAACGGAATTGCACATGAAAATCGTCGATGTTGTCCTTTTAATGCTCCTTTTCGTGTTGCAAATCCTAGATTGAAATTATCATTGACCTTTTTTAAAATGTCGAATGGATTGGCTGGCGGGCCTTCACGCTCTGGATTAGCTGCGAGTTGTTGATCAGCCAATGCAGTAGCTACCGCAGTTCCTACTTTAACAAATTGATAATGGTTCGGATGATCAGAAGTATCCTTAGCAAACATCATAGACGGACCAGCCGACCTTGTATAATCATCAGAATATCTCGCAAGTCCGATTATTGTTGTTGCAATATCAACATTTTGTTCTATTGATTCAATTTCTTTTCCATCAATGATATATCTTGCACTGTTAAATAGCGCCATAATGCCATTATTTACGAAACCAACTCGGATATTTTGGTTATCCTCATATGGCGTATCAGCTGCAACATTTGTTACAAGCTCTCCTTCTACTTCAATAAATGCCTCACACGGCAAAAAGTATCTACTTGTATCTTGAACTTGAAGTTCAACTCTCCCCTTTTGATTAGGCTCTCTTGCAGGATAGGCATAATACTGATAGTTAATTTTAGAATCATCTTTATTCACCGGTGCTGCCATATCAAACGCTGGATCAGCAATTTTTTTAAATGCCATTTATACTAAAACGTATCGTTTTTCTAAATCATTTTCTTTTTCGATTTCCTCCAAGACCGCTTCCCGCTATCATACTTGCAATATTACTACTATCTGGTGAAGTCATTGCTAATGATGCTAGTTTTTGTTCCACTGCGTTATTTATCACTTTACTGACATTTGCAGGCATCATTGTTGTTGAAGGTAGCGGTGGTGGTGGTTTTCGTCCGAATCTAGATTTCACCAATGACGTTATTCTATTCTTTGCGGTAGAAAAGGCCGTTCCTGCAAGATCTCCAACAGCGTTAATTCCCTTATTACGAATAACATCAATGGCTTTCATCGCTAATTGTTTAGCAATTGGTGCTACTTTTGGGGCTATTCTTGTGAATAAACCAGCCATGGTATTTCCAAGGCCGTCACCGTAGTATGCCTTATAAACGGGCAATCTTGAGTTCACTACATACACGTTTGTTGGTTTATTGTGATTATAGTGTACTATCATCTTATTTGAAATGACTTTGTAATTTCTAAATACAATTTCAATCACTAAATTCCCCCGGAATTCCGTCCATTAACTCATCCAAGAGTTCTCGATACGTATGAATATCAATTATCCCACCTTGGAATAATCGTCTGCAAATATCAAATGCTTCATTAGTTATTTCGACTGAGTTATTTCCAGCTCGCTTACCTCCCATAAGAACCTCAAGTCGTGATATATCATTAATGATATTACTAGGACACATATGAGAATCATGATGAGAACTTCCATAACCCTCTCCTGAAGAACTTTCTGATTCGGAAACGTTTTGAATTTCTGGAGATTGTCGACCTCGACCTCGACCTCGACCTCGACCTCGACCTCGACCTCGACCTCGACCTTTTTGTTGTTCTTTTCGTTGTTGTTGTTGTTGTTGTTGTTCTAAACCATACTTATTAACTCCCATTTGAAAAGCTAGGTAATTCAAGTCACTCTTATTTAAATTTCCGGTGATTTCTTTATTAATTTTATATATCCAATCCACCCATTGATCTTTGTTTATTGTGTTTTTTTTATACTCGTCTTTTAAAAATTCCCTTCTGTTATAATAACTTTTTATAGCGAAGTCACCAAATGACGCATAGTCTTCAAGTTTCAGCAATTGAATTCGTCTGATTTCTTCTATAGCTTCATCGGTGAATTTCTCGTTAAAAGGAACACTTTTTTTAGTGGAAACACTAGCATCTTCAACGGGGTTATCATCAGTATCAATATTACCCATTTGTTGTATTTCTCGCTGAGTTTGTAACTCACCTGAAAGCTGTTTTATTCCCTCGTGAGTTTTTTCAGTTTCTGTAGCAATCTTTCCTAATACATCAATAATAGGTACTGCTCCCTCTTTAGGGATGTCGCCGTATATAGCACGTTCTGTTGCAAGTTTCATATCCTTAGTGGCTTTAGTTACAGGGGCAAAAAGTTGTTCGCTTCCAATAGAAAAGTCAGTCTGCGCTTGCTGTCTAAGTTGTAGTTTATCTCGCACGTTATCTCGAATTGGTATAAACTCTTTCAGTAATGCTAACCTCTCACGGGCTAGTCTGGTAGTTAATGCTTCTGATGTCATTATTGGAAATGCTAACGATTTTTCAATTGTCGGTTTCACTTGCATCAATCAAACGTCTTATAGATTTCACTTTCAAAGCAATCTCTGACCGAACTTGGTACTGTTCCCCGAGTTTCTTTCTAATGGCTTCAACTATACTAAATAGCCGAATGAATAAATTAATATCATTGTTATACAAAGAAGCATTAACCGCTTTTTGGATTCTTTTTATCAGTGAATACATTTTAGGTAGAACATATCTTCCATGTTTCAATTGTATATCAATTTGTTCAAATTCATTCAAAAGTCTGTCTTCATTCAAAAATTCAGAAAGTACGATTCCTTGATTTCTTAAATTTGATATTTCTGTGATGATAGATGTAATATCTTGAAATTCCATTTATTATTATTACTAATGTATTCTCTTATCTTTAAAATATTTTTATATACAAAAAAACAAAACATATACAATGCCCGTCTCTTCCTCATTCGAGTTTCGAGGCAAGAAAGGGCACATACATTAAAGACTTATACAATACCCTAACCCCCCAATCGAGTTCAAGGGCGGGTTATATGGGTATTAGACGTGAAATCCAAGTGATTTCTTTACAAACACTGAACATATAACATAAAGCCTCATTTGGAACCTCTTTCGCGCCAAACGACGTCAAAGAGGCCCAGAGGGGGGACAGCACATTCTTGGAACTCATTTAGTGCCTTCGCATTATATAAGCCCAAGGGCCACAAACATAGATCTCCCAATTGGAAGCTCTAACGTAACAAATGCTATATTAGGTCTTCCGGAAGATATGTTGTGGGGGGGGACAGTACATTACATATAGGATGATATATATACAATGAATGAATATTTACAATGAATGAGTATTTACAATGCGATTATATAGGATATATACAATGAATGAATATTTACAATGCGATTCAATGAATGAATATTTACAATGAATGAGTATTTACAATGAATGAGTATTTACAATGCGATTATAGGTTATATATACAATGCGATTATATAGGATGGTTATATGATAGGATGGTTATATGATAGGATGGTTATATGAGGTATGATAGGGACAGTACAGGACGATACAAACATGAAACGACGGGGCGGACCTACACCCACTTTGCCAATCAAAAGCAACCCAAGAAATTAACCCTGGTTGCAGTTGAAAAAATTCAACCACACCATGTCAATGGCGTGGGAGTTTTAATTGGCAAAGTGGGCTTCGTTTTAAAGCCCCAAACTTATTACGGCTCATATTATATATAAGGTGAACTAATACTGCAGTGTCAATGTGTAGGTGTGTATTTATTTTTCTAGCATTTCATAATGAATACTGTGTAGTAATTTCAATGGAAGCTAAGTATTTAAATAAAACATTAAAACAAGAAATACAACTGTTAAATAATAGCAATTTTTTTATTAATTTCTATAATATTACGATTAAATAATCGTAATAATAATGGATTTACATGACAAGATAACTCCGTAATGGGGATCCCTGTCAATTCAGGACCTGCTATTTCTTGAATCGAGAATGATATTTTTCTGAATTTTATTACACATAGCCACACTAAAACTAAACTACATGTAGCGCATTTTACTACCCTGACCTCACTAATTTGTAATTATAAAGTAATTTCATTTTCATACAAACGCTGTTAACGTGTCTTTGTAATTGGGATTTTTAAAAAATCTATTAATAGACCCCTGGCCTTGGATTCACACGGCTAACTCTGTCAAATAAATTGTCTACCCTGTACAGGTTTTTCCAACAAAACCCTAACTGCTGTTCTCAATACAGTCTTTAGAAACAAGAAACAATAACACAAAATCAAAATCCGTACATACCTGATTACGTATACCGAGTTAACCATTAAATACGTACATGAGATCACACACATCATTAATTCAATCCAATTTCACATGTATTCTCGGACGAATTACATATCCGGGAATCAATATCGAAAGTAGGATAGTCACGTGACGATCAGTAGTAATGAGGGGAAAATACGGAACAAAATTAAAAAAAAAAGATTTTATTAATAGTAATTATTGAGAGTCATTTCATGCGTATGAAAACTTTATTCTATGTCCATTTTTCTTTGAGATAGCTGTTTGATAAATCCCTTCAGCAACTTTTCGTACTGAAGGCATACATATTCCAAAATATTTTCCCGCAGCATTCATTGATTGAAAAACTCTTTTTTCATTCGTCGTTGTATCAAATGACTGTACTGGTCTTTTTCCAACTGACTTATAAGTCCCTGTCTTTCCTTTTTTTATATTCTCTCTTTGAGAAATACACTGTAAATTGGAAATCGCGTTATTTTGAATATTAGAATCAATGTGATCAATAACACAGCCATCTTTAATCGGTCCCATATAACACTCAAAGACTGCCCTATGACAGAGATATCCCTTTCCTCCAGCAGTAAATTGCAAGTATCCCTGATTATTAACAAAACCAATTGGTTTCTTTAGTCTACAGTGTCTAACAACACCATTACGAGATATTTCATAATTAACGAGTATTGGATGTGGTCTGAATTCTTGCTCCATTTATATAATAATACTATTTGTCTAATTCATCATTTGCTTTAATTATAAATCTATTAATGTAGTCTTGAGGGGTTTTTATGATTTTGTCTTTGACAGAGTCATGGTTAGGGTCAATGATGGCGTTTTTTATTCGTTTATCATAATAACGTTTCAATTCTCTAAACCGCTTACCCCCACAATTGATACATAATTGTGATTTTCCTCTCACACCCACCCCACAATTTATGCATGGGGACGGGCCTGTCGAATTATTTCTGACACTCTGTAAGTGATATCCACAGAATTCACCTCTACACGATTTATTGCATGGGGTTACTGATCCGATCATAAGCCATTTGCAGTGATTCATTATATATAAACAAACTTTTCTATTTAAATACTTGTCTTATTTATATGAATGAAGAATTCAAGAGATTATCGGCAATCAAGCCTCGGAAAAATATTAAATTCAATCTTGATAGAACTCTCGAAGACGTACCAAAAGAGAGAATAACTAATAGAATTCTGATTAGAAAAATACGAGATTGTGTTCATGAGTTTAAACAGGATGATGCATCACACACCTGGTCAACATTTAGAATTGATGGTGTTGTTGATGCTAGAATGAATGATGAAACAGCAGCTATGATACTATCACAACTTGGCAATAAACGGTATTTTATCAGAGTGAAATTCATTATCAAATTAGAATCGGGCGAATATATTATAAGAGACAAATTTGTTCCAATTCTCAAAGATGGGACATCAGTCATTGTTAGCCGTTATTCCAGACCAGGGCTGTTAACTGGAATTGATAAACCATACTATGAAAAAGCGTATCCAGAAACAGCAGTCGTTTATGGGATGTATCCGTTAAATAACCCTGACATTGGAAAACTAGCACCAATGAAACAGTCAACGTCAGCGGAAAAGCCACTCAACTGTGTGGCACAAAGAGTCTTAGAACATTTTACAAATGCACTCCGTGGGAATAAATTAACCGATCTAAGACATAAAAAAATAGATGAATGGGAGCTAACAGTGAAAGAGAACGGAGCAACTATTTCCGATATAGCTAGATTGGAAAAGTCGTTGAGATTTCCGATAACCGTTTTAACGATAACTGGCGAAGTATTATACGAATCAAAATACAATAAAAACGGAGCTCCAATCAAAATTATTGATCATAACAAGCACGCATGGACATCCGCGGTTACAATATTCCCGCGAGACAGAACAGTGAAGTATATCCCAGAAGAATTCATCAAGGATGGTATTCTCACTGAAGAAAGATTATTCGATGCTATTGCTAGTTTGTGTAAAAACGACCCTGTATCAGTATGGCTACTTCATAGTTTTGAAGATGAAGAATGTCAATTCAATCAATTTGTGAAACCTAACGGTGAATTATATCGTAGTGAAAGTCTACATAATAGGATGAAAAATCTAGCAATAAGTCTCAGTGAAAACGCTAGCGTTTTTAATGGAAAATCCGAAGATTACGAACAGTTACTTACAAATTGTTTTACAATTCCATCAGTTGCAGCTCATTTTGCAAGAAAGAAAAATAATTGGAAACCAACACGAAAAGAGTTTTTACAGGATGTTCAATCCAGCTGTTTGGAATATTATCATGGCGGTCTATGGAACGTTAAGTACAATCGTGAGAATATGATATCAGTTGATATCGTTGCCTGTTATCCAGGAAGTTTTCTAGGATATGGATTCGCTGGTGAGTATTTTAAACGGTTTGGACATCCCACACATGAAATGACTCGCGTTGCTATTAATGGACCACTGCCTGATTTTGATTTGACCGGTTTTGCTTGCGTAGTATCATTTGAATTCGCTGAAGGACTTCATCCGTGTTGTTATGTTTGGATTGGTAGACACATGGCTGAAAGGATGTGGTTACCAATAGTGTTATTGCGATATATGATTGATTGTAAAGTGTTAGTTTCGTTGATTGTCAGCGAAGCGATTATCTCATATCGAAAACAAACCAATGTCTGGTTACCAGAACCAGAATGTCTTGATAGTATAATCGATAAGTCTAGAAAACATATTGATGCTGACGAGGAGTACATCATTGAATGGTCAAAAAAGATATTTAATCAACGAAATAATGAAGCAAAGGATCTCGGCCGAAGAATAATCGGTAAATTTACACAGGGTGGAAAAAAATTTAACTTTAAAAAACAATCCTCACGATTGATTATAGATGATGCCGAATACGACTTCGTTATTAAAGATGCAGTAGAGAAAAATAGATACGCAAATTGTAAAACAGCCTTTTTGTCCAATAAAACAAAGTTAGGTAGAATTGTTACTTACAGTGATGGAGAAAGCTCTGCATATCTACATTTGAGAGCTTCTATGCTGGGTTATGCATCTATCAATTTATTTGCAATGATAAATAGATTTCCTAGTATAGCAGTCAGAGTTGCAATTGATTCAATGTATGTCGATAAAAAATATATCAAAGAGATAACTAAATTTACTAATAGCGAAGAGACTTGGGGAACATGGCGAATTAAACAAGAAATACAACGCGATTATTCTGAATCAGCAGACGTTGAGATTAAAAGCAGTTACCTGAAGAACGATAATTCTATCAGTGAAAAATCTATGTCTAAAGCACCACCGATATCAGATCCAATTTGTAGATATAAAACAGTTTATTTAAACGGTTGTGGTGGATCTGGAAAGACAACACGTGCGATAGAATTATATCGAGAGAGAACGTCCATGATTGTACTCACACCAACCCATAGACTAGCGAGAGAGATCAAACAACGAAATGTTGAAGCTTGCACGTATCATAGTTTTTTTCGATACAAGGGCGATGCTTGGACTCCTGAGCGAATGGGTGAGAAATTTATTCCAGCGGTTATTATTTGGGATGAAGCATGTACTGTTTCAGAAGATGTATTAAAAATGTTTCTTGATTGGTTATTGCAAAAAAATACAAAAATTATATTGTGCGGCGATCATGGTCAACCACCACCATTTGTTGGTAGAAGTCCACATAATTGGTTAAAAGGATTTGTTGATTATTACGAAGAAATTGATACTGACTATAGAGCACTCGATGAGCAGTTACGTGAGTTTAAAAAACTAATTAGATTACAACCCGATAGAATTCAATGTGAAGTAGCGCGTGAAATAATTTCTGAAACACCTTTGAATGATTTTTGGGAAACATGGAAACCAAATGATTTTGTAGTAGCAAGTAGAAAGATAGTCAGAGACGCACTTCAGAAAAAGTTGTTTGAGCTACACAAGAAAAAATTCCCAACGTTTCCAGTGCCGTTGTGTTATAGACCATTGGATACACGAAAGCAGAATATTGAAGTTGAAATTCCAGGCCAGACGGAGAAACAGATTCTAGTGTTAAATGATATTGTGCTAGTTGATATCAATACTGTAGAAGATGCATTATGCGCTGATAAATCACCATGGACGCTTGGTTATGTAACAACAATACACTCGTCACAAGGATTGACCATCACGGATACAATTGTTTGGATAGTTGATAATCGCATTGAATGGTCAAATTTAGTCTATCTCGCAGTGTCCAGAGTACGACGAATAAATCAACTACGAAGGATTGTTTTCGATGATGATTTTAATGCAAACGATGATAACACTGATATTAGCATCATTAATAAAAAACTCTCTGGCTACAAACAGCAGGACAAAAAAAAACAACGAGAATTTGATATTGATGCTGAAGTAATAATCGCATTAAAAGAACAACAGAATAATCACTGCGCCAGTTGCAATTGTATAATGCACTGGCAGTATTCGGATAAAGACCCTCGACAATTCACCGTAGACAGAAAAAATAACAGTCTTGGTCATGTCAGAAACAATGTGATGTTGACCTGTCTTGAGTGTAATAGACGTAACGGAGCTAGTTAAGACCATGTGGCGGTAATTGAGTATCGTCCGGAATGACTTGTAGTTGTTCGCGTGTAAAACCACGCTGAGGTGCAGTTGAATCCAATCTGTAGATTGGAGGTCTACCAGTTGATCGCGTTATAGTTGAAATTTTATGCGTAGTAACACTCCATATAGGATCAGTAGCTCTTCTTTTACCGCCTTCAAGCTCTCCTGGTTCGTATAAATATCTCACAGTAACATCACCGAGAAGTGGCTGAGTGCTAATCCGCTGCGGTTGTTCGGGAATATATTCTTTTTTTATTGCAATATTTGGTTTCATATTAATAGTTCGAGTAATCTCATTATTTAACGCTGCAACTACACTCGGTAACCTTTGGACCCATTCACGAGATCGTTTTTCTTGGATGAATTCTTTTGCATATTGATATCCAAATAACCGTTCTGCAAGAGTTCGATTAAATCGTTCTACAATTGCCTGATCACGATGTAACGCAGTATGTCCTCGTCGTATTGTAACACTATGAGTTTTCATTGTTGATAGAACAGCACCTTGAAACTCTTTGCCAGGATCAACTTGTAATAGATTTGGCCATCTTAGAGGACCTCGTCGATAAATCCTTTCAAATGCAGAAGCGACTTCAGAAGCTGACTTTGTTTTCAATGGTTCTGCTTGTTTAAATCGACTCGCAATATCAACTACAGTTAGCGCGTATTTGTAACCATGGTCATGTGGTAAAAACAATAAATCAGCCTGATGAACTTCATTGGGTACGGTAACATCAAAATGAGAATAATTAATTTGTTTAGGCGGTGGTAGATAAATTTGCCATATAGCCTGTTTGGATAACCAATCTTTTGCAGTGGATTTTTTCACTTTTGCAGCGTTAGCGAGTTTACTGATTGCTGCTTTACCCCTCCAGTATCCTTTCGGAGAATAATAAATAGATTCCATACTATAAAAACACTGGTGTTTTCAATTACCAGCACCTAACACTAATTTGCCTTTCATAGCTGATTTGACCAACCATGAAGCCAATTTTTCTTTGAAGGATTTATCGGGAATAGCATTTAAGGCATGAATTAATTTTACATCCGCGATATGTCTTTGTTGCAAATTATTGCTTTTATATGCAACATCATGAGCATGACATGCCTTATCAATAGCATTTATCGGATACTCACCAGGCCGGGGCTGATTTTGATCATCAAGTCTGATATCTAATCTCGTTCCGGGACCACAGTAGCTATATCCTGGAAGGTGTTTTTCTCCGGGGTATTTTGCCCATGGGGTTCCGGGGAGTTTTCCAAGTTTTGCGGCAATATCACCTCCGAGTTGCTTTTTTTTAAAAATCTAAATTTTTTTGTACCACATGTTACACACTTACCAGTAAGCGCTAGTCTATTGTTTTTAGTTGTAATGGTTGTCTGATCGGTTGTATCAGTACGCTGTTTACACTTAACACAATATAGATCCATAATTTATATATAGCGTTATGAATATAATTGACTTTTCAGCGACTAAAAGAAGAGAACCGGTAAAACACCACGCAGCGCTTCCGAATTCTGTCCGTGCCATTATAATCGGACCATCTGGATCAGGCAAAACACAATTACTGCTTAATTTGATAATGCGATTTATGAAGTGGGATAGATTATATTTAGTTGCCCCATCCGTAGATGATCAACGGTGCTATGAAGTGCTAAAAGATTATAATGAAAAAGCATCAGAAATTAAAGGTGAAAGTGTAATCGACTTTATTACTGATATTGATGATGCACCATCAGTAGAAGATCTCGATGGAGACATAAACAATCTTGTAGTGTACGATGATGTAATGTTAGATAATCAAAAGAACCCTGCTAGAATATTTTCCCGAGGTAGGCATAAAAACACTGACGTGATATATGTCACTCAACGATATACTCAAATTCCAAAAGTGATTCGCGATAACTGCAATATTCTTGCTGTATTCAATGGCGTTGATACACATACGCTACGAAATATTTGGCAGACATGGTGTTCCGATATGGACTTCAATGGATTTAAAAATTACTTTAGTCATGCTCAGTCTGTCCCATATGGATTTATAACAATAAATTTACACGACCCTCGGTCACGATATCGTATTGGACTTGATCAAATATTTGGTTAAATAATTTGTATTAATCAGCAGCAGAGAGGGTGAAATGACAACATATTTGCGACCGTAGATGGCAGCAATTTGAGTGTGGTTATGACAATGTATTTGCGACAAAATCGCTAAGATGGGGTCTTTATTTTTTTTTTTGGTTGAAATATGAGATTTCGTAGGAAGGTTCCATTGGCATTCTGAGGCTTTAATCGATTCTGTCGCAAAAATTTGTAGACGTAGATGGCAGCAATTTGAGTGTGGTTATGACAATGTATTTGCGACAAAATCGCTAAGATGGGACCTTTAATTTTTTTTTGGTTAAAATATGAGATTTCGTAGGAAGGCTCCATTGTCATTCTGAGGCTTTAATCGATTTTGTCGCAAATATATTGTTGTAGGGTTCACCCTCTCTGCTGCTTGATCACATGCTCTTAATCTGTATGAGAGAGAGACAGACAGAGAGACAGACAGACAAAATATGTTGCAATACTTTTATGAATATACACTCATGAATCATTACAATCTTCAAGTTGTCCAAGACAATGAAACCAAATCAATCAAAGGATAAAGGTGATAACTCCATTTCCGATGTTTTCTCACCACACCTTTCCCAGAGATTGTTGTATTGGAGCCATGAAGATAAGCCATGAGTGCATCATGTGGTAATGTTTAGATATTGAGCAAATGACATCCATTCTTATAGAAATGCATAAAAAATTGTGTAAAACAAAATTATATACACTCCACTCTGTCTTTTTTTGAAGCCATGTTATTGAAGCAGATATAATAAAAGCTTTCCATTTAAATAGTCACATGGCCATTAACTTTCGAACAGAAATTATCCCCTCTTAATTCTGAGTGCACTGATGTTTCCTCACAGCATGCATCATGGGAGTTTTTCTTTGTCAATATGGCAATAATCAAGGGAACCATAATTAATTCTAGCATTGTTGTCTAAGTCAAAACTCCATCATTTTTTTGCTTTGACAACATTTGCAGCTATGATCTTTTAATGCTGCTGTCATTTTACTGTTTAAAGTTCATTACTATGTCTTGTTGAGAGAAATCAACTAGTGGAACTAAACTACAAATAAAAGAAGCAAAGCCAAGCAGGATATGAGTAACAAGGATGATCAAGCTTAATGGATACTTAAGCAAAGGTTTAAACAGCTATTTCTAAATAGTATATTGATGCCATATATACCCAAATATAAGTCATGTCCAAATGCTAACAGAGACCCAGATCTGCCATCACATACTATGATGGCAGACAGAGGATGTTTATTGTTTATAAAAATGCTACACTTACATCAGCATATACAGTAAAGAATATAAAAATGCTACACTTACATCAGCATATACACTAAAGAATATAAAAATGCTACACTTGCTAGAGTATAGAATATAAAAATGCTACAAGGTTGTGGACAAAGGAATGACTATTTGTCAAATGAGAAATGTGAAAAATATTTTCTGTTTACTATAAATAAAAGTTATCTTCCAATAAACTTTAGACAATTTGGAAACCACATGTATACAGTGTTATCATGGATATTGCATGTCAAAAAACCCCAACTAAATAAAGAATTCCTAGACTGGTTATACAAGCATTCTTAAACAGACATTCTTGTAATTATTTTCATTATTGGTACTAATAACAATAATTTTTCTTTCACCAAGGACTAATATTCCTAAAGCCCATTTTGCATGTATATTTATCAATTTATTCTGTTTTTCTTGATTTTGTTAAAATATCATAAATTACTCTACCAAGAGGAAATGCATAAATTCTACCTCTGTCTGACTTGCACTTGTACTAGACGTCTTGCTTTCTGATCTTTCTCTTATTTTGGCTTCTTGATCCTAAAAGAAAATAACAAAGTATGAAAGCAAGAAAACCAATCTACATCAGCTAATAATTAAGACAATAAAAATATTCTGTTCTTTTTTATTGAATATTTATACATAACCTGTTATAGAACAATTACAGATACCCTAATATAGAATAATTAAAGATACCCTGATATAGAACAAATATAGATACCCTCATATATAACAATTATTAATATTGATATAGAACAATTATATATACCCTGACAGAGAACATTTATAGATACCCTGATATAGAACAATTATAGATACCCTGATATAGAACAATTATAGATACCCTGATATAGAACAATTATAGACACCCTGATATAGAACAATTATAGATACCCTGATATAGAACAATTATAGATACCCTGATAAAAAACAATTATAGATACCCTGTTATAGAACAATTATCGATACCCTGATATAGAACAATTATAGATACCCTGATATAAAACAATTATAGATACCCTGATATAGAACAATTATAGATTCCCTGATATAAAACAATTATAGATACCCTGACATAGAACAATAATAGATACCCTGATATAGAAAAATTATAGCTACACTGCAACATGTATAATAAGTTAGAGAAACCTGATGAAGCTGCTTAAGTTAATCCGGTCTCAAAAAGGTATTATAATGATGAAGCTTTGGATTGGATATATGTGGATCTCATAAGATGGAAGTGAAAATTTAAGCTTTGCTCCCTTGTGTTATCATGCTCAGATAACTTGCAAACATTGCAATGTGTGTGGTTCATTTTCTTCCATTTAGAAAATACCCAAAAATGTTTCATTAACTGATGAATGTGAATAAAATCACAATCGCAAATGGTCAATCAGTCCTTCATACATTGTCATTTTATCATTAGTCCTCAGAAATTCTGAATCAACATCACAACTATTAATAAATGTTTCTTTAAAAAAAGTTGTTAATGCACTGTTACTAATAAAAGATGACAAAAATATCAGTGACAATGCTGGTAAAGCCTAATGGAGGCAACACTGTAGACTAGCTTTGTATTATCACATTAATTTTATATCCTGCATGAAATCAAGTAATATAAGAAAAATTTAAAAGGCTCACAAGTCCTACTTGTACAAGAGCTTGGAGTTACAGTCAAGTGTCAAGTCAGTATGTCTTGACACAGTTACAGTCAAGTCTCAAGTCAATATGACTTGACACACTTACAGTCAAGTGTTAAGTCAATATGACTTGTTCAAGAAGAGCAGCAGAAACAAAATTTTCAAGATAGCTGCCATGGTAGCCATACTAGAAGTCATATTTACACCAATTTCATTCAGGATCAACAAGACATCATACACAGTCTTTCAGTAAAAACCCATGGTGATATGACCATCCAGTAGTGATTACATGATTTTCAAGTGATCATAATGGATATCTGTGCAGCACCTTTTCAGTTAGGATTACTGAAAAACTGGGAAGAATGTATGCATAAAATTTCATAGCAAGTACTTCAGGAAGAATAACAACAAACCTGTACTAATGGACAGTAAGATGACAGATGTTGGACAAAAATAACCACAACACATAAGCTCTTCTCCACCACAAGAATGCTTAATGACACACCATAACCAATACATGTTTAAATATGGCAACAAATTACACAGACACTCACCGCTTGAGTCTCCATCCTTGCAAAGATGACATTCAGCATCTGAGTAAGTGTGGCCTTGGCAGTGGTCTGATTAACCAGGTTTTTACTGGCCAGGTAGATGTTATAACAGGTCCTTACAGTTTGTAAAACTGTTCCCTCATGGATTTCACAAGTGTTAGATGTCACCACAGTCAGCAAGGCCTGTTTATAATATGAAAAACAAGACTTATGTTTGTGAAACATGTTTGCCCCCATGGCAGAACAGAACATCATCAAAAACATCAAAAAATTATATAAATATTAAAAAATTGCCACCATGTCCTCAAAATCTAATCATGTCATCCACATACAAATATACCAATAAAATTTCATTTGTCTACCATAAGGAGATTCATTCAACAGTGATAACACAATTTTGGTATGAAAAAGTTTATGCTGAAAAAGAATAAACAAGTGTGAAGATCAGACCCGAGTGGGCCTGATATAATTCACTTGTTGACCATTTAACATAGCAGGCTTTTGTAACAATGTAAGAACCCTAAGTAAACTATCGTACTATCATTATATTATGTTTATTTAACCCATTTTAGTAGTCTATAAAAACATTCAAAACATGAAGGCATAAGTAACATTCATAGCTCTAGCTCATAATTAAATTCATCCAAAATCGTATCAATCAATTTACCAAATTTAATCATAAATGAAGAAGAAATATTGTCTCAAGAGAGGTAACAAAATCAGTCATTTATAAGTAACTTCAACTCATTAATGTGGGAATATCACACTTAATAAAACATCTCAGACCATCATGCTATAAATTCATTTACAAAGTTGGAACAAAATTCAATCTATATTTGATCTACTAATATGCTCAGCCTATCAGATAATCAAACTCAGCCAACATCTTGATCTGATCATATAGCTGCTATGGATTTGACAAGTTTAGCCAATCAGAATTGTGGTAAAAAAATAGCAGTCAATCAGATGCTCACCTCATTAATACCATATAACCTGCCTTGAAAAACCACCTCTTATGCCAAAAAATATGGACTCTCAAGGCAGGTGGTCTATCATAATTGGTAATAATGCCATACAGTGTGATCCCGCTACAACATGCAAGTTGTGAGCCACAGAACCTGACCGTGTTATAGACCAAACCTTGTTATAAACTACTAGGTCCGTTATTTGCAAGGGGGAGGTAATAAATGCAGGCACAAAAATACATGCTTCATTGACACAGTAACTGTCTTAATTGATGGATATTAGATGAGAAGTACACCCATAGTGAAAACAGAGAAAGTATACATATTTTACTTTATTTATAGAACCATGCATTGGTACATATACATGTATACTGTTTATATATACATGTGTAATGTATATTATGAATAGAGTATCATCACCATGTACTCATCAACAAATCTCTTTGCATACAATAAATCCACAGTTCCATTGAAAATATGCACACACACACAAACTCAGATTTAAAATATTCAACAATTTAGTCACAGGCCATAAAGGTCTGAATTCTGTAGGGAAAAAAATAGCAAAATCAGGTTATGAATGATGAAGAACATTTACCTTTCAGTACATCCCAAGTTGGTAAAAGGCTGTTTGCATTTTAAGCTGCCATTGGTAGCATTTGTAAGCATAAACTTTTCTCTTGCAAAATGGAAACTTTCATGACATAGTAAGTATGTTCCAGTCAAGAAGGAATATGAAACAATCCAGCAGGTTCCATTGCTTTTATTAAGTTTGGTAATGACTTCCTTTGAAGAAAGGTTCTTTGTATTTGTTGAAGATTGTGGACAGCTTTCTTTGAAGAAGGGTGCATGTGTTATTGAAGTAACCGCTAAAACACAGCCATGGAGACCAGAACAAATGCTCATTTCTTTTTGTGTCATCAACATCAGCTAATTGTACTGAGACTGATTTTATTTTATTTGATTAGTACATTTTCATAACAATTGGTGCTTAAAATTTCAGCAAACTGTTTTATCTGGGTACATTTTAAACAAAGCAATTAACTTTTGTTTGGCAATTGTAGTTACTGTTCCTCCCTGCCAACTGAATACACCAAGTAAGATCTTGTAAAAAATAATTTTTTTTTTACATTTGTGGTAGCGAAATGCTGCTGCTTTCTATGTATGAGTCAGAAATTTTAAAAAGGGTTAACAGACAATAGAGACACAGATGTTCTGGTCTAATGACCGGGATTACTATAGAAAATGTGAATGTTCTGAAGGATTAAATTCTGAGTGAAAAGATGAGGAATTTTACTTACCATCCACATACAAATGTCAGTTTATAAATATATTATATTACAAGATCTGACTATAGATTATGAGATAATGCCTTATCCAGTTGATCTCTGCTACGGAAATGACAAAAAAGCTGATATCTCAAAATATACAGTACTCATGTAATATAAGCAGATCATGATATAACAATGCACTGATGAGACAGTTTGTCAGTATGGACAAAGAATAAGCAACAAAAGATAAATTTCAATGCATTTGATATAAGTCTGTGGCTTCCTTTCATAGGGCCTCTGAATTTCTCCACTTCAAACCAATGGTTGCATATACAAGTCTAAACAGCCAACAATGTCGCCAATAAAAAAAAAATCACCAGATGGTATATTTTGCAAAGCCATGTGCAATCCCTAAATAAACTTTTACATGTTATTTCTTGTACTTTTAATAAGAAAACACTATTTTTTTTGTGTACAAGAAAATACATTAAATAAAGTTTCAGAAGCCATGCCATGATTGATTTGTATTATTCACATGTGATCTCTTTCCAAAAATTATAATAAATGTTTTTATTTTTTTTTGTACTTGCAAGAATTTTTTTTTGTGTATGAGAAAAAATACATGTGAAATTTCAGAAGCCACACAACAACTGTTCTATCTGAATATGTCTTATAACTGAGTGTGTGGGTCACACTGAAAAATGAATTTGTGCATTGAGAATATGGTCCCTCAAGACAGGTGGCTTCACATACAAGTTGTCTTGCAAAAGTTTTACTGTCTATGTGTGGATCTTTCTTATCCTCAAATTCAAATAATTAATCTTTAAGATACAGTCCCAATTGCCAATTTTGATCAAAATATAACTAGAGACACTACAGAGATCGATTATAAGATGAACTACTCTGATGTAAAATTATCTCATTTTCAAGATTGTCTGAGATCTCAGTAATATAATGTTATATGGCAAGCTGGATCATATCAATCTTAAAATATGACCTCTAGAGTGGTAAGGAGTTCAGCCTACAAGATTACCTCATCAACATGCATACATCTTGCTCATTATGAAATTCATAGGAGATCCTGAAGCTTCATATTCCAAGCTGATTAAAATCAGACAAGAAAAATTACCTACTGAGATGCAATTAAGATCAGCCAATTAATTGCAAGATCATCTCAGTAATATAAATCAATCACACTCATTATTCAGTACATCCAAGATCATTTCCAAGATCACCTCATTAATATGCATCAGTCTCATCTCACTTATTCAAAAGTTCTGAGATGAGCCAATATTTCAAGTTTTATGAATATCAGACCAGAAATATGGCTTCCACAGCTCACCCAATCAGATGCAAGATCATCTCATTAATATGCAGGGATTTTGTTCATTATTTGAGTTAATGGTTACTACCTCATAAGGATATGTGTACCTACTCATATTCAAAATCATCCAAAATCTTTGTGACATAGCAAATTTAAACCTATCATAGAATTGCTGTAGTATAGACATGCTTAGCCAATCACAAGCAAGGTCACCTCATTAATTTGTGTGACCTCATTAATATGTGTGGATCTTTCTTGTTTTCATTATAGGCAAGAAAATGATGATGAAAGTTTACAGGGGTCAAGCTAGACTTTAATTTTGGTGACTTCTCTTTTTGGACAGAACAGGGAGAAGTGAGAGCTCAACAGGGAGAAGTGGATACAAAACAAGAAACACAAAGTGTGTCTGTGTTTGTGTTCTTGTCTTTGAATTATGCCCTATTCATATTTACATTTAACATTGGATTTAAACAATACTTTATTTTCTAGTAGAAAATTTTCTTAGTTATTTTGGCCATATGACTCTAAATGAGAATAACAGCAAATGCAATGTAACAAAATTTGAATGAGTAAATAGATTACATTACTGTAATTGCATGTTGGTAAAAATGCTTAATCAACTACATTTAATCAATTTTTTATATATTTTTTAAAAGTTCACAATAATGTCACTTTCCAAGATTTCTAAACACATTTGACCCAACCTCTGTACCATAAACATGAAGGAAAATGCATGTGTCCTCATTTCTTTGCTGTAGATAAAACATTACTGTAACTATTCATACATAACACACTCAAATGCACAAAAGTATAGACATGGCTCATTTATAGTCGGTATATGAACTAAACCCTTCTTTCCAACCGAACGTGAGTACATCTATTTTTAGAAGGAATGGTTTTCATAATGTAGTCACTTATATAGCTCCATTACAACAGTCCATGATAGGATTGCAAATTTGTGGTTTTTTGTGTGTCTACATACTTGTATTAATTTGAGGCATTGATTAAATATTATCTGCTATACAGCTTTTTTCCCCATATTTTCCCAAATATGAGTCCAGTCAGAAAACATCTTTTACCTTACAATACTTCCCGCCAATTCTACAACATACCATATGTAGTCTCATGTTTCTAACCTATTTAATTGTTTTTAAGGTTAAATCTTCAATAACATAATACTTAGGCTTTGCTTTTTATGAATTGTATGTTACTTAGGCTTTGCTTTCTATGAATTGTATGTTTGTATATATTTGCTTGATGATTTATGAAAAGTCTAATGAACTGGTACTTCCCAGACATAGCGATGTCTGCCATTGTTGTCATTATAAGAACACATCAAAAGAACATGATGTGACAGTGGTGCTGCAAGTTCAAAGACTGCCTGGCCGCTGGGTAGGAAAATGTGCTAATATTTACAATGATTCAATTCAGAGGCAGAGAGATGTACAGTGTTCCTTTCTAAAAGTGCATCAAATAAACAACTTTAGCTTTCATTATTGTGTTCACTTTCAAGTGTAGCTGAATAAGTAGTACATGTGACTTTAGAATAAAGAGATCTTAAGACTATGACAAAATGCTATTTGCAAATTTGGGTAAGTATTTTCGAGTCAAAAGGCAAATTGACAAAAATTGTATTGAGATTCAGAAGACTGCTAAAGTTGCTATAACCGATAGTTTTTTGGATGGGACAGTAGCAAAGTGTAAGAATTTGTGTGATGCCTGGCTTATTACTTGGAATAAAACTTTTCCATGGACTGACAAAATTCAGTCTCACTCTGATGGACAAAAAAGACCTATATGTCAGTGGTATAAAGAATATGGTAACTAAACTCACTGACAACCAACAGTTCTAATCTGCCAAATTCCACATTTTCTGTGAGGGGACTGACACTTTTACTGGTACAACTCCTATTTTTACCAAAGTCTTGGAGTCCTAGTCTTAAAATCCTGCAAGTTCTAAAGATGGATAGATACAGAGAATCCTTGTTAAACCAGATACCTTTGTTCATAGTGATTAATGAGTTTTCTGGATAATAAAATCAGGCACATTTTTATTTTAGGAATTCATCATACCATATACATATACATGTTTATGCTTGCTGTAAATGAACTGTATATTCAATAATGGTTGAAATAAATTAATGAATACATCTACTGATGTGTTTATTTCACATTATTATAACACATGCTTGTACAAATATGTACAGTACATATAACATACACCTACAGTAAATATAAGTTTAAACAATTAACACATTAAACATATCACACTATGTAGATGTATATGTACATGTGTGTACTATACCTATATTAGATCAATTTCCAGAAGAAATCCATAACCCTTGTTTGAAAATAGTACAATGAATACAAACTGATATCTTGCAGCTAAATGCATTTTAGTAAACTAATACTATGTAGTCATTTTTATGTCATATTTTACAGTTATTATAGCTGCTAACAAGCTAATAATTCCTGTCCCCATTTTATTCTGAAATGAAGTCATATACTGTCCACAGCTTAAATCAATCAACTGTATTTGCACAGTCAGCCATCAATAAACTGGGATTGTTATTGTTCGCATCCTTCCTCTTTTTGAGAGACCATGGTGTAGCTCCCTGTTTTGGTGCCTTATCTGCTGAAGAGTCCAACCCTAGCAAGGGATTGTTGTATACAACTAATAAACAACAAAGAGCTTTAATAACATACTTAATTTATTAATCATATGTTAGGTCTAAAGCAAGGATGATTTGATCCCAGTGTGTTTATTTAATTATTAACAGACATTGTTTATACAATGGCTGGTTACAATAGGGTCATGCTACTTAAGTTTTTCCACACCTATGATCAGGTGATCAATTGATAACTTTAACTCCTTAACCCCAGGACCAAAAATAGCTAGGCAGTCACCTACAGCATACTTGCAGAGATCACCTAGACCATTGTTAGTCTTACCAGGGCCTGTATCCCTGAGACTTACTGGCAGCATTTGCCTTACATATTTTTTCAGAGGGTTTACTTGCAGTAAATTTGTTATTACTTTTATATTCATTTAATTAGGTTGAAATTTGGCACAACAGTTCTCAATAAAATTATGTACATAATGGTATAAATTTCATGCTACATGATGAAATAAAACTCATGCCTAAAGGTGAAATTGATTGATGTACTTATCAATTTCCCTCTCTTGACATGAATAATCCATAAAATACATTAGGAATTCACACACATATTTAATACATGAAATAATTTTATTTTATGTACACAGAAATTCTACTTGTCATCTCTCTTGTAAACTTAATTTCCTGTGAATACTGTACAAAGATACAAATATTTTCCTTGCTCTTAAATTACCTTTCTTCCTTAGAATTCTCACTGAAAATTTAAAAGCTAATAAACACTTAACACACTTTGAACTTATCACTCTTGCTATTGTCATCAATGGCTATTTTGATGAACTCATCACTCTCGCTGTTGTCATCAATGGCTATTTTGATAAACTCATCACTCTTACTGTTGTCATCAATGGCTATTTTGATGAACTCATCACTCTCTCTGTTGTCATCAATGGCTATTTTGATGAACTCATCACTCTCACTGTTGTCATCAATGGCTATTTCGATAAACTCATCACTATTGCTGTTGTCATCAATGGCTATTTTGATGAACTCATCACTCTCGCTATTGTCATCAATGGCTATTTTGATGAACTCATCACTCTTGCTGTTGTCATCAATGGCTATTTTGATGAACTCATCACTCTTGCTGTTGTCATCAATGGCTATTTTGATGAACTCATCACTCTTGCTGTTGTCATCAATGGCTATTTTGATGAACTCATCACTCTTGTGTTGTCATCAATGGCTATTTTGATGAACTCATCACTCTTGTGTTGTCATCAATGGCAATTTTGATGAACTCATCACTCTTGCTGTTGTCATCAATGGCTATTTCAATGAACTCATCACTCTTGCTGTTGTCATCAATGGCTATTTTGATGAACTCATCACTCTTGCTGTTGTCATCAATGGCTATTTTGATGAACTCATCACTCTCGCTGTTGTCATCAATGGCTATTTCGATGAACTCATCACTCTTGGTGTTGTCATCAATGGCAATTTTGATGAACTCATCACTCTCGCTGTTGTCATCAATGGCTATTTTGATGAACTCATCACTCTTGCTGTTGTCATCAATGGCTATTTTGATGAACTCATCACTCTTGCTGTTGTCATCAATGGCTATTTTGATGAACTCATCACTCTTGCTGTTGTCATCAATGGCTATTTTGATGAACTTATCACTCTCGCTGTTGTCATCAATGGTTATTTTGATGAACTCATCACTCTTGCTGTTATCATCAATGGCTATTTCGATGTCACTATTAATCTCATCTGATGAAAATCCTGTAAATTCTCCTTCAGAGTTTGTCAAGTAAAAGTCTGCTCCAACTTTGCATCATTTTTGGATCTAAATATCTTCACTATTTCTGTCACTATCAAAATGAATATTTTTCTGTTTTCAGCAGTGTTCACTCTATGTAAGCTAAAATTTTACTGGTTCAAATGCCTGCATAATTAGAAAATGGCTTGAAATCAACCAATGGTTTGTGATGACTTAACTCTTCCTGCGGGAAATAAGCCTAGACAAAAACTGCCACTCAAACTCAGAGCCTGGGATACAAGCTAGGTAAACTCTGCCAAGCTAATGAGGTAATTGGGAGATAAGGGAGGAAAAGTGTGAGGTGTTTTTGGGGTGCCAGGGGTTAATGAATTAACATACCACTAGAATTTGACTAATCATTGATTGATACATTGACACACCTCCAAATCTGCATAGGTGAATCTGTTATCTGACTGCATGTATTTTCATATATGATTTCATTTTAATTTTCTTTTTTTCTGAACAGATTATTTCTTAATTATCAAAACAAGTTTTATAGTAATTTTATACTTTGGTCCCCCTGATTTTTACTTCCCGATCTGGAACACATATTTCTGGGTTAACGGAGCAAATTAACATTTAGGAATTCCGTTTTCATTGAATTATGTCCAGATAGTGAGATTTCCAGATAAAAGGATTAAGGAGACTCATTTGTATGTGGACCAAATCATGATACTATTGCTATAGGCTGTGTGGACAAAACAAAATGAAAACTAGTATTTGCAAAATATTGTATCTTGCCTCCAAATGCAAAATGTAAAAGTTTGATCTTTAAAAGGCAATAAATCCTTTATCTGGCCTGGATTTTATGAAACTTTTATCTTTAAAGTTACAAAAAAAACTTTATCCAACCTGGAATTTAAAAATTATTTATCTTTAAACTTTAAAGTAAGCTTTTATCTGACCTGGAATTAATTAAATTTTTATCTTTACAAGTTTGAGAAAGCCTCAATGAAGCCAGGAATTTATTCACCTTTTCAAGCAAATGATTTTAATCTCGGGATTTTCATACATTTATAAGGTACCAAGATCTAGTTCATATCATGCCATTTGGAAACAGAGATCCTGAAATTCTTCTTACTTTTGCTATACATTTATTTCCCCTGAAAATAACATGGTTTGCCATATACTTATGAATCTAAATTATAAATCATACATGCCAAACCCTGGAAAGGAAAAAGCATAATCCAAGCTGACAAAAGGAGTAATCTGAGCAGAAAAAAACATAATCCACATATAACATTATAAAATTCAATATGCATATGTAAAAAACATGTATATTTTCTGCAATTTTGGCATCAGGAAGCATCTGTTTGATCAAAAGACCAAAGTTGTATTTTATCACTAGTTGTAGTCCGTGTTTTATTAAGAACTCTGTAAATCATGCACCAGTATTTATAAAATTCATACCCACAATTTACTTTTGCTTTAAAAAAGAAGTTACCTTAGTAATGTAGTTAGCAAAACGATCTAATTCAAGGCATCTTTGTTTATCCCCATGACCAATATTAAAATCCTTTCCACACAGCCTTCAATGGGCATGAAGCTACCCTAGAATGACACTGTATTGTGTTCTTCATGTATTCATCTTCGAGTCGTTTTTTTCAGATTTTTTTCTTTTTAATCCATCTATGAAATCATTTATAAAACATTTTTGCTGTAACATGTGTGTCGACTAGAATAGGACATCTTTTACCGCCAAATTCCTACAGAACAGAATGGTTCTGTACCTTACATTATTTATTACAAAAAAATACATGAGCAAAGATTAAATATTTGATAACCAGTCTGTTCTTTCCTAAGGTAGACACCTTTTATAAATAGAAACAATTTTTTTTGGAAATAGGGCAGCTGCTATAAATAGAACATAACACTGGAAAATCACTGCTAGTCCAGACAAGTGTACTTTTATGTCAGTTACACAGAAGACATCTTTTCTAGAATATGTTCTGTGCGATTAGTGGGATGTTAAAAAAAATTGGAAAACTATTATTTTTTGGGGAGGGGTTTATATCGAAAAATCATAATCCAAATACATTTATGCATAGGCGTAATTTAGTAAAAAAAAACGTAATGATTACATTAAAAGTGTAATGGTTGGCATGTACGGTAAATGCATGTTTAGGAGCCATTATTAGTGGTAATATATAAGAAAATGTGAATGTATCCTATTATTTGACATACTGGAATATGTCTTACTTATCTAGTTTCCCAGATTTATTATTACTTTCATTTTACTACTAGCAGTCCATCTTCACTTGCTAGCTCCACTTGCTCATTTTCACTTCCCAAACTTCAGAGACAATTTTTTTATTAATAAAACCCTAAACTTTTTGTACATTTGACATATTTGATAATTCATTCATTGCATTTTCAGAAGCTGATATTGTCTAGTCTGGCAAAATTAATTGTCCCTATTTTAATAGATGCCAAGGATAGTGTACTTTAGACAAATTCAGGGTTTTTTTGGAGCACAAGAGAGCAGTCATTTTAGATAGCAGAGTGCTAAGATCATTTACAATTTCTAAAAATACAATATCCAAATGTCAGCCACATTACATGAAAGTAGCATAGACATATGCCAACATTCTCTCCACTATGATGTTTTAGATGCAAACAACTTTACCTTACATACATCACTCTCTCAAAAGTACATAATAACTGGTGAGCACCACCTAAGGCAAGAACTCAATCCAATTACAGGATTTTGATAAGGCAAGAATATCAGTTTCAGTTTACATATATCCATTGTCTTGCTTTTACAATGAAGGGAAAATACAATGGCTCTCAGAGATTTCATGGGATACTTATTGGCACAATATGTTAAATGTCCAGCATGTTGAGTAAGGAAATGTTTGAAAACTTTTTATTGGGAGATCTTTGTATAAGCTATTAACAATCTAGACTTACACATTTTCTGAAAACAATGATGTATAATGTATAAATGACAAATATTGAAATTCAAGCTACCTGCTAATAATAGTGATGATTGCCCATGCCATGCAATGATAGGTAACAAGTGTGATGTAATTAGGTGAAAAAAAACATGGTACCATTTTTTAAAAAAGAAAACAATGCAATTTCCACTATCACACAGAAGTTATTGGGCACGCTACTAATTTAAATGCATGATGTAGGCAGTGCTACCTAATCTATGTGTTTCAAGACATGGCATACTGGCCAGATTGTTTACCAGTATAGGTCCCTTCTGTCATTTGATCTTCACAACATGATAATTTCAATACACTGAAATATTGGCTTGAATAAAAAGTGCATGCACAAAATATACATAATATCTGACAGTCTACATGTACACAAAATATACATAACATCTGACAGTCTACATGTACACAAAATTTACATAACATCTGACAGTCTACATGTACACAAAATATACATAACATCTGACAATCTACAGGCAGAATTATATAGGTGATCTTCACTGTCTATAATTCCAGCTCTAAACGCTAAAATAATCAAATGACTTGCACATTTCCTGAAAATACACCAACTGAACTATAATCTGTAATTGTGCAAATTATCTATTCTAAATAAATGTCCATTTGTTAAGTTGCCTAACCACCCACCCTTCTTGCCACATGTTAATATTTAAACACGAGCACTGCATGTGGAAATTATATGCCCAATTTGTAAATTTTGCTTATTAATGACCTTGACCTTGGACCATGGATTAAAATACTGTATTACAGGGTATGGACCTAGTTAAACTGTCACTAAAATATCTGTAAGGGTTAAAAAGTGACAGCATGAATAAGAAAACAGTGCAATGACTTTAGTTATCACCAGTTGCTATGACTCTGAATAATCAAGGCCGTGTTCATAGTATCTGCCACACTGTCCAAACAGTCCAAATAAATGGACTAATGTTTCATTAAAATTTCAAAAGTTATCCTCTGAGCAATGATACAAGTCAAACAATTACATTTTCTCTTGCTATGACTTTGACCTTCAACCAGAAGACATGCCTACAGTATGCAACACACTGTCTAGTCAAAGTATCATGAAAATCCAAGTTACAGGCAGGACAAACAAATGTTAATGGACAGACATCACCATAACATATTATGCATGATATAAGATGGATATATGAAAAGATGTACAAACCCCTTCTGAGCTGCAAACAAGAATGTCTATTTTAGTCAACAATTGACTTCTTTAATAATTTAGCCAATCATAGGCTAGGGCAGCGTGACCTTTTTTCTATGGTACAAAAGTACTCCTAGATCACATGTTTTCTAACCTCCATCCAACTCATTTGTGGCCTATATAGATGAAAATATAATGTTGAAGTGAACTTGACCTTAATTTATCAATGGAAATAGTACTCTTCTTATGGCCAGTCAGAGAATTAAAGGGGGAAAAAAATGTCATTAACCTCAATGGCTCAAATTGAAACTATGTAATATTAATATCTCTAACAGAATAGATGCTAATTAACATATAAGCAAAACATGTCTAGTATTGCAAGTGTTCTTGTACCCTACAGTACGAGCATTTGTTATACCCCTCCCCCACTTGATTTAAAAATTTAAAAGCATCAAGAATATAAAATTACACAAAGCTTAGTCAATCATTGATTGATTAATAATTTTTAATTTGACTCGAACCAAGGTGTCCCTGATACTGTAAAATTATTTGTATTTCAACTCAAAAGGAGGCTCACAAAGTAAACAAGCTAACAGACAACTCACAGGCCATTTCTGATTTCTTGAAAAGTCTAATTCAGTAAATACATTGTCATTCGATATTTTCAATGTCTGTTTTAATATTTCTAAAACAAACCAAACAAATAATATGAGAAACTCGAGTATGTATGTGTTCAAAGTGATGCAAATTAAAAATGTAAAGAATTGAGATTTTTAAAGATGGTGAACTACATCACATATGTTGCTTTAAAACATAAAATGGCCCAAGTAAATATGGTGACCATGTTGCTAAAAAAAAATCCAGTTTAATTCAAAATGCCAACAAACTGATATTGTTTGGAGCCTCTGGCAATAATCCGGTTAGAATTTATAAATCAATGAAAGAAACAGCTAAGTTTTGTGCATTTGTTATGTCCATGGTGCCGTTTATTTTTTTTTAACTTGGAAGATTGTACAAAAAAATGACGGTGTGAGAATACTACATTGCCTCACCTATATCTACATGATAATGTATTCCCACCCACAAGCTCAGTTCTGACAATAAAATCAATTAACACAGAACTTGAACATTTCTGATCCTGCCCTGTTGCCTCAGGAAAAGTAAGATTGTTGTCTCTCCATACAGATATGGAGTAGAGTTACGTCCCTTTAGGTAAGATTAGTATTTAGTAAATCCTTGCAAAATGATATGAAGACAGAAAGCAAAATCAATCGCCTAATATGCAGTTTAAACTTCAAACCATCAGATCAATTATAAAGTGACCCTCACTGATTTTTGTTTGGAATAAACAACAGATATGTGTCTTGACATTTAAGGAAACATACATGACAACATGGAGTTTAGCACTGGCTATCATATGAAACTGTCAAATCACTGACCTTGATTATCTGCAGCTGAACTCCTTCATCTGTCTGTGGCCCTGTGAAACAGCCACATATAGTCTCCACAATCCTGTCAATAAGCCTCTTTTCAGGGCTTGTACTGTCAGGCATGTTTCCAGTCAGGTGACCGTATGCTATCATTTTCTGTTTAAACAAAAAATTCAAATAAAATTAATACTAATTCCATAATTCTAACAAGTAAATTGTTGTTCACATTAAGTGCCTCTTTAAAGAACATTTAGCACAATTAAAAAGAAAATGTGCAAGTAAAACATCGTCTTCTGCCTCTTGTGGCTCAAAAAAACAGGAAGTGGACTAGTGGCCACATGGGTATAGGTTAAACTTCGACCATGTAAAGAATGTTACTTAGAAGCAAATGATGTAAAACTTGGCTAAATCTCTAAAATCTTACTGATAATACTTTAACATGATCAAACCACTATGAAACACTCTTCATAAAAGTATGCAACAAAAAAGGAATTTTTAAAAAAGGTTAGAGGTCTTAGGTCAGATCAGCAGATACAAAAAAGTGTACAAGACGTTTTTCCACACTTAATCTACTACTATACTGTATGCAGAGAACCCTGAAATTCCTCATTCACAGAGACTACATAGTTCACAGAAAAGAGCAGGCAGGGCATTTACATATTCCTTAATGAATGCCAATCAAGAATTATGTTATTTTAATTGGATTAACAAATGTTTTTCTTCCTTTCAAGGACTTAAATAATTCTGAACCATAGTATCTTAGTATTTTTAAGTTTGTAAGGAACATTAGCATAAGAACAAAATGCCAGGTGAAAAGAATGATTTATATATAACACATGTTCAAACAGAGTATTTTAAGAGAACTTCAGATTATGCAGGGGTCACGCTACCAGGCGAAGTGGGCGAAAAAGTCGCCTGAGAAGCGTAAACTTCGTCTTCTTCTGTTATGAAAGCGAAAACGACTTCGCCCTCTGATTTTTCGTACATAATATGACTGTAGATTACGACTTTGAGATGCCCATTCGCTGTAGGCAGTAAGTTCTGGCACTGCTGTAACTCCACACCAAATGTATTTACCTGGTGTTGATACCAATCAGCTTATGGCGACAAAGAAATGCTTGCACATTCACATGCAAGTTTTAATAGCTGACTGACCATTAACCCTTTTCCGGAGCAAGATATCCCTGCTTAATTTCATGAAGTTGGCTATGCTATGATGAAAAGATGCCAAATTCTGTTTTGTAATTTAAACATCAATATGCAAATAGTAATTTGCTTTAAAAAATATGATCGATGAAGAGCGTTTTCTAATTTATATCCTATTTTTAATAAATGGAGATTTTAACCGCCGTATTTGCGTATTTTCTGTATAAAATCAGTTTGAAACCGTAAATGAAATTTTAATGGCGGACATCACTGCATATTTGATATACCACTTCATTAAACTATGAAAATACGAAAAATATATATAGTAATGAAGCAAATAATAATTTTAACCAATCCATGTCATTATTACCAGTAGGTAGACAAACTATAAATATGCAGAACTTTTAATGGGCTTTTGTAACGAAGCAAGAAAGTGTGTAGTTTGAGACCCTCCCCGGTTTAAAAATAGATGCACTTGCTCTGTGCAAGACATATTCTTGGATTTTTGGTTGGGGGTAAAAAAATAGGGTCCAGTTTAGTTATATATCGACTTTAGTGCTTCAGTGTGTTGTTTATGAATAGTTACATTAATGTTTTATCAAGAACAATGAAATCAGGATGAAGAGTGTGGTTTGAAGTCACCTGTGCATTTATTCATATGTACATGTATTAGGGGCTGTTTCAAAGAATGCAAGAAATCTTTTTGACTGCAACAAATGCACACAAAACTTAAGAAAAATAAAATAATTAAGTGGTAGTTTATTAAGCATTTTTACCAACTTGCATTTACAAGGCTCTAATCTTGTTACTTCTATCAGTGAAAATTAATTGCAATGTATAGCTTCATATATGATTTTTAAGCCATACAGCCAAACTAAACTGCATTTACTTTAATTCAAAAACACATATACTAAGTATGAATAGAATGGGTATGAATATAATTTTTTTATACACGTACAAAATATATTAATACTCACAAATAACAAATATTTTTCAACTTTAAAAAAAGGCATTGCTTAAAACTTAAAAGCTAACCAAGAAATAGAGCACATAATTAAAATATGATAATGCATCTGTGTGTGTGTCTGTGTATATATATATATATATATATATATATATATATATATATATATACATATAGACTGACGACGAACAGTACGAAACTAGTAACTAACTAGCCTAAGCGCTTTCGACTCTTAATGAGTCTTTTTCAAAGGCAAATACAAAACATATGAAGATGTGAAGACAGCCATGTAGAGGTTTACAAACACAACGTTTTTGTGTTTATTTGTTTATCATATATATATATGTTTTGTATTTGCCTTTGAAAAAGACTCATTAAGAGTCGAAAGCGCTTAGGCTAATTAGCTTAGGCTAGTTAGTTACTAGTTTGGTACTGTTCGTCGTCAGTTTATATGAATATATATATATATATATATATATATATATACACACACACATATATATATATGTGTCATATATATATATATATATATATATATTTATATATATATATATATATATATATATATATATATATATATGTCAGTTTATTGCATCTATTTTAATTAATCCCTGACACACGTGATCCCTTGGTGGATCCAGTACGCTTGAAAGGGTTGTTAATTGCCATATGATTTGTATTCTTTATATATATATATATATATATATATATATATATATATATATATATATATATATATATATATATACACACACACATATATATATATATATATATATATACACACACATATATATATATATATATATATATACACACACACACATATATATATATATATATATATATATATATATATATATATATATATATATATATATATATATATAGTGTGTTTATTGTTTCGGTCTCACTTCTCCCTGATTAACTACCACTTCTCCCTAGCTTGACCCCTGTTATGAATGTATGATTTGTATTATATTTTTCTTTCAAGCAGTGCATGTTAATCAACTTTAGCTAATTACATGTCTTGTATATTTTTTTAGGGCTTAATGTAACCAGCTATGAGTTAATTATGTCACCCATGATTAATAAAGGATCTTATTGCTACTACCATATATACTCAATTATAGTTGGAGTCAATCTGCAAACAACAAAAATCCCAATCTGTTGTAGTATAATGCACCAGCAGATATGGATCTATGTTATTTTGTTCTACTGATTACTCCAAACAAACTGGTCAGACCCAGGTCTCATTGAACATAGCTTTAAGAACTTATCTGTCATATCGCTACAATGTCTGCAGTGCAACAGTTTATAAGGATGTCTAGCACTTAGGCGTCATGATGAAGACATGCAGCATCATGTCTCACCCACCCAGTCACATTATCCTGACCTATTAGTCCTAACACTAACATCTTAATGGTCAGCACCTAGCAAAGCAGCTGTTAGTACCATTTAAAAAGTCTTTGGCATGAAATTGCTGTATGTATGTATATGTGTGTGTATGTATGTATGCATGTATGTATGTATATGATTTTTATCCCATAAAATACTTAACTTTGTTCTCAATAACACTGGTGCCATTAGTGCTGGACATGCAATGCTTATGTCTTGTCTTTTACTTTTGTCCAGAGACACAAAAAAACCGAAATCTTTCCATTTAGAATTCATGGAGCTCATAAAAGTAACCTATTGTATAAACAAACCTGTAAGCAATCCAGTGACATGTTGACAATCCGTGGACTTTTTGATTTACAGGCCAGTTCAAATGGCAAGAAGTATTTATCTGCCTCCACAAAGCCTGCTTGCCTTGGCATTGGCAGAGCTGAAGAATGATCATCTTGCCTACTGTGAGACAAAATGAAATATGGCAGTCATTCGAGTTTATTAAAATAAAATGGTTCAGAAATTTTGTATGTACATTATCAATGCGCCAGTGTATGACTATTATAAAATTTAAATTTTAAGTTCCTGTGCACCCCACAATTATTTAAATTATCATAGAACTGGAAGAGTCTAACATGACAATTTAAAATGCAAGTCTTGTTGATTTGAAGCAAATATTCCCTTTGAAAATGTGACCAACTCTACAAAATAAAAGGGTATTTTGATAAAGTCACTATATCCAATCAAGATTCAGTGTTTCTTTTCATCTGCCTGCCAGTTCTCCATGAAAACTGAAATCCAAGTACATCATCCAAGTGAGAGAGATCATTATTGGGATAAAGTTTAAAAAAAGAGGTTATTTTTTATGAAGATTTTGGAGTGATGGTGACAATGGAACAAAAAAAGAAAATGAAGTATGGATAGTTAAAATGGTTTCCAATAAGGAGTCAAGCATAATGTCATGGTTAAAATGAAAACTTAAAACATAGGGGAACAAGTTCTGTGAATAACAATTGCTGATAACACAATGTGGCACATGGAATGATAGATGTATGGATGGACAAAAGATTTCTATAATCCCATGCCTCAACATCATTAAAAATTTGTGTTATAAATAAAATAAGTAAATATTTAAGAAAACAAAACATTGTATAGTAAATTTAACTTTTTAAAAAATACTTACCCAATCACATTAATTTCTGGGAAACAAGCCTCGTAACTCCTGAATCCAATAATAAAAGACAAAAATTAGTCTTGTGTTGACATAATATAGACAGAAGACAATAACTCTTGCACATTACCTCCCCTTGCCACCACTAGCTGTTGCCAATTTTAAAGCTGAACAAACTACCAATAATGATACTTCCTCATTAAAATCAGGAGAATATATAATAGGGGATAATACTGAGCATCTGACTTATACATCAGATAACTTTCTAAGGGTGAAAGATGAGATTTTCTATTTTAAAAAAAATCACTTCACCACTTAAAACAACATAGCCTATGATTATGTGAACCTTTGCCTTTCATCAGGTTAAGATGTCTTGGCTTTGACATACAGGGTGACTGGTTTGATTTAATCTGAACTGAGACATGGTGATAGCCAGAATATATATATATATATATATATATATATATATATATATATATATATATATATATATATATATATAGAATGATTTATTCCATTCAAATCAAACCATGCCATGCCCGATTGATCTTTATCATGACTGATATCTATTCTACCATGATGTCTAAATGTGTCAAGATAGTACAGGGCAGTCAGCTTTGATGGTAATAAGTGCCATTTTTTATGTCATATAGTCAGAGATAAAAGTCAAGAAGTTATGGGATCAAGGCTCTGAAAGGGTTGATGTTACTGACACAACACCAGTCCCTGAAAACTTCCGCTCAAAAGCATTCAGAATGGAGGGCCTTCATGCTCTCTCTCCACAATCAAAGGCATAAATTATTGCTCTTGCAAGGTTTGTCCTATCAGTAGCTAGGCATGATGAAGAATACAAGAAACATGTCTAGTGATTACAGATTTGCCATTGAATGGTCAGCTGCCCTAATAATGGCCAGAAATAATTTGGCTGTCAAATCTCAGGCTGGCCAACTTTTCCACCAGTTGGAAAATTACCAAAACATCAAAACCATGGAAACAATGTTCTGAACTTAATTGGATGCTGCGAGAACATATTTGTATCCACCTTGTAAAAACAAAGAGCAGAAATGTTAACCACCACTAAATTTGTATCTCATTACAGGAGCTCAGCATGGTAGGTGGTATTATTTACCAGTGTGATGAAAATGTATAACAGATACGCCAAGACAAAGGGTCATTAAATCTCCTTGATTTCTTGTTGACTGGGGAAGTAGCCAGAAAGAGGGGAGACTTCATCATCAATGTTGACCATTGCTTTGACTTTATAATGCGTGGTGGTAGGGGTGGAGGTCATGACAAAGTCAGTACCACAAGGTATACTACATCAACAGCAGCCTTAAAACTAAATTCTGTCCTCTCCATGGTTGGACCAGAGCAGGAGTTTTACTCAGGAGAATCTTCACAATTTGTGTGAAGTTTCCTGATCATAGTCTGCTTCTATTTCAGGCCAAACCATTTGCTGTGAAAATACAATACCATCATCTCTATATAATCCATGGCCAAAACTCAGAAGGTAAGCAATGAAGATAGGACAAGCCAGTTCAGCCAGATGATTTTGTTGTACCATTACAGATGGTTAATATGCTGAGAGTATGGTCAACATGGTTATCAGGCAGGAATGTCTGTCACTGACATGGCTACTCAGACAGATCACTGAAATCCCCATCATAACATGTCTGTGTAATTGCCTAACAAGATGAACAGATCACAAACATCCCTGTAATTGTAAATGTATATAGCCAAAGGCATGTTATGATGTAGAGAGATGAAGCCATCGACCAGACAAGACACACTGATTGAGATGGATAGAATGGCTGGATGGCTTACTCAACTGGTTGCTCCACATTGTGATCTGGTAGTATAGGATAGATGTCACAAGCAATGTGCCTGGACTAACATACCCAAATGTCATGCTCAGGTATGCAGAGATTGTAGATGGTTTAATATTGTGATGTGTTAGTATAGGAAGGACATATTGCTTGGACTTACAAGCTCAAAGGTCATGTTTGGACATTAAAGGGGAATTTTGCCACCTGAGATTTGGTCACATTGCTTAAAAATGGGGATACACTCCCCCATTATATCATAAGTACTTGTAGATATTCAAAATTTGCATCAACTTCAACCTCATTCTTTGCATAACTGCTGTTTCATACTCTTGGACCATATGGTACACAATACATGGTACTAATAAAGTACAATTTTTACATGAAGGCCTGTCTTCCTTGATTTCAGACTTCTTGCATTTATTATACATTGTTGTCAGGTTCAATGAAACAACAAGTTTGAACAAAACACAACCAAAACATATAAATTAACTATGCAGTGTTCAATAGCAAACAAATAACACCTTTTACTAAATGGGTGAGCAAGCAATAGTTTTACAACTCATGGCCTCAAAGTAACAGAAAAGAGCCAAAACCAACAAATTCTGAGGTCCCACTAGGATTTTAAAACTAGAATCCAGGTGAACCTGATATGGCTAAATGGCCCAATGAGAAGAATCTGTGGTTGCCAATGAGTTTAATTTTCCAAATTCTTTATACCTATGACATATGGCTCTTGTTTGTCTGTCGCAGTGAGACTGAATTTTGTCAATCAAGGAAAGGTCTACACCAAGCCAAGCATCAATCACAATAGTAAAAGCTAAAGCTGTTCATCTGATATATTCACTACATGTAATTGACCACATGCACATCTTTGGGTCTCTGCCTCTGAATTGAGTCCTTGTAAATATCAGCACATCTTCCCACCATTCAACAGCTAGCTGAAGAACTGGTACTGGCTGCCCAGCTATTGCATCATGTTTTTTGATGTACTTTTATATGTACATCTGGGGATCTTTAAGCTACTGAGGTCTGTCATTGTAGATATCAACACAGCTAAAATGATTCACACTTTTCCCCACTCAGCAGGTGACTGAAACTGGACCTACAAGCCTTTGAAATTGCTGCACAGATAATGAATGTGTACAGAGGACTGCTGAGTAAGTGATTTTCTGCATCCCATATATAAAATGTGCATCCAAACACGTGATTAGGCATTTTCAAGTCCAGAGATTTTGTAAAATTCAACAATTTATTTCCTTAGAAAACAAAGTGACAATTTAAAAAGAACTTACAGTATTGTTAATTAAAATTCAAACATGCTTAAAAGTTCTATTAAAATTCCAAATTAATTCCAATCTTGACTGCACTGATGTACTAGTAGCCACGAAAGTGCTAATGTGCCAACAATCTTGATGTATCACAATTATATAATCCAAAATGTCTTTAATTAATTCACAATAATCCCCAGAAGTGATTTAGTCTTAAAATATCACTGATCGCTTGGTAATCTCTGTGAACAACTTAAATATATAAAGCTTCTCAAATATTAACCAAAATATTAACCAAAATACAACTTCCACTGATTCCACTAAGACTGATCTTAAAATACGAAATAAGTCATTCTTAAGTAAACAATATTTATATATAAGGATAAGACACAATAATATAAGCAGTATAAGAATCATTTTCCCATCAAATTCATAAACAACTTGTTTGTAGAACATTCTTAATTTCTAAAACAACCAAAACCTTAAACACAGTATCTGTAAACATGTTTATCTCCAAGTAATAATTACCTTAAAATATAATCTAAATTCATCAACAAAACTTTTCTCAGTAATATGCTTTTATTAAAAATGATGTTACTCAGGTAAACCCAACTCCAGCCCTCAATTATGGATGAAGGTCAATTACACAATAAAAATTAAATACACATACATATAATGATGTGAAAAAGCCAACATAAAATACAAATTAAATATATATAACAATGGGCAGTGTGTTCAAAACCATGAATAACAACATTCATTAATGACAGCATGATGTGATTTAAAGTTGACGAAGTTCGAAAAAGTGAAAAATTTCAAAAAATTCAAAACAATATTTACTTGTTTAGGAATGAATATTAATCCAAATAAATCACAAATCCTGTATGAATAGTTTGAATCTAATGCAGATTTGGATTGTATTGACAGGAGGTGTCTTGTACAATGTTATATGGAAACAAAGCTTAAAATTAGTGACATGTAGTGGTGGTGAGGTAATGAGCAAGAGTTACTGCCTTCTGTATATTATCATGTACACAGTAAAGACTCATTTGAATAGGGCTGGATTCTGGAGGTAGCAGCCTTACATCCATATTGTTAATGTGATCGGAATTAATTCAAATGAGAAGCTAGGTCAACTGATATGATACAATATAAGAATTGCCACAATCAGGTCAGTGTAATATACACAATATAATCCCATGTACATGTTACATTCTGTACTCTACTGGTCGGTAATGCAGATATATTTATTAGAAAATAATATTGTGGATATATATGCAGTGTACTATTGGAATTTAACTAGAGTAACATCTCCAATTGTTTTATGTTGTCAAGCAGTTCAATAATATTTTGGATGAGCCAAGTTATCACATGAACCAAAGCCACTATTTTGACATTTATAGTGAATTTGGTTGTGTATTGGCTTGGTATGGGTTCATAAATATGTATTTCATTCTAGATGAATGACAACAATACTATTAAAACCTAGAAAGAAACTTATCTTTCAGACACATTTACATTGTTTTAAAAACTATACAAACCTGTTTTCCTTGCTGTCTACTTTGAGGTTTTCTGAAAGAAATCAAATTGAAAATTTTCAGACACTACTGAAAAGACTCCTTTATAATTATTTTTCAAAAAATTACATATTTTTTTATTTTCTTTACACACAAATATCCCACCTGAACATTTTTTAATTAACTGGCAGTCAAATGTACTTGAACCAGCTAATCAACCAACCCTATATGAAATTTTTGTCAAAGGAACCTAAAGGTATTAAACTTAAAAAAGATACATCTGCAAACGATGTTATGACCCTGGCTAATATTGAAAGAAAAAATTACCTTACAACAAAACATGACTAAAGTCAAGAAAGCATGAAAAGATGAACTACTTTTGGCATTATGGTAGGGCTCGAAATTAGCGGTAGTCAGCTAGCCCGAGGCTAGTAGATTTCCTGTCAGACTATTAACTTTCATAATGTTAATAGTCCGATGGGCCAGTAAGTTTCGGTTATCAAGAGTCAGTGTTTGTTTACACCATTCCCTAATGAAGACTTACCTGTCCTATAGAATCAAAGTAGTAACCATTGTCAATAGTCATAAAATATTAGCATTATAAGATGAAGTCAATAATCCTGGGGCCCCAAGTGGCCGAGTGGTCTAAAGCGCTGTCCATTACAAATCACTGCCATCTCACCTCTGTCTGCGTGGGTTCGAATCTAAGATTCGGCGAATGTGGATATGTGAGAAAGCTTGCCAGTAGCTTCTCGTGGGTCGGTGGTTCTTTCTGGTGATTTCCCGGTTTCTTCCTCCACCATTAATACTGGCCGCCATGAATAGCCATCATTGGTAACTGATCCTAATTAATAATGAATTAAACAAAAAATGATGTGGTATCACACTTTATTCACTCGACCACAGTAATTTAACTACAAAACGGTACACCACACATAAGAACACCGCAAAAGCTATTCGAAGAAATTAAAGTTTGCACGTTTCTTTGATTAATGGGAATTGGGGGGTGCTCGCTAGCAAAGCACTCCAACACTCCAAGTCATAACCGGTAAACTGCATATTTTACACTTGCATAGAAATAATTATAAAAAATAGATTAATTTATTGTGATAACATTAGTGACACATCCTTTCCATACAACTATTTTTTATATAAGAATTTATTTTATTTTTTTTTCCTAACAAGAATGGACAAACAATTGAATAAATGTGAAGACATCAAGCAGAATGCTATACATTTGTTGGGAAATTAAAACCTCCGAGCATGGGCATCTAAGATTTGAAAATGTTTTGCCTTATTATTAATTTCAACAATACACTGTGGTCCGATTAATTTGGAACAATTACCAAACTTTCGCTATTAATAAGACCGTAATTGGAGTTGTTACATTGATCGCGCAATCAGATGGGTTCATTTGATGTGAATTCAACTTTTTCTAAGCTAAAAATAACAATATCATCTGTTTTTTATTATTTTGTAACAGTGTTTACAATAGCAACTGCTTTGATTCTGCAGAACAACCGATGGTCTTTATCTGAGAGGCCATTTAAGGGGGAGGGGGCAAAAGCACGTGTTTTGAAATGGCGTTTCTTGCTCTGACTTTCTTAGATAAAGGACACTGTGACATTCCTTTTCTTTCTTTAAATAATTGTGTTAGCTATACTATAACATCTCGTATTTCCAAACGGGACACAGTTTGCTTCTAAGACAGGCAAATCGTGGCGTTTTATAGAATGTGTTCAGCCACCGGAAAAAACAAGTTGAAATAAAATGAAATAAATAAGAGGAATAATTCTGATGATATGAGAAAAGTGTAATCGAACGTTTCAGAAGACATGGACAAAAGACAGGGAATGTCTGAATTATGATGCAGAAAAGAAAGTTATGAGGTATAACTGGTGTACGGAATACGCAAAAGCAAACAGAAAACATCCAGTTTTGTTGCGGATTGTTCGAACTTAAAAATTGAATCATTATACATGCATGAAAGCTTGAGCAACACTAAAAGAGCAGAAAAAGCAGCTATGCAAATGCCACCAGAAGAATCGACCACTGGTAAGATATTGGAAAGTTTTAACAGAACTTGTTTGACCATATATGCTCAGTGCAATCTTGATGCTGAGAGACACACACACACACACACATTAATCTGAAGGAAAACAATCATACAGAGTGACATAAATATCTCAGATTACCCCCTGACCCATTCTGATATAGGACTCTGTCTATCATACTATATAAGAGACAAAGTCGGTAACTTTCAAATACTTCATTCTACCCATGACTCGAATTTTCCTTCTACTGTTTCCATCTTTAAAGGCATATAACCATATTTAATGGCTTGTTTTACTCCTGAGATATTTTTCTATTCATCAAACCATAATTGACTTTTCTATGTTGCACAAAACTGAAGTTAATGGTTCTGAAACATGCAAATTTTGTATGCCGGACAACGTTGCGCTCAAGTGACAACCAGAGAAAAGAGCTATGGTAAATAACCAAAGACTCTTCACTGACTTTGTATGGATGTGTTAGCTGGATGAGATGAAAGAAGTTGATGTTGGAGAGACTTACAGGATTAATAAACAGGTTGTTACATTTACTCACTACATCACTGGAAGTGAAGGGCAGAAATTTGTGTTGGTGGAGCATTTTCGGCCAGTGCTTGTTGATGCAGGTGTGGTTGTTGATGAAATGGAATTGGAATGGGTCATATTAAAAAATGCAGTCTACAGCAAGTAGGTGTACATTTAAATATTTATAAATAAAAACAAGAAACATCAATGATGCTAGAATTGTTAAAAATTCTTTATTTAGCATAGTGTATTGATTGCAAAAGGTAACCATTTAAAGAAAGCTTTAAAAAAATTTAATATAAACATTATTTAAGGATTGACATTACCTTTTTCTTGATGCAAATTTATTCAGATTAATATTTTCTTAATGTATTCTGCTATCTTGCAATTACACAGACGTCTATGCTTTGACTTGGTCCACAGTTGTAAAACGATGTGCTGCTGACAGCAAGAATATTCTGGCATTGATTGACCTTATCCTAACAATCCCAGCCCACTCTGCTGATGCTGTGAGGAGTTTCTCAGAGATGAAAATGGTGAAGTGTGACTGTTTGTGACCTTGGGTTCTCTCCGACCTACACATTATAATATTCCATACAAATGATAATCCAACAAATGATCCATCACCAGCAATACATTTGTGGAATGTTCCAGGGAGACAGGTAATGAGACCTGAACAATCCCCATTTGGACCCAAAGTGCAGCTGGAGGATGAGAAAGGACACCTGGATCCCTTTCTGGAAATGGATCCAAATTATCTTGAGAAACAAGAAATGTGAATTGACTGACTGATAATTTGAAGCAGGATTTGATTTATAATTCTGTACTTCTGCATTTCATAAGATAATGCTATTTATGAATAATATTGCTGTTAATCTCAATATAAGTGTGAGAAAATGTTTTTTTGACAGGACTAGTAAGGATTTGGCAGGACTAGTAAATTTCTGGCTACTAGTCTTTCTGGCTACAAGGAAATTTGTGTTAAATTTGAGCCCTGTTATGGTGTTGTAATCATTAAGATGCATAACTCTGGATCTGAGGGACCAACTCTAGAGTTAATAATGCTAGAAAACTGACCTAAACATAACAATTAACCAAACCAAGATTTACCAATGGTTGGACAGACTAAGTATCACAATATGTTCAAAATTTGTAGACCAACAGGATTTTTTTCTGATATGACTGCTAGCAGAGATCAACCATGCTGAGCATGATTATGTTTCACCCTCCAATAAATTCCAATTATTGGATGCTCACAAGTAATAAATTTATTCTAACTGGCCTGTGTGCAGATGGTAAGTAAAATTCATCTTCTATTAACCCAAGGCATTAAATCTTTCACAACTTGAGTATTAATTCCTGAAAATAACACCTGCTTCTACATCATTTACAAACCTTTTTTAATGCTGATGCATGTGTGAATGTTGCAAGAATTATTTAGTTCATAGTGATACAGTTCTTGCTAAAAAGCTTTTAAGCATTACTCATGCCTTGGAGTTTTATAATGCTTTCCATGCATGCATTAATAATTTTACAAAGAGGTCAGCAAATGATTGATACATAGGTATTCTGTTCTAACAGGGATTAATACTAAAAATGTGAGTGTACCAAAGGATTTAATGCTTTGGCAGAGATCTCGGAAAAGTTTAACTGCATGTATTTGGACACAATTTTTGGCAGAAGACATAAAAAATCACCCACACAAGAGTCCTCCATATGCACATATTTGTTGCAAACAGGAAAGTTTTGCAGCAGAACAACTATGTTCCAATCAGTATGAAAACTGAAGAAAAGCTATTATTTTAGTTAGTTGCTATCTTCTTTGATCAAGGGTTGCCAGCATCTTTGATGAAGGTGCATGTGTTATTGAAGGTGCCGCTAAAGGCTTACTTTGAAGGACCAAAAAAATACCCATTTGTTATTGCTGTGGCAACATCAAATAATTGTAGAACATTGATACAATTTTAAAAAAAATAATTCTGTAGTATATATCAGTGCTTCAGAGGTAATCAGTTTTCATTGAAGCTGCAGCAAAACTATTATTTTGGAGGGTTTTTTTTCTAAATAGTTGTCAAATGGTCAACTGTAGTCATTACAAGTTCCCACCCTCAGAAGTGGTGCATTGTAGCTAGTCAGTTGCATGGCTATTTTTATTATATTACAGCATACAGTATCATGGCCAGATATCAGCATAAGTGGATTATGATAGAACAATGCACTGTTATGATGGTTTGTGAATATGAAATAAGGATTTGTTAATGTAACAATAGATTCCATTGCATTTTTTATCCATGTTTGCCGCTTCTTGTCCTTGAATTTCTCCACTCCAAATACAAGACTTTATACACCGTTTTTATCAACCAAAAATGTTGTTGCCAAAAATATCGCCAGATGGTATATTTTTTCGCCCTCCCTGCTGCTAATGAGGAAAACCAATTGTGATTTGCATAATTGGCGAAGCCCAGCATGATTAATGTTATTGATTTTATTTCTGATTGTTACCATATAAATATTGCCTGTGAATTCGAAATCATGAGGCTTGGACAAAATGATGTTTTCAAATTTAGACAAGTATTCAGGCGTTAAACGGAAAAATGATGAAGATTTCAAGCAGATTTAGAACTGCACTAACTTGGATGTGACAGTAACCAAGTGTAAGAATGTATGTGATGCCTGGCTTAGTGGGACCTGCAACTCTTGCTGGTGGGGCTCCTACTTTTTGCTAAATGAGGAGTCCTGGAGTTTCAAAATCCTAGCGAGATCTATGCTTTGGGTTACCGAAGGATTTAATGCTTTGAGTTGAAATATGAGGAAATTTACTTAGCTCGAAATAAATTTATTAATTACTAGCGAACGTCCGATAGTCAGAAGTGATTGGAGGATGAAAACTTCATTGTGAAATACGACCAGGAATGTCAATGGGGATAAAAGACTTGGTCTACAAATCCTGACAATATTTCAGTTCGCTCCTTTTCCTGTATTACAAATGACTCACAAATTTTACTTGTCCTACATCAGTTTTGCTCATATTACGGTGTACATAATATTTATACAAATCTTGGTAAGATCTGTGAAAATGAGGACGAGGGCATCAACTAAAATACCCATCAGTCTCTACATGCTCATTGTGTAATTTGAGATTTACTCAGTATACCGATAGCACATTTATCTTTTATGCCAAAGAAATTTAAAGTATCAAAAATTAACAACTATTTATAACATGTATCCTGGCTTTGATTTTTTTTAGACTGACAAGCTTACCAAGTGCCACCTCACAAGCTTTCTTCAACTGCGAGTGATGGGCCTTCTTGATTTCCTTATCGGTAAGGATCTTTTCAAGAGCTCGTGTCAAAAACATGATGAAGACTTTTCAAACGATTCTGAGCATTTTTTTATCACTGCATGCTTATTTGTCAGAATTCTGTATATGTGTGTGACACCTACAGTTTGCGGCTACATGACATCCGCCATACTATTTTTATCACGTGACTTTTCTTCATCTTCCGCAATACCGGACATCATAAGGTTATTCAAACTAGAGGAAAAAATTAGATTATGGAATTTTTACATACTATATAAATAACTGAAACAATCATTAGGGAAAATTAATTGCTATCTATACTTAACTTTAACACATGTAACATTCTCCTCGGGCCTTTATTTACTCCGATGCAGTGAATCGAATGCCCTCAGGTGGCGCTCACCAGTTATTATGTACTTTTGAGAGAGTGATGTATGTAAGGTGAAGTTGTTTGCATTTTAAACATGCACAGTGGAGAGAATGTTGGCATACCTATATACTACTTTCATGTAATGTGCTTGAAATTTCTTTGGATATTGTACTTTTGAAAATTTAAAATGAGCTTAGGACACCGCGAACTAAAATGACTGCTCCCTTGTGCTCAAAAATCAACCAAAATTTGTCTAAAGTACACTATTCTTGGCAGCTATTAAAATATGGAAAATGAATTTTTCCAAACTAGATAATACCAGCTTCTAAAAGTGCAATGACTGAATTACCAAATACATAAAATGTAAAAAACGTTATCGGCTCTTTTTTTTTACAATTTACCTCTGAAGTTCGAGAAGTGAAAATGAGCAAGTAGAGCTAGCACTTTTTTGAAAGATGCACATCTGCAGTAAGGTCAAGCTGTATACTCTCTAACCCATATTACACCCATCCATCATACATCAAAATAAAGGGAATTAAAGCTTCTTTAAACAATACCTAAGATATACAAAGTCTCTTTTAAAACACCAGTATAACTAGTGAGGAAACCCGGGGAAACTCTTTTTCTTTAAAATTTTAACCCCCTATGCTAAATACGAAACTGTAGAGCGCCACCTCAGTGATTTACGTTCTGTCATTAGACAAAAGATGGACGCGAAAAATGCACTGAAAACATGGGAAATGAGCAACAGTGTAGAGACTATAAGTACTGCTGATGAAATATATAGATACGACAAGAAACAACAGCAAGATATATTGACTGCAAAGCCATGGGAGAAAGAGTGTGTTCAATGAAAATTGCAATTGAAAATCCTAATTTATTTACCTTTCTACTATATTCATCCCTGCAGTACAGTGCAAGACGTCCCTCCCCCCCATATTTATGTTTTTTGGTCCAAACCCAGAAAAATAAATATCAGGGGAGACGTCTTACATTGTAGGAATGCGTATTGGATATCAAAATTATTTGATAATTGTTTTTATTTCCTTCCAATATTGTATTTTCAGTGCCCTTAGTTCGTAGTACTATAGTCCTTAGTCTGAGTTTCCTCTGACCCTTGACACCCCATATTTGATATTTGTTTTTTTTTTATGTTGGGGTGTTAGGTCAGAATCCATTCCCTATCAAAAACTTGGAATTTGCCGACACCATTTGGTGTGGGCATAAGGTACTCGCCAACTATCAGGCCTAGCAAACATAAATGACCTTACATTGACCCATACTTACATTAATTCGATAGGGAAACCATTTATTTTCTCCCTTTTTATTAAGTTAATGGTTTCCGTTATTGAAATCGGTACGGGGGTACAAACCAATGGGTTAGTAGCATCAGACTATAATATTATAGTCCAATGCTACATCCCCGTTTGTACCCCCCTACCGATTTCAATAACTAAAAAGTTTAATGTGATAAGATGTGCACAGAACTAAGTCAATTAGATAATTGATTTATAATTTCTAACCTGACTGTCACCAGAATGGCACTAATACTGGCATCCCCTTGTACCTTTTATGCTTAACTGACTTTCCATACTACCACAGCACCATATTCCATACACTATGGGGTAGTTTATTTCCATCTAACAACATAATGACGTAATTTATCCTATTCGGTAACTGGCAGATAATTCCGTAAATTAACATAAAATTGAGTTTAGAATTATATTCCTTTGCACATGTGAACATATTAATGAAACCACTTGTTAAATCCATGTGAAATGCAAATTTTTTGTCATTCTTTTCCTTTGCTTTATTCAACACTAAATATTGGAAGCAAACAACATGTACATCTTTAATTGTGCATGCACCCCTTTGCTGAAAATGGAATGATCCAGAAACTGGAAATGGTTCTCAAGCATGTCAGCCTATTATATTGAAAACTTCCATTAATCATGAAATGTGCAAGTGATGACCATGATATGGCAATTCTTTTCACATTCAGGTTAGAAAATATAAATCAATGAATGAATTGGCTAAGCTCTTTGCACTTTTTATCAAATTAAATGTTTCCGTTATTGAAATCAGTATGGGTGTACAAACGGGGATGTAACATCGGACTATAGTACCCTTAGTCCTACCTCATGCACAGGGTACTAACATGAGTCTATGTGTCAATGGAGCAGCAGAGTGTGGATCACACCCAGCTCTTTTTTAGCTTAATATGAAAAATTTTGAACATGTTCTTTGATCTATATAATGTAATAAATTGAGTAAAATATATTATTCTTTGATATATATAATGAAATAAATGGAGTAATCCTCTTATTTATTACTGGAATTTTCGCAAATCATTGTAGAAATAGTGGTAAAATCTTGTTTATATTTCTTAGCATATATTTTCGTTTTGATCGTCTGCCATATTGGTTCAAATAATTCTTACTTCCGTTCTCAGCCTCGTTTGTTTGTGTGACATATAAGGATGTTAAGGCTTTATTTGGAAACGTAAATAGATCACAGTAAAAATATGGCACAGTTTGAGTCTGAAATTCTGTGCATTAAAAGTAAATACGGTTTACCAGTGACTTCAAAATTCCACCAAGAAGCAATTATTTTCTAAACAAAAACTCTATTCCGCAAGTATCCATTCTCCATCTTCTCGCGTTATGTCATTCAACAATTAATATCATAGCGTAGAATATCCATATATAGTCTGGCAAGCCTTATATAGAAAAGGGGTCACGGCGAGAGTCTTGCGTTATCTATCAAGGTTGACACAGTGCGGTTAGCGTAAACTATGCCAATTTATTTTACCATGTAAGGAATTATTAAATTCAAAAAAAGCCAAACTTCTTTGACAAAATGATTATGCTTATTTAGTAGATTTCTAAACTATTTGTGTTTCTAACTTTAGTGAGGATTTTTTTGCTCCATTACATGATATGGGATTAGTTTGTAGCCTCAATAACAACAAAACAAGTTGAGGCTACGACATTGTAGCTACTTAGTTCGTGGATCAAATCATGAACATGGCTTGCATTAAAAAAAGGCAACATCTGGAATAGTGAAATGTATTTGCAAAGTTTCGAATGTTTTCTGATTCGGTCCATAGCTGATTCGGCCCAATTGCTGGGCTTATTTGGCCCAAATTATGGGCTGAATGGGGCCAGATGATGGGCTGATTTGGACCATGTGAACTATTATAAGAAAAACCATGTAACACACACATTATTTAGTTTAGCAGAGACTATAAACTGTTGATATTCAAACTCATACCAGTATTCTTAGGTAAAAACAAATCATCTGCATTAATTTTTTTCTGTGTTAGTAATTTGCAGAACATTAAATGATATATTATGAATTCAAAAAAACATTAACAGATTTTGCTTAAAACAAATATTATTAAAATATAATTCATCTTACAAGGTTACAAATTACAAAATTAAAAGAATATTAACTTATGATATTGACGTGTTCTATTTTATCAAATAAAAAAAATATTACAGCACCTCACTTTCTCCTTTAGGATATAAGTTTATGTAGTACTATTAGTATATAGCAAAAAACAAAAATTCTACATAAATCAAAATGTATAAATAAGTGTTGCTGCATGGACCTTGGTTTTTGCAATTTTTGTCCCCAACAATCTGTATGCAGTTTAATGATCTTTCAATTGCTCAAACTACTTGGAAAATACTGAGAAATATCATGTCTTAACCCATTTTATCAGAAAACGACTGCAAGTGTAATACCTGATTCTATCCTGAATATGCCTGTGGTAGTAGGATCACATTTTATCCAGAATACGACTAGGGTTGTACTCTGCTATGTATGTAAGATAATATTGACTTAAATGATATAGTTAGATATGAATAAGTTGATGAAAGAGATGATGCATGGCTTCATGCATTTTTGGACTGATTCTGAGAATAAAGCTGACTTTGAAAGACATTTAAGAGGAATGAGTCTGGGATGATTTTTCGGTTGTAGCCATGATTTAAATCGATAAAAGGGGCAACTGTTCAACACCCAAAAAAGCCAATGTACAACATTACTTTGAATTGCTTTGGGATGATTTAAAATCTGTAAAAGAAATTGTTGACGAAACTAACCATTACGGAACAGGAGCATAGAAAAATCCCCCCCCCCCAAGGCACAAAGATGGATGCCAAATTGTTCCAAGTGTTTTGTTGTGCAGTTTTAGTAAAATTATTGTAACTTTTGAACTCTCAGTGCTGGAAACTTAAAATTTGGACCAAAATACTAGAAATAGAATTATCTTTATTATATTTCCATACTTTTGGAGCATTTCATTCATCTTCATGAAGAAAAGATTCACTAAACATCATTGTAATTTTTTTTAAAATTTCTTTTATTTCAAGTCATATTTTCAAAATATAGTTGTGAGCATGTACATTGGAACATTTTAACAAATCATATATCACTGTGTTGCAAATTTTATTACCTTTTCAGAAATACATAGTTTTATAAACTTTAAAAAAGAAATAACAATGTTACAACATTTTTAGAAAGTTAGTTACTAGTTTCGCACTGTTTGTCGTCAGTTTATTGCATCTATTTTAATCAATCCCTGATTAAAAAAAGCAAAGAGACTGCTTTTAATCAATCCCTGACACACTTGATCCCTTGGTGGATCCAGTGCGCTTGAAAGGGAAGTCATTCGCCATATGACTTGTATTCTTTATATATATATATATATATATATATATATATATATATATATATATATATATATATATATATATATCCCTACACTGTCTCTGGTTTTCACAGAAGTATGCTTGAAAGCCTGTAAATACGAATTACAATATCAAAGGATGGAATTGAAATAATGCAGTATTCCGATTGACTTACATGATCTATGCTTGTAATATGAAGTGAAAACCATACACTATTAATATTTTGTTGTAAGTCAATGAACCCTTAAAACTTTATAAATCAAGAAATTAAATGCTCTTTTTATATTGGATATTACTGGTGGTTGATCTAGGTTATCCTTTCTGGGCAGTTGTTGGCTATAAGTGATGGTTGATTAATGAATGGCATTATTATGTAATGACTGTAATATTGACTTTTTCAGCCCACATTACTTCAAGTACATCAAAATCTCTGCCCTTGCCCTGTTAAAAATGGTGATGCATGCACGATCTGGAGGAAACCTTGAAGTGATGGGACTACTACTAGGCAAGGTGGATGGGAACACAATGATAGTGATGGACAGCTTTGCTTTACCCGTGGAAGGAACAGAGACCAGAGTCAATGCTCAGGCTCAGGCTTATGAATACATGGCTGCATACACTGAGTCTGCTAAGTTGGTAAATTGATGTTTCAAATAGTAACTAAAGCTGTCTTTATTGGGAGACCTAAGAATTGATGTATTCATCACAGAATAGTATTATATATAGTATTAATCCCTCAATGTCATTGTCCTCATCATACTAGTGCCTCTTAAAATATGGGTATGGTAATAGATCCCATTATATTGTTTGAAATTTGTTACCATTAGTACTTATTTCACTTAATTTTATTTCTCAACTAATGAGAAACAATTATAAATGATTTCTATGACAGCCTTATTTGCATTTCTCTCAGCATAAGACTCCCTAAAAATGAGGGTCACTTGTAAGGTATTTTTTGACTGAATTTCCTTTTAAAGCACAAGAATGAAAAGGTTTTAAAACACATCTTAAATGTCTTTTCCTCTTTCAGGTCAAACGGTTGGAAAATGCCATAGGCTGGTACCACAGTCATCCTGGCTATGGTTGCTGGCTGTCTGGTATTGATGTAAGCACACAAATGCTGAATCAACAGTTTCAGGAACCATTTGTGGCTATTGTAGTAAGTAGTAATCCTGAATTTCTCCATGCCCATCTATCTGTCTGCCCATTCTTCTGTCTCAGTGCAACTAGGGCTGCAGTTTTTGGTGGATTGTAGTGTTAAATGTATTGCCCATTTTGTCTTATAGCTATTAGTTTTCTTGTAGCTTTTAGCACATCTGGCCAAAGGCATAGCAAATCATCCATAAAGGACGGCTGCAAAGATGGGGGAGAGGGTTTGTTCAAATGAGGACAACTGCAAACAAAGAGGGAGGGGGTATAAAAGATTTTGCAGACGTCTGCAGTATAGTATTATTTGTGAAGATATTCTGTGTTGAGCAGCTGTAGTCATACTGCATGTATTCCAGTATGTTTTGCAGACGTCCTGAGTAAAGACATTTGTAAAAAAAGAACTTTCTGTTTATATTTTTGTTTGTTTTGAGCTACATGTTGTGATGAGATCGGTGAGTTTTGTAATTTGAGAGCACTGGCCATTACATTTGCAGACCATAGAACAGTGTATAATGCTAGATGGGGACGTCCATAAGCAGGGGGAGGGGGTGTAAGCCACATGCGGAAAAAGCAGACAAGGGGTGTGGGAAAACAGGAATTATCTACGGACATCCGTTATAGACAACCCCATAAGGTATGACCCATGCATCAAAATTAGATGATCTTGCATCTGGTTGTTTGAGCTTGTAAAATTATAGTGGTCATAGTTCTGATCAAATTTTGATAAGATTTGGTATATAAATTTCTGTCATCAAGACATAAGTTAACACTGAGCAACACATTTATGCATATTGATGAGGTGGACTTGCATCTGATTGGCTGAGGTTGTAAACACTCTCCAGGTTATATTTTAAGTATGATTTTTATGTTTGTAGCATCAAGGTCTCAGATGATGAGTTTGATTATGAGCAATATTCATGCATATTAACCCTTTCAACACTGCAAACTGGTAAAGCAGATCAGAACAATGACTCCCTCCCACTCAACACTGTAAACCGATATTCTGGGTTGCACATACCTATCTCATTTTGGCAATAAATTCTCTGCATAATTTGATTCATTTGCATAATATTTGGATACATTTGGATTTTAAGTGGTAAGTTCTTTACAAGAAAGGGGGTTTTCCAATGGAAATTTTCGAAGTCGCCTAAGTACATCCAAAATGGCGGACTCGTATGACGACTCGAAATTATCTGGGGATGAAATAATTGAAAATATCTGTGATTTTGAGCTTGTAAAGATAAATAAAGAAGAGGGAAAACATATACAGCAAGAGTCGTGTGATATTGTTGGTGACAGTAATAACAATGAGGAATTTTAATGTTTTGAACTCGATCTGTATAAGACACATGTGACCTGAATTTTGTCAGTGGACAAAATCTCCATTGGAATGTAATATTAACACATTTTCTGAACGTGTAGGTCCAACAAAAGTATTTGATGGATCAAGAACACCTCTTGAATATATTTAGCTATTTTATAGAGATAGTGTTTTCATAAATAGCAAGAATTAACAAATACCAACGCACACACCTGCAGTGAGAGACAGACCCAAATCAACACAAAGGTGTTTGAACTGACATCAAGTTATCTGAATAAAAGACATTTTATGGCCTGTTGATATTGATTGAAGTTAGGAAATTAGACAGAGATGGACTGTATTGGATAAGAGTGAGAAATTCTGGCTTGTTGGATTAAATTTTGGGAAAATTATGTCACGTGATGTGTTTGTCCAGGTAAAACGTTACCTGCATTTCAGTGATGATACCAGACAAAATCTTCAAGGTGACAAATTGCACAAAGTACTGCCTTGGATATTTGCTATATTAATCTGGTTGACAGTCAATATGTGTTTTTTATTTTATCTTTATTTTCATTGAAATAATCTTAAAACCTTCTTTACTTCAGGTTTTAAATACATGTAGAAATATCGTTAACACACCTTTGGATTTGCTTGAATTTTGAGTCAACATTGCATTTATTCAAGCCATGATTTGTAAGAATACCACAATGAAAAAAAACAGGCCACAAATTACTCTTTCAACATTTTATAGAGAATAAAGTGAAAATACCTTTAACTTACCTTTTGATTTATCTGTATAATCATCTGTATGAGAATAAACATGCTTACAGTAATATTTTCAGAAACCTGAATTTTTCTTCTTTACAATGGTACCAAATATGTATAACTGTTACAATAAATAAAATTTATACAAGTCACTGAAAATATGTTGACTATATTTTTTAAGATCTTGAAAGTTACTTAGTGTTGACTGGTAGTCTTCCCAAGTAGTTGCTTAGTGGTGAAAGGGTTAATCAGATGATCTTGCAATGTTTTATCTGAGCTGTGAACACTCTGGAAGCATATTTTTGATGTGATTTCGTATGTAACCTTATAGCATCAAGATCTCTGATAAGATCATTTATAAGTAACATCCACAAATAATAATTCTGTGATATTATATCTGATTGGCTAAGCTTGTGAACATTATGTACTACAAAGTTCTTGTTAGATTTTGATCAGGCCTGATAGGTAAGCCTGTATCATCAAGATGTTAGATGTTTTCATGTTTGAGTGACATATGCATATTAATGAAATGGCATTGCATTTGATTTGCTGAATTTGTTAACACTCAGGAGACCATATTTGTGATTAAATTTTGATCAGACTTGCTAAATAAGGTTGTATTTTCAAAATCTCAGACGAGTTCAATTAAGAATGAGATCCTCATATGTTCCTGAGGACCAAAGCTGGTCAGATGGTGGAAATTAAACATGAAAACGTAAGATCACATATCCAGTACCCGAACTACTGAACCAAAACAGATCCCTAAGGTTTCCATGGTGTGACTCCTAGGGTGAGTCCCAGCAGGGTAATTACAGTCGAAGGAATCCACATTGACAACACATTAACTTCCCTTGTAATGCCAAGTAAGTTTATATATTTTAATGGTAGGGCTATGAACAGTTTATGAAGTGAAGACTAGACTAGATCCAATGGGATTTGTGAGGAATAAAAATGGTTGCATAAATTAATTTTAATTTGTATACCTTTAATAGACAATGTAAAAAATATGTACATGAAGATTTTCTTTCCACTTGGCAATTTAAGGCAAATACTGTAATTACATTAGGGAAAGAAAAACTGAGCATTCACAAGCTGATGTGTCAACTACAAGTAGAGCCCATTTGGGCCTCTTTTTTATGGATTGCAGTTAAACTTGGTGCATATGTTGGGCATCTTCTAGAAATGTACATACTGATTTATGCCCTTTTTGATGCTGAGTTGTATGCAGTGTAAGCAGAATTTTGTGAATGCAACTCTGATACTGAGGGCACAATTTCTTAGAATGTCGACTAAATAATCAAACATAACATTCATCATATTTCCCATTGAAATGAGACAGATAATGAACTAAAAGCAATGTTACATATTCATCATTTGATGAGATAAACAATGACTATAATACAGTGAAATATTGTTACTTCCAGATTGATCCAGTGAGAACCATATCAGCAGGTAAAGTAAACATCGGAGCTTTCAGAACTTACCCCAAAGGTTATAAACCCCCTGATGAGGGACCCTCTGAATACCAGTCTATACCACTGAACAAAATTGAAGATTTTGGTGTCCATTGCAAACAGTAAGTATAATCTAATTACTGAATCACTTGCTTCAGCAAAAAGATTGATTATGCTTACAACACAGATACAAGTGTTTGTGTATCTGTTAAAGCTGTCAATACATTTGGAACATCTTTAGCTTTTCTGATGTGAGTTGAAGAACATTGACTCTCTGAGAGAGACTCAGAGGTTATTGCAATGATACCTTCAAAATTTGTTGGGTTTTGGCAGACGGATATCAAGCTCAATATACAAGGCTGATTTCAACCTAATGAAAGATAGGCATTAAAAATAATGTTTGATTGCATTTCAGCAATCAAGAAAATACATATCTGCATTATGATTTTTGTATACCTCAGAATGATATGGAAAGAAAAATTCAATTTAAATAACCTTCAACTCCTGCTTACATCGCCATTGTCATCAAAAGATTATTGTGACAGGAATCTCTGAAACACTTAATTACGCGTATTTGGATGCAAATTTTTTATGGGACACATAAAATTGCCGACACTTGAGTCCTCAGTATGCATGTTTCTTTTGCAAAGACAAAAGTTTTGTGGCATAATAAATATGTTCTAATCAGTATGAAAACTGAAGCAGTGCTTTTATTTTAGTTTGTTGCTGATGTCTTTGATCAAAGGTTGCCAGCATGCTTTGATGAAGGTGCATGTGTCATTGAAGGCACCCCTAAGGGCTCTCATTGAAGAACCAGACAAATACCCTTTTGTTATTGCTGTGGCAAAATCAGATAGTTGTAGAAAAGTGAGACAATTTTTTAAAAACAAAATCCTGAGTAGATAGTGTTGCTTCAATGGTAATCCGTGTTCATTGAAGTTGCAGCAAAATTGATTTTTGTTTTTGTTTTTTTAAATTGCTGTTGTCTGGTTGACTATTTTCATTTCACATTCCCGCCCTCAGAGTTGTTTGATTGTAGCTATAGTCAGTCAGTTGTATGGCTATTTTGATTATATTACAGCATACCAAGATCAGATGTCAGCATAAGCAGATTATGATAAAACAGTGCACTGTTAGGGTGGTTTGTCAACATGAAACAAGGATGTGTTTATATAACAATAGAGTCCAGTGCATTTTTATATCCAAATTTGTGGTTTCCTGTCATGTTGCCTTTAAATTTCTCCACTCCAAACCAGATACTGTATATACAGTTTTCATCAGCCAAAATTATCGCCAGATGGTATATTTTGTCATTAATAAGAAAAACAAAATCACAATTTGCGACATTGGCGAAGCCAAGAGCAATCACTATTATTAATTTCATCTCTGATTGTAGCCATATAAATATTACAAACTTAATATCAAGAGACCAGACAAAATGCCGTTTGCAAGTTTAGACAAATATATTTTGGAGTTAAACGTTTTTTTTTCTAAATTGCTGTCATTTGGTCGACTGTAGACATTTCACTGTAGACATTTCATTTTACCAAATTAGGAGTCCTGGACTCTTGTTTTAAAATCCTAGTGAGACCTCTGTTGTGATGTATTTAATATACATGCAATGTTTGTTGAAACCTCTTGGAGTAATATTAGCTTTTCATAGGTCAGATCTCTTGAAAATGAAAGTAATTTATATGAAAGAGCAAATAACTTCATTAAAGAAAAGCGTTTTATTAACAATTATTCCCAATTCAATTCTAAAATGAGTATTCAGCCATTCATTGTCCCCATTAACCCCTTTCCAGTTTTGGCAAACACATTCTGGTTTTCTCAGTGTCCATCAGGATGGCATCCCCTTCTTAGTTTTCTTTTGGTTTTTGGAAACTCAAGCTTAAATAATAGTGCAGACTATGTTTTTGGACACCATGGTGTGCAAGTTATCGAGGGAAAGGTGTACTTGCTATATCTGCTATGTTAGCAAGATGGAATTCTAATCAATGATGTCTGTAGATGAAGACATGTAAATGCATGTTTAACTTGTCGGAAGATAATTTTTAAAAACCTTTTTTTTGTATTTCTTTATTACTAATTACATTTTTGTGTCACCGTCCCTCCTTCAATCCAATAATAACAATGTAACAGATCACTTTAGTATCTGAAAGATCAAGATGATAAATATTATATTTTGGGACAAGCCAACATTAAACTGTAAATTTTCAAACTTTAAAATAATGCAGCCTTTGGTTCAGTGCTTTCTATACAAGAATAAATAATATATATCAAAGTCTTAAATTTAGGGAGTTATCTATCTTTTTTCTAGAAAAGTTATATATATATATATATATATATATATATATATATATATATATATATATATATATATATATATATATATATATACTATTTCTTGGGGTTTTTTAAGCTATGAATGGAACATTTAAGCAAACAAGCAAACAAACACCTTGTAATTGCCATCCTTATTCGTATACTCGACAAGTCATTTTTCATCAAAGTTTTGCCTGTGTTTCAGGAATACATTTAATTCCGCCATTTAGATGATCTGGATATTGACTGTCAGAATTACAAGATTTATTTTTACTATTATCGATCGAGAAATCAACAAATTTCAAAATTATAAATTCAAATCATGATCAATTCATTGTTGCTATGAGCAGCTTGTTGGAGGAAAATGGCAGACTTAAGCAATTCCTGGAGGTGTGTCTAATTTACACTCGCTGATTGGTTAATTGATCCAGCATGATTGACATATGGTGATAGGTCAATTAGCATAGTAGTTGGAAAAGTGAGTATCAAATTTAGATACATATCATAAACAAGACAAATAGTATGTGGAGGGACAAGATCATAAGAGTAGGCTGGAATAAACAAGTATATTAACAACAATGATGAGTAGAAGTTTACCTCTTTTTTGTTGTGTTCAACATTAGTTCTCAGCTTCAGTAAGAAATTATATCAAAGGGAAGATAATGAAGAGTTAACTAAACCAACATGAATTTAGCTGCAGTGGAACCCACTTATCTCGACCTCAGTTACCTCGCCAACCCTATAAAGTCGACGGTTTTGAAGTGGAACCGCCAAATTTTCTCTTTGTCTTAGCATTTTCTCATGGTTATGTTGATTCTTTTATGTCGACGAACCCTAATATCTCGAGCACAAAAGAGTGCCAAATTTGCCAAATCATGTGGGTTATCTCGATCCCCAAGGCCAATCACCATAGATTTTTTCCCCTTATTGGTGACTGTTTGGTTATTTAATTTGTTCAAACAATCTGGCTTTCGACTGGATAAATAAAAAGGAGAACCGAAGGAAGCTACAAACTTAACTAAGTAATGTATTGGAATCAATCAGTACACCAATGATCCTTTGTATCAACAAACCCATCTTACTAGTGCATTGTTTCATCATAATCTGCTATTGCTGAGGTATGGCAGAGTACTGTATGTTTTGACAGTCAATTATGCTACTGTACTATACCTACAACTGGCCTACTTCTGAAAAAGAAAATAGAATAGATAAAATTAATGGAATGGCTAATCCTTCTGTTTGTTGGTTGTTACAAACACTTAAACTCAGCAAGAAGAAATAGCAAACAACAAATAAATAACTTTTGCATAATTAAAAATAATTATTTATTTATTGAAATACAGGAGTGAAAGAATCCTTATATTGGATGTTAACTACAGTAATATATACTGTCCAATATTGCCAGGTGTTGACTGTAAGTTTCATTCGTGGGAATGGAGATACTATTTTGCAAAAATACTGTCTCTTGATTTTTTAATTTATATGTACTTCTTGCGACTGGTTACGTTTATGCTAGCTACGTTTATGCTAGCATAGGACTCGCTAATAAAATGCTCGTACTTGTTTAACTGTGCATGTGCTGAGTTCTCATAGCACATGATCACGGTACGTATGGTCGTTCACTCCAATGATGGTTCACTCACACTTGTTGATCTTGTATGAAGGATAACATGTAGCTATTCTGTTTACGATTTTTTTTCAGAGTTGTTAGAGTGAAATGACTCGCGAATTTTATTTTGACACTGGTTAGATTTTTGTAAAAATGAACTAAACCCTGCACGTTTGTTTTTGGTGATTTTGTAAGCGATTTTGCATTTGCAATATTGGAGAATATAATAAAGGTTTTTATCAAGAATCAATGGTGGTTTGTATTGTATACTAGTAAACCTCTGATGTTAGTTTGTGCACATATGCCTTTTGTTGTTAACAAACATGTATGTATATTTTTATGGCATTCAGATCGCTTCATCAAACAAATTGTGGCAACGCTGTTGCGTAAAATAACATCCAATAATATGTGCATGTACATTATCATTTATTAATGCAGATCATGTACATAATGAAATTTCAGGCTCATGTTATTATATTGATGCCATATTGGTTTTTGTTTATCTCGATCATCGGTTATCTCACTGCTTTTTGGCAAACCCCTAGGCCAGCGACATAACCGGGTTCGACTGCACTTAAAAGATGTATCAAATCGTTTTAACCTACTGGCTATATCTGTTCTGGGCTGTTCCTGTCCATTCTGATGATTATGTCCACTGAATCGGTATGGCTGGAAAAAATTGGCAAATTTAAAGATTAAAAAAAATCTTTTGGCAGAGTATGATTATACGCTGTACTATTCTGCCTCCAAGATGTTAATAATTTCATTTCTTGGTTTGTTGATTCTGGTTGATGCTTAATTCAAATGCATCATTGAAAAACACTGATGCATTTTCATATTTAATATGTATGCACATCTCTAGCTATCGGTGAATATACCTTAAATACATTATAAAAGTTCTGGTTGGAACAATGCAGATTATTAAAGAAACATTAAGTGGGCTGAAATGTAAATGTTTTGGCAGCATGTGATTCTCAACATTTCTCCATCAATATGCTCATGATGAAAGTTAATTTGTACCAACTGATGATGACTGTCAGAAGGGCATAATTGATGATATTCAAATGTTTACAAAAATTACTAGAGTCAAAATTGATAAACTAGTACAGCTCTGGCAAAAATGATGGACTGGTTCCTTTGCTAGTGTTGCAACCGTTTAGTTGGTTGATTATGGTTGGTTTGGTTCTTTTGTGGAGTAGTAACCAATACATTGGGTGGAAGAAGAACCCCAAAAGAACACCAACCCAAATTGGTTGATCTGTGAGATGTGTAAGTGATCTATAAAAGTAAGCACATTAGTAAACTAGGGCACATGCAGCCTCTCCAACAGCCAAAGTAATTTAGACATGAGACCTCGGGTTTTACTGCTGAAGAAAATCAAAGTAACCAAACATGACTTATGTAGAACGATTGACCTTCCACAAGTAAATGGCAATATTCTCATGTGCACATTGGAGGCAAGTAATCACATGACAAGCATCCTGTACCACTCTGCTTTGGAATCCCCTCAGATCTGTATCACAAGACCAACATCTTATACCACTCAGCCTTGAAGGTCCCTTAGACTATATAAGTCTCATATGAAATAGTAGAAGTGGGAGATAGAACCTGTGACAACTGGATTGAAAGTGCAGAATGTTACTGCTATGCCATCAGTGATGATGATGCTGTTGACAATACAGTTAACTGCAATGATATTGATTTTATGAGTAGTCTAGGAAAAAATGATTCCTAGACTTTCATCCATTTTTAAATATCTAATTTATTATATAAAACTGGTTAATTTGCTACATTTTATTTTTTTAAAACTTTATATTAATCTTGCAACAAGGTATAAAAAAAGATGCCGATAACTGAAATATAAAAGAAATGCAATAGTGTAAAAGTATGCAGAGAATATATATGACATCACATTCACATGCATTAATGTTTCTTTCTGACAAATCATGTATTATAAGTTTATCAAAACATGTATTGAATTTATAATAACAAGGAAAGGTAGCATTTTATCACACATTTAAAGCAATACAAGATTTAACTTTATTCAAATCAATTATTCATGCCTAAGAACAAAGGAAAATGGCAAGACATAATAGTAAGGATACAAATTCATGATTTCAGTATTAGAATATAAATCCCTATTCTAAACTCTATATTAATGGACATTAAATTATTGGTCTAATCAGTGACATCAACAATATATTAAGTGTTTGATCAAAGACATCTACAAATAATAAGCCACCAAAAAATTTGTGATTTCACAGAATTGTTTGACATACATGGCTGACAGACAGACAAACAAAAGGACAAAAGATTGCTTGAAATGAATACAACTAAAAATATTGATAAAAATGTATTAGAGTAACTTCAGTTAGCGGTCATTTAAATTGCTATAGTCCCCAACTCAATAATAAAAAAAAAACTAACCCATAGCCAGAAATTATGTAAAATAAAAAAGTGTGCTTCTGTGGAGGGGCAGTCTTTCTTGATTAAACATATCTGATGGTGGATCATAATTTTTTTAATTGCTTTTTTGTGGATTGGTTCAATTTGAAAGTGCCTTTCCCCTTTTGGTGGTATGTTTTACTGGAACAGCCCTAAAGCACATGCACTAATACAGTAATTTGTTTGAATTTGTTTAATTACTCAATTCTCATGTATTTCTTTTATTGTTGACATTATGCTAGCATAATTGCAGATGCATGCATTTTTTATTTTAATCCATCTAAGTGATTATTGTAAGCTTTATCAAAGCAATTATTGTAAGCTTTATCAAAGTGATTATTGTAAGTTTTATCAAAGCAATTTCTGTAAGCTTCATCAAGGTGATTATTGTAAGCTTCATCAAAGTAATTATTGTAAGCTTCATCAAAGTAATTATTGTAAGCTTTATCAAAGTGATTATTGTAAGTTTTATCAAAGCAATTTCTGTAAGCTTCATCAAGGTGATTATTGTAAGCTTCATCAAGGTGATTATTGTAAGTTTTATCAAAGCAATTATTGTAAGCTTTATCAAAGTAATTATTGTTAGCTTTATCAAAGCAATTATTGTAAGCTTTATCAAAGTAATTATTGTAAGCTTTATCAAAGCAATTATTGTAAGCTTTATCAAGGTGATTATTGTAAGCTTTATCAAAGTGATTATTGTAAGTTTTATCAAAGCAATTTCTGTAAGCTTCATCAAGGTGATTATTGTAAGCTTCATCAAGGTGATTATTGTAAACTTCATCAAAGTAATTATTGTAAGCTTTATCAAAGTGATTATTGTAAGCTTCATCAAAGTGATTATTGTAAGCTTCATCAAAGTGATTATTGTAGTCTTTATCAAAGTAATTATTGTAGTCTTTATCAAAGTCATTATTGTAAGCTTCATCAAAGTAATTATTGCAAACTACATCAAAGTGATGATTGTAAGCTACATCAAAATAATTATTGTAAGCTTCATCAAAATGATTATTGTAAGCTTTATCAGTGATTATTGTAAGCTTCATCAAAGTGATTATTGTAAGCTTTATCAGTGATTATTGTAAGCTTCATCAAAGTGATTATTGTAAGCTTCATCAAAGTAATTATTGTAAGCTTCATCAAAGTAATTATTGTAAGCTTCATCAAAGTAATTATTGTAAGCTTTATCAAATTAATTATTGTAAGTTTCAGCGAAGTGAATATTGAAAGTTTCATCAAAGTAATTATTGTAAGCTTCATCAAAGTCATTATTGTAGTCTTCATCAAAGTAATTATTGTAAGCTTCATCAAAGTGATTATTGTAAGCTTCATCAGAGTGATTATTGTAAGCTACATCAAAGTAATTATTGTAAGCTTCATCAATGTAATTATTGTAAGCTTCATCAAAGTAATTATTGTAAGCTTCATCAAAATGATTATTGTAAGTTTTGTCAAAGTGATTATTGTAAGCTTCATCAATGTAATTATTGTAAGCTTCATCAATGTAATTATTGTAAGCTTCATCAAAGTGATTATTGAAAGCTTCATCAAAGTGATTATTGTAAGCTTCATCAAAGTGATTATTGTAAGCTTTATCAAAGTGATTATTGTAAGCTTCATCAAAGTAATTATTGTAAGCTTCATCAATGTAATTATTGTAAGCTTCATCAAAGCGATTATTGTAAGCTTCATCAAAGTGATTATGTAAGCTTCATCAAAGCGATTATTGTAAGCTACATCAATGTGATTATTTTAAGCTACATCAATGTGATTATTTTAAGCTACATCAATGTGATTATTGTAAGCTTCATTAATGTAATTATTGTAAGCTTCATCAAAGTAATTATTGTAAGCTTCTTCAATGTAATTATTGTAAGCTACATCAAAGTAATTATTGTAAGCTTCATCAAAATGATTATTGTAAGCTTCATCAAAGTAATTATTGTAAGCTACATCAAAGTGATTATTGTAAGCTTCATCAAAGTGATTATTGTAGGCTTCAACAACGTGATTATTGTAAGCTTTATCAAAGTGATTATTTTAAGTTTTATCAAAGCAATTACTGTAATCTTCATCAAAATGATTGTTGTAAGTCTTACCAAAGTGATTATTGTAAGCTTCATCAGTGTAATTATTATAAGCTTCATCAAAGCAATTACTGTAAACTTCATCAAAGTGATTATTGTAAGTCTTACCAAAGTGATTATTGTAAACTTCATCAAAGTAATTATTGTAAGCTTCTTCAAAGCAATTACTGTAAGCTTCATCAAAGTGATTATTGTAAGCTTTATCAAAGTGATTATTGTAGTCTTCATCAAAGTGATTATTGTAAGCTTTATCAAAGTGATTATTGTAGTCTTCATCAATGTAATTATTGTAAGCTTTATCAAGGTGATTATTGTAAGCTTCATCAAGGTGATTATTGTAAGCTTCATCAAGGTGATTATTGTAAGCTTTATCAAAGTGATTATTGTAGTCTTCATCAATGTAATTATTGTAAGCTTCATCAATGTAATTATTGTAAGCTTTATCAAGGTGATTATTGTAAGCTTCATCAAGGTGATTATTGTAAGCTTCATCAATGTAATTATTGTAAGCTTTATCAAAGTAATTATTGTAAGCTTTATCAAAGTAATTATTGTAGTCTTCATCAAGGTGATTATTGTAAGCTTTATCAAAGTGATTATTGTAAGAGAAATCAAAGTGATTATTTCAAGCTTCATCAAAGTGATTATTGTAGTCTTCATCAATGTAATTATTGTAAGCTAAATCAAAGTGATTATTGTAAACTTCATCAAGGTGATTATTGTAGTCTTCATCAATGTAATTATTGTAAGCTTCATCAAAGTGATTAGTGTAGTCTTCATCAATGTAATTATTGTAAGCTTCATCAAAGTGATTAGTGTAGTATTCATCAATGTAATTATTGTAAGCTTTATCAAAGTGATTATTGTAAGCTTCATCAAAGTGATTATTGTAGTCTTCATCCAAGTGATTTTTGTAACCTTCATCAAAGTAATTATTGTAAGCTTGAAAGTAATTATTGTAAACTTTATCAAAGTAATTATTGTAAGATTCATCAAAGTGATTAGTGTAAGCTTCATCAATATAATTATTGTAAGCTTCATCAAAGTGATTATTGAAAGCTTCAACAAAGTGATTATTGTAAGCTTCATCAAAGTGATTATTGAAAGCTACATCAAAGTGATTATTCTAAGCTTCATGAAAGTGATTACTGTAAGCTTTAACAAAGTGATCATTGTACGCTTTATCAAAGTGATTATTTTAAGTTTTATCAAAGCAATTACTGTAAGGTTTATCAAATTGATTATTGTAAGTTTTATCAAAGTGATTATTGTAAGCTTCATCAATGTAATTATTGTAAGCTTCATCAAAGTGATTAATGTAAGCTTAAAGTGATTATTGTAAGCTTCATCAATGTAATTATTGTAAGCTTCATCGAAGTGATTATTGTAAGCTTTATCAACGTAATTTTTGTAGTTTTCATGAAAGTGATTATTGTAAGCTTCATGAAAGTGATTATTGTAAGCTTCATCAAGATGACTATTGTATGCTTTAACAAAATGATTATTGTAACCTTCCTCAAAGTGATTATTGTAAGCTTTATCAAAGTAATTATTATAGTCTTCATCAAAGTGATTATTATAAACTTGAAAGTGATTTTTGTAATCTTCATCAAAGTAATTATTGTAAGCTTCATCAATGTAATTATTGTAAGCTTCATCAAAGTGATTATTGTAAGCTTCATCAATGTAATTATTGTAAGCTTCATCAAAGTGATTATTGTAAGCTTCATCAAATGTAATTATTGTAAGCTTCATCAAAGTGATTATTGTAAGTTTCAACAGTGATTATTGTAAGCTTCATCAATGTAATTATTGTAAGCTTCCTCAAAGTGATTATTAAAAGCTTCATCAAAGTGATTATTGTAAGTTTCATCAGTGATTATTGTAAGCTTCATCAATGTAATTATTGTAAATTTCATCAAAGTGATTTTTGTAGGCTTCATCAAAGTAATTATTGTAGGCTTCATCAAAGTAATTATTGTAAGCTTCATCAAAGTAACTATTGTAAGCTTCATCAAAGTAATTATTGTACGCTTCATCAAAATAATTATTGTCAGCTTCATCAAAGTGATTATTGTACGCTTCATCAAAGTAATTATTGTAAGCTTCATCAAAGTGATTATTGTAAGCTTCATCAATGTAATTTTTGTATGTTTCATAAATGTAATTATTGTAAGCTTCATCAATGTAATTATTATAAGCTTCAACAAAGTGATTATTGTAAGCTTCATCCATGTAATTATTGTAAGCTTTATCAAGATAATTATTGTAAGCTTCATCAAAATGATTATTGTAAGTTTTATCAAAGTAATTGTAAGCTTCATCAATGTAATTATTGTAAGCTTTATCAGAGTCATTATTGTAGACTTCATCAAAGTAATTATAGAAAGCTTCAACAAAGTGATTATTGTAAGCTGCATCAAAGTAATTATTGAAAGCTACTAAAGGGATTATTGTAAGCTTCATCAAAGTATTTATTGTAAGTTTTATCAAAGTGATTGTTGTAAGCTTCATCAAAGTGACTATTGTAAGCTTCATCAAAGTTATTGTAAGCTTCATCAGAGTAATTATTGAAAGCTTCATCTAAGTAATTATTGTAAGCTTCATCAAAGTGGTTTTTGTAAGCTTCATCAATGTAATTATTGTAAGCTTCATCAAAATGATTATTGTAAGCTTTATCAGTCATTATTGTAAGCTGCATCAAAGTAATTATAAAAGCTATTAAAGTGATTATTGTAAGCTTCGTCAAAGTAATTATTGTAAGCTTATCAAAATCATTATTGTAAGCTACATCAAAGTAATTATTGTTAGCTTCATCAAAATGATTATTGTAAGCTTCATCAAAGTGATTATTGTAACCTTTATCAAAGTGATTATTGTAAGCTTCATAAAAGTAATTATTGTAGGCGTCATCAAAGTAATTATTGTATGCTTTATCAAAGTAATTATTATAAGCTTCATCAAAGTAATTATTGTAAGCTTTATCATAGTGATTACTGTAAGCTTTATCAAATTAATTATTGTAAGCTTCATCAATGTAATTATTGTAAGCTTCATCAAAGTGATTATTGTAAGCTTCATCAAAGTGATTATTGTAAGCTTCATCAATGTAATTATTGTAAGCTTCATCAAAGTGATTATTGTCAGCTTCATCAAAGTGATTATTGTAAGCTTCAACAATGTGATTATTGTAAGCTTTATCAAAGTAATTATTTTAAGTTTTATCAAAGCAATTACTGTAATCTTCATCAAAATGATTGTTGTAAGTCTTACCAAAGTGATTATTGTAAGCTTCATCAGTGTAATTATTATAAGCTTTATCAAAGTGATTATTGTAAACTTCATCAAAGTAATTATTGTAAGCTTCATCAAAGCAATTACTGTAAGCTTCATCAAAGTGATTATTGTAAGCTTCATCAATGTAATTATTGTAAGCTAAATCAAAGTGATTATTGTAAGCTTTATCAAGGTGATTATTGTAGTCTTCATCAATGTAATTATTGTAAGCTTCATCAAAGTGATTATTGTAGTCTTCATCAAAGTGATTATTGTAAGATTCATCAATGTAATTATTGTAAGCTTTATCAAAGTATTTATTGTAAGCTTTATCAAAGTGATTATTGTAAGCTTTATCTTAGTGATTATTGTAAGCTAAATCAAAGTGATTATTGTAAGCTTCATCAAAGTGATTATTGTAGTCTTCATCAATGTAATTATTGTAAGCTTTATCAAAGTAATTATTGTAAGCTTCATCAAAGTGATTATTGTAGTCTTCATCAATGTAATTATTGTAAGCTTTATGAAAGTGATTATTTTAAGCTTCATCAAAGTGATTATTGTAGTCTTCATCAATGTAATTATTGTAAGCTTTATCAAAGTGATTAGTGTAGTCTTCATCAATGTAATTATTGTAAGCTAAATCAAAGTGATTATTGTAAGCTTCATCAAAGTGATTATTGTAGTCTTCTTCAAAGTGATTTTTGTAACCTTCATCAAAGTAATTATTGTAAGCTTGAAAGTAATTATTGTAAACTTTATCAAAGTAATTATTGTAAGATTCATCAAAGTGATTAGTGTAAGCTTCATCAATATAACTTTTGTAAGCTTCATCAAAGTGATTATTGAAAGCTTCATCAAAGTGATTATTGTAAACTTCATCAATGTAATTATAGTAAACTTCATCAAAGTGATTATTGAAAGCTTCATCAAAGTGATTATTGTAAGCTTCATCAAAGTGATTATTGTAAGCTTTATCAAAGTAATTATTGTAGTTTTCATGAAAGTGATTATTGTAAGCTTCATCAAAGTGATTATTGTAAGTTTCATCAATGTAATTATTGTAAGCTTCATCAAAGTGATTATTGTAAACTTCATCAAATTGATTATTGTAAGCTTTAAAGTGATTATTGTAAGCTTTATCAAAGTAATTATTGTAAGCTTCATCAAAGTAATTATTGTAAGCTTCATCAAAGTAATTATTGTAAGCTTCATAAAAATGATTATTGTAAGCTTTATCAGTGATTATTGTAAGCTTCATCAAAATGATTATTGTAAATTTTATCAAAGTGATTATTGAAAGCTTCATCAAAGTGATTATTGTAAGCTTTATCAAAGTAATTATTGTAGTCCTCATCAAAGTGATTAGTGTAAGCTTCATCTATGTAATTATTGAAAGCTTCATCAAAGTAATTATTGTAGGCTTCATCAAAATGATTATTGTAAGTTTTATCAGTGATTATTGTAAGCTTCATCAAAGTGATGATTGTTAGCTTTATCAGTGATTATTGTAAGCTTCATCAAAATGATTATTGTAAGTTTTATCAAAGTGATTATTGTAAGCTTCATCAAAGTGATTATTGTAAGCTTCATCAAAATGATTATTGTAAGTTTTGTCAAAGTGATTATTGTAAGCTTCATCAATGTAATTATTGTAAGCTTCATCAATGTAATTATTGTAAGCTTCATCAAAGTGATTATTGTAAGCTTCATCAATGTAATTATTGTAAGCTTCATCAATGTAATTATTGTAAGCTTTATCAAAGTGATTATTGTAAGCTTCGTCAGTGTAATTATTGTAAGCTTCATCAAAGTGATTATTGTAAGCTTCATCAATGTAATTATTGTAAGCTTCATCAATGTAATTATTGTAAGCTTCATCAATGTAATTATTGTAAGCTTCATCAAAGTGATTATTGTAAGCTTCATCAAAGTGATTATTGTAAGCTTCATCTGCATATGTACAATGTGGATAAATACAGCTCCCACATCCAAAAATTCTAGAAAAAATTATAATTTTCCAAATTACTCCTTATCTTACATATATGTGGTTTTCTCAAATATTTTATTCTTGTAAACATCGTTTTGCCTCTTTGGTTTAAAAAGAAGGCACTTGAAAATGGAACCACAGAATTCAATCATCATTGCTTTCCCATTTCACCAGCATTGTATCATTTATTATCTGTAATCAAAGACATGTTATTGTTTTAACGTATCAGTACAGGTATATATTTTTATCTGGATTATGTTCAGAGATTTTGGTTTGGAATAAGCTAAACATTTAAATATATAACTAAATCAGTCAAAATAATTGTTTTGTAAGTGGGTACCTTTCTGTTGTGACATATTGTAGACACATTTCCATACCTGTATCTTTTTATTTCAGCTATTACACCCTAGATATATCTTACTTCAAGTCTTCCATGGACCGTAAGTTGTTGGAGTCCCTTTGGAATAAGTACTGGGTCAACACACTCAGTTCCTCAAGTCTGCTAACAGTAAGTTGTGTGTTTTTTTTAAAAACCACAGTATACAATAAAACTAAACTAATTATTAACACTAATAATTACGGTCTAGTTTATTTAATATAACGTTTATCTATCAATGTTATCATCACATCAATGGGAAAGACTTGGCACTACCATTCTGAATCAGTTTGGGCTGTACACAATCCCATAAGTCATCAGTTAAGTATGTTTAACATTGCATCAAACTAGAATGCAAGTACCAGAACACCAGGGAGCATTTCAAATTTTTTTACTCTTGCATCAAACTATAATGCAAGTACCAGAACACTCAAGGAGCATTTGAAATTTTTTTAACATAGTCTCAACAAAAATATAGATGTAGGTAAATTTAGTTCATATGTGATTTAGCAGGTGTACATTGGAAACCTCTACAGTAAATCATGGCATTCTTAAAAAAATATCTGAGTTTGGGGAGTATGAAAAGAAATATCACCCTTCCCAATTTAACAGTCAATCCAATAATGTTTATCTATGCACACATTAGAGACTTAATGATACTACTATTTAGACTTTCTCAGAGATTTTGTTGAATTTTCTTTTGCATTGTGTTGCTTTGCAATTGAGTTTCTTAGCATTATCTAAATGTTTTCTTAAACAGGTCAGAAAAATAATCTGCTTTAAAGTGAAATAGAAGAAAAGTGCTTTAACTCTTGTGATATAGTAGATTGTTTAACATGTTAGTTCCTTTGGGATGGTGTTACTATGTTGATGGATGTCATACACTCACATGTTAGTATGGTATTTACAGTTTATGCAGAGACAAAATGCATTCCCTTGCTACTGCACTTCACAAAGTCAAACTCTGTCAACCACAGGTTCTAAAATTTAGTTTTCTTGACTTTGCTCACATCACAGATGGCTCCCATGAATCACAGAACTATTCACATTTCCACATTATTACCAAAATAATGGTACATTTTAAATATGGAGTAATATCTAACTTCAAAGAAACATTACTGCTGATAACACTAATTTTTAATAAAGATGGCTTAAACTTTCTCATTTAAGGCATTTGTTTCTTCAACATGCATATCTTTGGTATACCTAACTTCAAATGAACCGAGTTTATCCACTTCTTGTACTTTACCATCACAAATTAAACTAATAGGCTTTCCCACCACAGTGTAGAATGGACACACAATGCAAATTCACCCTGGCTATCATCAGTCAAATAAGTTATTTATACAGTGGTGGTTGCCATTACCTTATCATATCTGTGACAATACAAACTGCTCTGAGTTTTCCATGGACATTAAGCACAACTGTTCTATGTAGTCAAAAGATTTGGGAGTAAAAATTTTTTATGTATTTCGCATCATTAAAGAGACTTCTATATCTAATTGTATTACTATTTTAAAATCTGTTTTATTTCCATTAGTTTATTTATTGTAATCTATCAGAATTTTAGCATGAATATTTATACATGTTATGGAGATTTGTGAATATTTAGTATGATAATATGATATATAAACTTCAGTAAAAGTAGTTTAGAAATTTAGAATTGAGGTCGGGCTTTACACGTGTCTCGTACAATTTAAGATGTCATACTTTTTATATTTTAAATTAATTAAATGTACTGTAATCTGTTATTTTAGAGCATGAAACAAATATACGAAGATAATAAAAAAAGTATATGTACATTGTACCTGGTAAAAGTGATCAGTGTGTCTAATTCATGGTACTTTCCAAAATGCATACACCAGGAAGCATTTGCATCAGATTGATGGGTACAGGTGACATTTGCATCAGATTGATGGGTACAGGTGACATTTGCATCAGATTGATGGGTACAGGTGACATTTGCATCAGATTGATGGGTACAGGTGACATTTTCATCAGACTGATGGGTACAGGTGACATTTGCATCAGATTGATGGGTACAGGTGACATTTGCATCAGATTGATGGGTACAGGTGACATTTGCATCAGATTGATGGGTACAGGTGACATTTGCATCAGATTGATGGGTACAGGTGACATTTGCATCAGATTGATGGGTACAGGTGACATTTTCATCAGATTGATGGGTACAGGTGACATTTGCATCAGATTGATGGGTACAGGTGACATTTGCATCAGATTGATGGGTACAGGTGACATTTGCATCAGATTGATGGGTACAGGTGACATTTGTATCAGATTGATGGGTACAGGTGACATTTGTATCAGATTGATGGGTACAGGTGACATTTGCATCAGATTGATGGGTACAGGTGACATTTGCATCAGATTGATGGGTACAGGTGACATTTGTATCAGATTGATGGGTACAGGTGACATTTGCATCAGATTGATGGGTACAGGTGACATTTGCATCAGATTGATGGGTACAGGTGACATTTGCATCAGATTGATGGTACAGGTGACATTTGCATCAGATTGATGGGTACAGGTGACATTTGCATCAGATTGATGGGTACAGGTGACATTTGCATCAGATTGATGGTACAGGTGACATTTGTATCAGATTGATGGGTACAGGTGACATTTGCATCAGATTGATGGGTACAGGTGACATTTGCATCAGATTGATGGGTACAGGTGACATTTGCATCAGATTGATGGGTACAGGTGACATTTGCATCAGATTGATGGGTACAGGTGACATTTGCATCAGATTGATGGGTACAGGTGACATTTGCATCAGATTGATGGGTACAGGTAACATTTGCATCAGATTGATGGGTACAGGTGACATTTGCATCAGATTGATGGATACAGGTGACATTTGCATCAGATTGATGGGTACAGGTGACATTTGTATCAGATTGATGGGTACAGGTGACATTTGCATCAGATTGATGGGTACAGGTGACATTTGTATCAGCAGCAGAGAGGGTGAACCCTACAACAATATATTTGCGACAAAATCGATTAAAGCCTCAGAATGCCAATGGAGCCTTCCTACGAAATCTCATATTTTAACCAAAAAAAAATTAAAGGTCCCATCTTAGCAATTTTGTCGCAAATACATTGTCATAACCACACTCAAATTGCTGCCATCTACGTCTACAAATTTTTGCGACAGAATCGATTAAAGCCTCAGAATGCCAATGGAACCTTCCTACGAAATCTCATATTTCAACCAAAAAAAAAATAAAGACCCCATCTTAGCGATTTTGTCGCAAATACATTGTCATAACCACACTCAAATTGCTGCCATCTACGGTCGCAAATATGTTGTCATTTCACCCTCTCTGCTGCTGATTAATACAAATTATTTAACCAAATATTTGATCAAGTCCAATACGATATCGTGACCGAGGGTCGTGTAAATTTATTGTTATAAATCCATATGGGACAGACTGAGCATGACTAAAGTAATTTTTAAATCCATTGAAGTCCATATCGGAACACCATGTCTGCCAAATATTTCGTAGCGTATGTGTATCAACGCCATTGAATACAGCAAGAATATTGCAGTTATCGCGAATTACTTTTGGAATTTGAGTATATCGTTGAGTGACATATATCACGTCAGTGTTTTTATGCCTACCTCGGGAAAATATTCTAGCAGGGTTCTTTTGATTATCTAACATTACATCATCGTACACTACAAGATTGTTTATGTCTCCATCGAGATCTTCTACTGATGGTGCATCATCAATATCAGTAATAAAGTCGATTACACTTTCACCTTTAATTTCTGATGCTTTTTCATTATAATCTTTTAGCACTTCATAGCACCGTTGATCATCTACGGATGGGGCAACTAAATATAATCTATCCCACTTCATAAATCGCATTATCAAATTAAGCAGTAATTGTGTTTTGCCTGATCCAGATGGTCCGATTATAATGGCACGGACAGAATTCGGAAGCGCTGCGTGGTGTTTTACCGGTTCTCTTCTTTTAGTCGCTGAAAAATCAATTATATTCATAACGCTATATATAAATTATGGATCTATATTGTGTTAAGTGTAAACAGCGTACTGATACAACCGATCAGACAACCATTACAACTAAAAACAATAGACTAGCGCTTACTGGTAAGTGTGTAACATGTGGTACAAAAAAATTTAGATTTTTAAAAAAAAGCAACTCGGAGGTGATATTGCCGCAAAACTTGGAAAACTCCCCGGAACCCCATGGGCAAAATACCCCGGAGAAAAACACCTTCCAGGATATAGCTACTGTGGTCCCGGAACGAGATTAGATATCAGACTTGATGATCAAAATCAGCCCCGGCCTGGTGAGTATCCGATAAATGCTATTGATAAGGCATGTCATGCTCATGATGTTGCATATAAAAGCAATAATTTGCAACAAAGACATCTCGCAGATGTAAAATTAATTCATGCCTTAAATGCTATTCCCGATAAATCCTTCAAAGAAAAATTGGCTTCATGGTTGGTCAAATCAGCTATGAAAGGCAAATTAGTGTTAGGTGCTGGTAATTGAAAACACCAGTGTTTTTATAGTATGGAATCTATTTATTATTCTCCGAAAGGATACTGGAGGGGTAAAGCAGCAATCAGTAAACTCGCTAACGCTGCAAAAGTGAAAAAATCCACTGCAAAAGATTGGTTATCCAAACAAGCTATATGGCAAATTTATCTACCACCGCCTAAACAAATTAATTATTCTCATTTTGATGTTACCGTACCCAATGAAGTTCATCAGGCTGATTTATTGTTTTTACCACATGACCATGGTTACAAATACGCGCTAACTGTAGTTGATATTGCGAGTCGATTTAAACAAGCAGAACCATTGAAAACAAAGTCAGCTTCTGAAGTCGCTTCTGCATTTGAAAGGATTTATCGACGAGGTCCTCTAAGATGGCCAAATCTATTACAAGTTGATCCTGGCAAAGAGTTTCAAGGTGCTGTTCTATCAACAATGAAAACTCATAGTGTTACAATACGACGGGGGCATACTGCGTTACATCGTGATCAGGCAATTGTAGAACGATTTAATCGAACTCTTGCAGAACGGTTATTTGGATATCAATATGCAAAAGAATTCATCCAAGAAAAACGATCTCGTGAATGGGTCCAAAGGTTACCGAGTGTAGTTGCAGCGTTAAATAACGAGATTACTCGAACTATTAATATGAAACCAAATATTGCAATAAAAAAAGAATATATTCCCGAACAACCGCAGCGGGTTAGCACTCAGCCACTTCTCGGTGATGTTACTGTGAGATATTTATACGAACCAGGAGAGCTTGAAGGCGGTAAAAGAAGAGCTACTGATCCTATATGGAGTGTTACTACGCATAAAATTTCAACTATAACGCGATCAACTGGTAGACCTCCAATCTACAGATTGGATTCAACTGCACCTCAGCGTGGTTTTACACGCGAACAACTACAAGTCATTCCGGACGATACTCAATTACCGCCACATGGTCTTAACTAGCTCCGTTACGTCTATTACACTCAAGACAGGTCAACATCACATTGTTTCTGACATGACCAAGACTGTTATTTTTTCTGTCTACGGTGAATTGTCGAGGGTCTTTATCCGAATACTGCCAGTGCATTATACAATTGCAACTGGCGCAGTGATTATTCTGTTGTTCTTTTAATGCAATTATTACTTCAGCATCAATATCAAATTCTCGTTGTTTTTTTTTGTCCTGCTGTTTGTAGCCAGAGAGTTTTTTATTAATGATGCTAATATCAGTGTTATCATCGTTTGCATTAAAATCATCATCGAAAACAATCCTTCGTAGTTGATTTATTCGTCGTACTCTGGACACTGCGAGATAGACTAAATTTGACCATTCAATGCGATTATCAACTATCCAAACAATTGTATCCGTGATGGTCAATCCTTGTGACGAGTGTATTGTTGTTACATAACCAAGCGTCCATGGTGATTTATCAGCGCATAATGCATCTTCTACAGTATTGATATCAACTAGCACAATATCATTTAACACTAGAATCTGTTTCTCCGTCTGGCCTGGAATTTCAACTTCAATATTCTGCTTTCGTGTATCCAATGGTCTATAACACAACGGCACTGGAAACGTTGGGAATTTTTTCTTGTGTAGCTCAAACAACTTTTTCTGAAGTGCGTCTCTGACTATCTTTCTACTTGCTACTACAAAATCATTTGGTTTCCATGTTTCCCAAAAATCATTCAAAGGTGTTTCAGAAATTATTTCACGCGCTACTTCACATTGAATTCTATCGGGTTGTAATCTAATTAGTTTTTTAAACTCACGTAACTGCTCATCGAGTGCTCTATAGTCAGTATCAATTTCTTCGTAATAATCAACAAATCCTTTTAACCAATTATGTGGACTTCTACCAACAAATGGTGGTGGTTGACCATGATCGCCGCACAATATAATTTTTGTATTTTTTTGCAATAACCAATCAAGAAACATTTTTAATACATCTTCTGAAACAGTACATGCTTCATCCCAAATAATAACCGCTGGAATAAATTTCTCACCCATTCGCTCAGGAGTCCAAGCATCGCCCTTGTATCGAAAAAAACTATGATACGTGCAAGCTTCAACATTTCGTTGTTTGATCTCTCTCGCTAGTCTATGGGTTGGTGTGAGTACAATCATGGACGTTCTCTCTCGATATAATTCTATCGCACGTGTTGTCTTTCCAGATCCACCACAACCGTTTAAATAAACTGTTTTATATCTACAAATTGGATCTGATATCGGTGGTGCTTTAGACATAGATTTTTCACTGATAGAATTATCGTTCTTCAGGTAACTGCTTTTAATCTCAACGTCTGCTGATTCAGAATAATCGCGTTGTATTTCTTGTTTAATTCGCCATGTTCCCCAAGTCTCTTCGCTATTAGTAAATTTAGTTATCTCTTTGATATATTTTTTATCGACATACATTGAATCAATTGCAACTCTGACTGCTATACTAGGAAATCTATTTATCATTGCAAATAAATTGATAGATGCATAACCCAGCATAGAAGCTCTCAAATGTAGATATGCAGAGCTTTCTCCATCACTGTAAGTAACAATTCTACCTAACTTTGTTTTATTGGACAAAAAGGCTGTTTTACAATTTGCGTATCTATTTTTCTCTACTGCATCTTTAATAACGAAGTCGTATTCGGCATCATCTATAATCAATCGTGAGGATTGTTTTTTAAAGTTAAATTTTTTTCCACCCTGTGTAAATTTACCGATTATTCTTCGGCCGAGATCCTTTGCTTCATTATTTCGTTGATTAAATATCTTTTTTGACCATTCAATAATGTACTCCTCGTCAGCATCAATATGTTTTCTAGACTTATCGATTATACTATCAAGACATTCTGGTTCTGGTAACCAGACATTGGTTTGTTTTCGATATGAGATAATCGCTTCGCTGACAATCAACGAAACTAACACTTTACAATCAATCATATATCGCAATAACACTATTGGTAACCACATCCTTTCAGCCATGTGTCTACCAATCCAAACATAACAACACGGATGAAGTCCTTCAGCGAATTCAAATGATACTACGCAAGCAAAACCGGTCAAATCAAAATCAGGCAGTGGTCCATTAATAGCAACGCGAGTCATTTCATGTGTGGGGTGTCCAAACCGTTTAAAATACTCACCAGCGAATCCATATCCTAGAAAACTTCCTGGATAACAGGCAACGATATCAACTGATATCATACTCTCACGATTGTACTTAACGTTCCATAGACCGCCATGATAATATTCCAAACAGCTGGATTGAACATCCTGTAAAAACTCTTTTCGTGTTGGTTTCCAATTATTTTTCTTTCTTGCAAAATGAGCTGCAACTGATGGAATTGTAAAACAATTTGTAAGTAACTGTTCGTAATCTTCGGATTTTTCATTAAAAACGCTAGCGTTTTCACTGAGACTTATTGCTAGATTTTTCATCCTATTATGTAGACTTTCACTGCGATATAATTCACCGTTAGGTTTCACAAATTGATTGAATTGACATTCTTCATCTTCAAAACTATGAAGTAGCCATACTGATACAGGGTCGTTTTTACACAAACTAGCAATAGCATCGAATAATCTTTCTTCAGTGAGAATACCATCCTTGATGAATTCTTCTGGGATATACTTCACTGTTCTGTCTCGCGGGAATATTGTAACCGCGGATGTCCATGCGTGCTTGTTATGATCAATAATTTTGATTGGAGCTCCGTTTTTATTGTATTTTGATTCGTATAATACTTCGCCAGTTATCGTTAAAACGGTTATCGGAAATCTCAACGACTTTTCCAATCTAGCTATATCGGAAATAGTTGCTCCGTTCTCTTTCACTGTTAGCTCCCATTCATCTATTTTTTTATGTCTTAGATCGGTTAATTTATTCCCACGGAGTGCATTTGTAAAATGTTCTAAGACTCTTTGTGCCACACAGTTGAGTGGCTTTTCCGCTGACGTTGACTGTTTCATTGGTGCTAGTTTTCCAATGTCAGGGTTATTTAACGGATACATCCCATAAACGACTGCTGTTTCTGGATACGCTTTTTCATAGTATGGTTTATCAATTCCAGTTAACAGCCCTGGTCTGGAATAACGGCTAACAATGACTGATGTCCCATCTTTGAGAATTGGAACAAATTTGTCTCTTATAATATATTCGCCCGATTCTAATTTGATAATGAATTTCACTCTGATAAAATACCGTTTATTGCCAAGTTGTGATAGTATCATAGCTGCTGTTTCATCATTCATTCTAGCATCAACAACACCATCAATTCTAAATGTTGACCAGGTGTGTGATGCATCATCCTGTTTAAACTCATGAACACAATCTCGTATTTTTCTAATCAGAATTCTATTAGTTATTCTCTCTTTTGGTACGTCTTCGAGAGTTCTATCAAGATTGAATTTAATATTTTTCCGAGGCTTGATTGCCGATAATCTCTTGAATTCTTCATTCATATAAATAAGACAAGTATTTAAATAGAAAAGTTTGTTTATATATAATGAATCACTGCAAATGGCTTATGATCGGATCAGTAACCCCATGCAATAAATCGTGTAGAGGTGAATTCTGTGGATATCACTTACAGAGTGTCAGAAATAATTCGACAGGCCCGTCCCCATGCATAAATTGTGGGGTGGGTGTGAGAGGAAAATCACAATTATGTATCAATTGTGGGGGTAAGCGGTTTAGAGAATTGAAACGTTATTATGATAAACGAATAAAAAACGCCATCATTGACCCTAACCATGACTCTGTCAAAGACAAAATCATAAAAACCCCTCAAGACTACATTAATAGATTTATAATTAAAGCAAATGATGAATTAGACAAATAGTATTATTATATATAAATGGAGCAAGAATTCAGACCACATCCAATACTCGTTAATTATGAAATATCTCGTAATGGTGTTGTTAGACACTGTAGACTAAAGAAACCCGTGGGATATGTTAATAGTCAAGGATATTTGTGTTTTACTGCTGGAGGAAAGGGATATCTCTGTCATAGGGCAGTCTTTGAGTGTTATATGGGACCGATTAAAGATGGCTGTGTTATTGATCACATTGATTCTAATATTCAAAATAACGCGATTTCCAATTTACAGTGTATTTCTCAAAGAGAGAATATAAAAAAAGGAAAGACAGGGACTTATAAGTCAGTTGGAAAGAGACCAGTACAGTCATTTGATACAGCGACGAATGAAGAAAGAGTTTTTCATTCAATGAATGCTGCGGGAAAATATTTTGGAATATGTATTCCTTCAGTACGAAAAGTTGCTGAAGGGATTTATCAAACAGCTATCTCAAAGAAAAATGGACATAGAATAAAGTTTTCCTATTTACAAGATAACTCTCAATAGTGAGTTATGCTATTTTAGTCATTTTTGCATGATTTTACCATTCAGATCAATTACCATAGGGCAAAACACTAAAAACGTTTCGCGCGTTAATACATATTTTTTTTTTCAATATTTATTCGCAATATTCACGTATATATGCATTAAAAGAGTAAATGACAATAACTGGAACAGCCGGAACAGCCACATAGTAAATATAGTTATTGTACCGGAACGCGCGCGTGTAAGACAAGACACTGGGCCAGGGTTCTCTATTAATAGATTTTTTAAAAATCCCAATTACAAAGACGGCGTTAACAGCGTTTGTATGAAAATGAAATTACTTTAAAATTACAAATTAGTGAGGTCAGGGTAGTAAAACGCGCTACATATAGTTTAGTTTTTTTAGTGTGGCTATGTGTAATAAAATTCAGAAAAATATCATTCTCGATTCAAGAAATAGCAGGTCCTGAATTGACAGGGATCCCCATTACGGAGTTATCTTGTCATGTAAATCCATTATTATTACGATTATTTAATCGTAATATTATAGAAATTAATAAAAAAATTGCTATTATTTAACAGTTGTATTTCTTGTTTTAATGTTTTATTTAAATACTTAGCTTCCATTGAAATTACTACACAGTATTCATTATGAAATGCTAGAAAAATAAATACACACCTACACATTGACACTGCAGTATTAGTTCACCTTATATATAATATGAGCCGTAATAAGTTTGGGGCTTTAAAACGAAGCCCACTTTGCCAATTAAAACTCCCACGCCATTGACATGGTGTGGTTGAATTTTTTCAACTGCAACCAGGGTTAATTTCTTGGGTTGCTTTTGATTGGCAAAGTGGGTGTAGGTCCGCCCCGTCGTTTCATGTTTGTATCGTCCTGTACTGTCCCTATCATACCTCATATAACCATCCTATCATATAACCATCCTATCATATAACCATCCTATATAATCGCATTGTATATATAACCTATAATCGCATTGTAAATACTCATTCATTGTAAATACTCATTCATTGTAAATATTCATTCATTGAATCGCATTGTAAATACTCATTCATTGTATATATATCATCCTATATGTAATGTACTGTCCCCCCCACAACATATCTTCCGGAAGACCTAATATAGCATTTGTTACGTTAGAGCTTCCAATTGGGAGATCTATGTTTGTGGCCCTTGGGCTTATATAATGCGAAGGCACTAAATGAGTTCCAAGAATGTGCTGTCCCCCCTCTGGGCCTCTTTGACGTCGTTTGGCGCGAAAGAGGTTCCAAATGAGGCTTTATGTTATATGTTCAATGTTTGTAAAGAAATCACTTGGATTTCACGTCTAATACCCATATAACCCGCCCTTGAACTCGATTGGGGGGTTAGGGTATTGTATAAGTCTTTAATGTATGTGCCCTTTCTTGCCTCGAAACTCGAATGAGGAAGAGACGGGCATTGTATATGTTTTGTTTTTTTGTATATAAAAATATTTTAAAGATACAAATACATTAGTAATAATAATAAATGGAATTTCAAGATATTACATCTATCATCACAGAAATATCAAATTTAAGAAATCAAGGAATCGTACTCTCTGAATTTTTGAATGAAGACAGACTTTTGAATGAATTTGAACAAATTGATATACAATTGAAACATGGAAGATATGTTCTACCTAAAATGTATTCACTGATAAAAAGAATCCAAAAAGCGGTTAATGCTTCTTTGTATAACAATGATATTAATTTATTCATTCGGCTATTTAGTATAGTTGAAGCCATTAGAAAGAAACTCGGGGAACAGTACCAAGTTCGGTCAGAGATTGCTTTGAAAGTGAAATCTATAAGACGTTTGATTGATGCAAGCATTGAAACCGACAATTGAAAAATCGTTAGCATTTCCAATAATGACATCAGAAGCATTAAGTACCAGACTAGCCCGTGAGAGGTTAGCATTACTGAAAAAGTTTATACCAATTCGAGATAACGTGCGAGATAAACTACAACTTAGACAGCAAGCGCAGACTGACTTTTCTATTGGAAGCGAACAACTTTTTGCCCCTGTAACTAAAGCCACTAAAGATATGAAACTTGCAACAGAACGTGCTATATACGGCGACATCCCTAAAGAGGGAGCAGTACCTATTATTGATGTATTAGGAAAGATTGCTACAGAAACTGAAAAAACTCACGAGGGAATAAAACAGCTTTCAGGTGAGTTACAAACTCAGCGAGAAATACAACAAATGGGTAATATTGATATTGATGATAACCCCGTTGAAGATGCTAGTGTTTCCACTAAAAAAAGTGTTCCTTTTAACGAGAAATTCACTGATGAAGCTATAGAAGAAATCAGACGAATTCAATTGTTGAAAACTAAAGAAGACTATGCGTTATTTGGAAACTTTGCTGTAAAAAGTTATTATAACAGGGAGAAATTTTTAAAAGACGAGTATAAAAAAAACACAATAAACAAAGATCAATGGGTGGATTGGATATATAAAATTAATAAAGAAATCACCGGAAATTTAAAAAAGAATACATTGGAATACAGAGCTTTTAAAATAGGAGTTGATGCGGATGTTTTAGAACAACAACAACAACAACAACAACGAAAAGAAGAACAACAAAGTCGAAGTCGAGGACGAGGACGAGGTCGAGGTCGAGGTCGAGGTCGAGGTCGAAGTCGAGGTCAAGGTCGACAATCTGCAGAAATTCAAAACGTTTCCGAATCAGCTGCAGAAAATCAAAACGTTTCCGAACCAGAAAGTTCTTCAGGAGGGGGTTATGGAAGTTCTCATCATGATTCTCATATGTGTCCTAGTAATATCATTAATGATATATCACGACTTGAGGTTCTTATGGGAGGTAAGCGAGCTGGAAATAACTCAGTCGAAATAACTAATGAAGCATTTGATATTTGCAGACGATTATTCCAAGGTGGGATAATTGATATTCATACGTATCGAGAACTCTTGGATGAGTTAATGGACGGAATTCCGGGGGAATTTAGTGGTTATTATAGCGATTGAAATTGTATTTAGAAATTGCAAAGTCATTTCAAATAAGATGATAGTACACTATAATCACAATAAACCAACAAACGTGTATGTAGTGAACTCAAGATTGCCCGTTTATAAGGCATACTACGGTGACGGCCTTGGAAATACCATGGCTGGTTTATTCACAAGAATAGCCCCAAAAGTAGCACCAATTGCTAAACAATTAGCGATGAAAGCCATTGATGTTATTCGTAATAAGGGAATTAACGCTGTTGGAGATCTTGCAGGAACGGCCTTTTCTACCGCAAAGAATAGAATAACGTCATTGGTGAAATCTAGATTCGGACGAAAACCACCACCACCGCTACCTTCAACAACAATGATGCCTGCAAATGTCAGTAAAGTGATAAATAACGCAGTGGAACAAAAACTAGCATCATTAGCAATGACTTCACCAGATAGTAGTAATATTGCAAGTATGATAGCGGGAAGCGGTCTTGGAGGAAATCGAAAAAGAAAATGATTTAGAAAAACGATACGTTTTAGTATAAATGGCATTTAAAAAAATTGCTGATCCAGCGTTTGATATGGCGGCACCGGTGAATAAAGATGATTCTAAAATTAACTATCAGTATTATGCCTATCCTGCAAGAGAGCCTAATCAAAAGGGGAGAGTTGAACTTCAAGTTCAAGATACAAGTAGATACTTTTTGCCGTGTGAGGCGTTTATTGAAGTAGAAGGAAAGCTTGTAACAGATGTTGCAGCTGATACACCATATGGGAATGACCAAAATATCCGAGTTGGTTTCGTAAATAATGGCATTATGGCGCTATTTAACAGTGCAAGATATATCATTGATGGAAAAGAAATTGAATCAATAGAACAAGATGTTGATATTGCAACAACAATAATCGGACTTGCGAGATATTCTGATGATTATACAAGGTCGGCTGGTCCGTCTATGATGTTTGCTAAGGATACTTCTGATCATCCGAACCATATTCAGTTTATTAAAGTACGAACTGCGCAAGCTACTGCATTGGCTGATCAACAACTCGCAGCTAATCTAGACCGTGAAGATCAACCAGGCGCTGAATTCGACATTTTAAAAAGGGTCAATGATGATTTCAATCTAGGATTTGCAACACGAAAAGGAGCATTAAAAGGACAACATCGACGGTTTTCATGTGCAATTCCGTTACATCATATATTCGGATTCTGTAGAAATGTCAGAAAAGTCATCTATGGAGCAAAGCATACAGTCGTGTTAGTGCGAAAGGAGAATGACAATGATGCAATCTGGCGTGATGATGATGTTGATGATGGTAAAGTCATTTTAAATAAATTGACTTTATGGATGCCCGTCTTGACACCAGCAGTTACAATAGAGCAAGAATTACTATCGTTTATGGACACAGGTGGAAAATCATTGCTAAGTTGGCTAACAACAACGACTGATACGAAGCAGGATAATGTAAATGGCACATTTACATGGCACTTAGCATCAAAACAAGGTGTTTCAGCTCCACGTCATATCTTTATAGCGTTACAGGATGCAAATCGAGTGGGTCGACAATTATCTAGTCATATGATATTTGATAAATTAGGAGTAAGTGAAGTTTCGTTGAGAATAAACGGACAACAAGAGCCAGCAGAGATTGTACATCTTAATTATGAAAACAACTACATAGCTCGTGTATATCATAGAATATTGTCGTATATGGGTCGTGATCAAAATGTTGATACTGGTTTGCAAATATCGCAAATTGATTTTGAAAAACACTATCCGATTTATTACTTTTCATTGGAACATCTTGACATGATGAGACAATCTGTTGTTGATATATACTTCCAAGCTCGGGTACAACGCCCTGCTGGTATAGCCGATTATAGAGCAGTTGCTGTCATTCTCAGTGATAAATCAATGTTGTTAGAAGGAGTTGGCGGACGAATGAGACTTATTGATGCACCAGTGGAAAACATGTAGTTAGGATTTTCACAATAAGATCAATTGAAAGTGTAAATTACATTTTAGAATAGAATGACATATAGTATTGTTAATGTCCAGTTGACTGATGGTCAGGTCAAGAAATTGAAATCAAAGTCGGCTAAAGAATGTGGAACTACAATAACGCTGAAACCCACTCAAATGTCCGGTGGTGCACATAAATTATCACTGACAGATCGTCAAATAAAACATTTCAATGATGCGCTAAAGAACAAACGAGGAGTTCAAATTGATTTTTCGAAAGCAGCTATCGCCAGTATGATAAAATCGGGTGGAATATTCCCGCTGTTAGCTGCTATTCCAGCATTGATTGCAGCGGCTGCCCCAGCGGTTGCGAAGGCGGCAGCGTTAGGAGCCGTTGGTACTGCTGCAGGAATGGCCCTGAAAAAAGCTACTGGGAAAGGCTATAAAAAAAAAGGAAAGGGTCTAAGACTACCAGGAACTCCACACAATTGGTACAAGGGCACGGGCCTAAGAATACCAGTGATAGGACAGGACGGCTTCTTATTGGGGATACGGCTTCTCGCTTATTAGTGGATAAAAATCCCTGCCTAGGATTTTCACCAATGTCCAATTTGATTTACTTAAATTGATGCTGTATAAAATCCTTTTATATCAATAATAAATAAAAAAAACTTTTTTAGAGGAGTTAGAGGAGTTTTCATCATGAGGAGAGAGATGGAGAAGGAGATCATTACCGTTCCAAAAACCATTGAAAAAAATGAAAAAAGAAAAATGATAAGGGTTTTCTTATATATTATAATTCTCGATAACAGCAGCTGCGGGAAAAAAAAAAAAAAAAAAAAAAAAAATAAAAAAAAAAAGAAAAAAATAAAAAAAAAAAAAGGAAAAAAAAAAAAAAAAAGGAATAAATATAAAAAAAAAAGGAAAGATTAAAAAAAAAAAAGGAAAAAAAAAAAGGTGTAAAAAAAAAACGGAAAAAAAAAAAAAAAAGAAAAGATAAAAAAAAAATGAAACAGCAGCGGAAAAAATACAAAAACAATAAATAAATAAAAAAAAAAAAAAAGGAAATAGAAAAAAAAGGAAAAAACAAAAAAAAAAAAGGAAGAATCAAAAAAAAAAAAAGAAAAAAAAAGGGATAGAAAAGGAAATACACTAAAAAAGAAACAAAAAAAAAAAAGAAAAAAAAAAAAGGAAATAGGAAAAAAAATAAAAAAAAAAAAAAGCATAATAAAATTAAAAAAAATGGAAAATAAAAAAATCAATAGGGAAAAAGGAAAAACTCATTGGGTTCGGCATATTTATTATATAAATTCGCATAATTTTATGCATTTGAATTGATTCCACGTGCGTGGGAATTGTCCTCTCTATTTTGATTTCTTATGGATTAGCTCCCCACCAAAAGAATTCATGCGAATATATGCGGATATGTATCCACAATTACAACAGTACATCTCCAACTTTTTTATTCCACCGCTACCAACACAAACAGTTAAATGATTCTTCCACCGATTTATGCGGTGGGTCGTTGAAGTAATTAATGTCTTGCAGATATATCTATAATTTCAAAGGGAAGAAAGAAAACCACACAAGTTGTTGTTAATGAATATACTAGCAGGGGCAATGGCACAAAACAAAAAAAAAAAACAAAAAAACGGATAGCGTTTTAGATTTAGAAAAAAAACGTAGGGCATTAATAGCATTTTCGTTATATTTTATAATATTGTATAATTGGGGACGACCTTTATCAGAATCAAAAAAAAAACAGAAACCGATAGCAAATTCGCTGTCGAAAGTGTAAAAAAAATAATCGAAGATGAAATCGCCGAGACATTAAATTTGTCAAGTGTAGATCCTGGGGAAATAGTTGTATTTCAAGATCGCCAGGGCAAATTGAAATCTAGTAATGTTTCATTGGATGAGTCTTTATACGAAGCGTGACGTCGTTGAAGATACAATAGTGTTATATAAATGATGGAAAACTCAAACCGGGGTCTAGTGTTTTCGTTCTACAATCACAGATGCATTAAAAAATTTAAATGAAGAACTTGAAAAACATATAACAACTATACTTCCCCTTCGTAGAAATATTATCAATAATGCTTTGGAACACCAGCGGTAACCTCTCCATCTCTCGCTGAAATTAAATCCAATTTTGATGAAATTAAAGCTAGTATTAAAAATATTAATGATGCTGGATTTAGTATTATTAGAGATAGCATTAATAGTATTAAAAAATCTATCGAGGATATTACAAAATTTAAAACAGACAATCTTCCGCTACTTGAAAGAATAAAGATTCTCATGAGAGAAATATCATAAATATGATATACACAGTTCTCTCTGGATCATTAGATTGGGAACCTAAAAAGAATACAGTAACCCTCACTGTGTCAAACAAGGGGTGTTATCGATTAACAATAGAGTCACGGAATCAGGTTAATATATCATCATCGACTTCATATGGATTCAAAAACGTGATTTCAAGACTATTGACGTGGGTGAATACAAACGATTTACAATAACAAGCACTGATCCTAATTTAATAAGACATCATTTGTATGGTACATGGAGTTTGTAGCTGATCTAAATTAGAAATTTAAACAATTAAAAACCACTTGAGGTTTTAAAATAATATGATTCATCATCGCACTATCGCTATGATACCGGCAAAGACGTCTTAACAAAACTCAAAACACTCATTGATGAATATGAAATAAAAATTAAAAAGTATCGCAGGAGAATTACCGCAATTGATGTTACAGTATACTCGGTATCTGGTATAATGGCCGGTGCTGGTATTATACTATCTTCAGTAACAATGGTAGCTCCGATTGCTGTCCCAATTGCTATTCCGCGGTGACAACATTTGCTGGACTTGCAAATGCTATTACTAAAAAAATATCATCGTGTTCTCAAGAAAAACTTAACGACTATATAGTAAAACATCAAGCAGTATCTAACGGTTACTCACAATTATCCTCGTGATGTCATCATCGATTGATGATACGATAATTACCGAAGACGAATTCTCGCGATGATACGTATTTATGATACTACGATTAAAAACGCTAGCGTTTTTTCATCTATGCAAATTAGACATTGTAATTAATAATAATAATGTCGCAAGAGATTCACTACTTCAGCGGATAGCAGAAAATACCACTCCGCGGAAAACAAGCATGATATCAATATCGTCAACAAAACCCTAAATTCAGTGTGAATTTTCCCTCGCCTGTTTCAGTAAAGGAAATCGCGTTGGCAAAATTAAGAGTGTATCATAGTTGGCCTAATATCAGATCGGTTCCATTTGGCGGTCAGAGACCTAATAATTCTCTGGTGTTTGCATATAGGAATAAAAAAGATGATGACACTCCAGATTGGAACGTTGTTTCAATACCAACTGGGTCCTATCAAATTGAGCAAATTAATAATGAATTACAACGTAGAATAAAATCCATTACTAAAAAAGAATCAAAATTGCGATAACAGTTCATGAACCAACACTATCATCTACAATTGAAATTGGCTCTCCTGGGTACGTTGTAGATATTTATAACAGTTCAATAAGAACAGTATTAGGATGGCCCGAAGATCCACCTAGAAGTGCTGGTAATTCCACGCCCGAGCCTATAAAATCTGATTATGTCACTGATGAAATAGGACCTGAAAATCCATCAAAAGGATATAAAAAATTCGAGGATATAAACTTCACAAAAGATATCGACGTAAGAATCAATATGGTGAAGATGTGTGGAGAATTCCATTTTTTAATGATTATATCCCACAGGAAGGTGAAATTCTGGAAATACATGAAACAAGTCCAACATTTGTAGATATTAAAGATCACATCCTTGATAGAATGAATAATGATTTTTTGTCGTTATTACCCTCGTAAGATCTGGCTTTCTTACACAAGCTGAGTTTACTAGTGTAGTCGCCGCGGGTAATAAAATCATCGATGACATGGAAATATTTAATTCGAGGATTACTAATCTCTTCACTGATGAAAATAGCCCGATTTCAAGAACTAGCTCAGCTCAAGATTATAAAAAAAAATATAAATGAAAATCCAAATTATAAATTACCAGGATATAATGTTCCCGTGTTAAGAAAAAAACTCAGAACTGCCATCGACGAAGGATTTAATAAATCTATCATTCATGGAAAGTGCAGCCCAAACCATTATCCTCATTATAATAAAATTTTCCGACGGCGCGGTAGAGTAGACATATCGCACGAACAATGTGGATATTTCATCGGTGATCGCACTTAATTTAACGTGTGATGTAATCGAAGGAAGTTATCAAATTAATATGGAACAATCAAATCAAGCCCGACAGGGTTACATTCTTTATTCATTTTCACCAACAGCACCCCCCGGATTTTTAATTGTTGAGAATCCGACTAATCCAGTCTATATGCAATGTCAAAATGATTCACTAACCAGAATTAATTTTACACTCACCGATCAGTCAAATAATTTAATTGATCTACGTGGTGAAGTATTATCGATTAGTCTGTTTGTGAAAAGCTAACAAATAATTTGTATTAATCAGCAGCAGAGAGGGTGAAATGACAACATATTTGCGACCGTAGATGGCAGCAATTTGAGTGTGGTTATGACAATGTATTTGCGACAAAATCGCTAAGATGGGGTCTTTATTTTTTTTTTGGTTGAAATATGAGATTTCGTAGGAAGGTTCCATTGGCATTCTGAGGCTTTAATCGATTCTGTCGCAAAAATTTGTAGACGTAGATGGCAGCAATTTGAGTGTGGTTATGACAATGTATTTGCGACAAAATTGCTAAGATGGGACCTTTAATTTTTTTTTGGTTAAAATATGAGATTTCGTAGGAAGGCTCCATTGGCATTCTGAGGCTTTAATCGATTTTGTCGCAAATATATTGTTGTAGGGTTCACCCTCTCTGCTGCTGTATCAGATTGATGGGTACAGGTGACATTTGTATCAGATTGATGGGTACAGGTGACATTTGTATCAGATTGATGGGTACAGGTGACATTTGTATCAGATTGATGGGTACAGGTGACATTTGTATCAGATTGATGGGTACAGGTGACATTTGTATCAGATTGATGGGTACAGGTGACATTTGTATCAGATTGATGGGTACAGGTGACATTTGTATCAGATTGATGGGTACAGGTGACATTTGTATCAGATTGATGGTACAGGTGACAGTTGTTTGTAAGAAGAAAGTCATTTTAAAAGGAACAAAATTTTCATATCTACTTTTATTTCAACTGGTTGGTAACTGGTTGAATCCAAAATTTATTATATCTGATTTACAGTGTAGTAGATCTGCAAATGTAATTAAATGTTGCCTGGTGATCCATATTACTGGGTTAAACTTTTGTCTTATTTAGAATGCTGACTACACTACAGGACAGATATTTGATCTATCAGACAAGCTGGAGCAGTCAGAGGCACAGCTTGGTAGAGGAGGGTTCATGCTAGGGATGGAAACACATGAAAAAAAATCGGAGGACAAACTAGCAAAAGCTACCACAGATGGGTAAGTCTTCTCTCTTTTCACGTCACAGGACTTTCATAGCTTTATCATCAGCTGTACAAAGGGTCTAAATAGTGCTTGGTAAAGTACTTTCTTTGTATAAAGCAGTCCTATGTTCAGTATTTAGTTCAATCAAGAGTACAAGTGAGTAGTCAATAATAGCAGGACGTTCACAGGAATTGATACTACAGAGTGTGTGTGTGTGCATATGTGTGTGTATATATATATATATATATATATATATATATATATATATATATATATATATATATATATATATATATATATATATATGCCTAGTAAGGTGGGAGACATTGACTAGTTTGTGCTGTGCATCAATGTTATATGCTCAAAAGCTATTGAACCAAATCAGACATAATCAGATATTTTTATACCTTGAAAGGGTCCATGGATCTTATTAGGGTGTGGTGATTGTTACTTTATTTTTCAGTTTTATAAACGTTTTAAAATTTTTGGGACATTTACCATTTTTAAACCAAACTTTGTAAGCATGATTATGCAAAATTCAGTTGATCTAGACAAATAAAATTTGGTAGGCTTTATTGCATTAGAGTATGTGGATGATGTGATGTAATTAGATTCTCAGGCCATTACAAAAAAATTTCCAATTATTAACATATTTTTCAGCTTGCTACAATTAGATTTCATTGGCAAAAAATTTGTTAGCATCACTAAGCTAAAATTATTTGAGACAAATAAAATTAGGTAAATGTATATATCCTGAGTTTCATGCCATTTTGTTTCTTTTGTTTTAATACATTTTTAAACTTTTTTTGGCTAAACTTTTTTTCAGCATGCAACAGTTAGGAAAAAAGCAGATTTATCTTGGTTTTCTGGAAATATCAACTAGCCCTGCAGTTTGGGATAGATTGCTGTGAGAGTTGGATCACATATAGATGACCATTTTACTGCCAGCATTTTTTAAAAGAGTTATTTATTTGTGAAAGTTTTTATTATTTGTGAAAGTTATATCATATTTTGCATAATAGAATTGGTGTTATTAAATTTCACACTATATCAGGCAGCAATTTCTCACACACTTTAAAACGAGGAAATATTGTATCAAGCTAATGTATATGTACAAATACATAAAGTGAACTAGTGGATGAATTTGTGCACAATTTTCAGATTTTTATTTTTGTTTTCTTTGCAGCTGCAAAACTACTATGGAGGCTATCCATGGACTGATGTCCCAAGTTATCAAAGACAGATTATTCAACCAAATTCATTTGCCTGCACCATAGACCTAGTTTTACGTAGAATATCTCTGTTACAAAGATGTAACAATAATGTCACTTATTGGGCAAGACTCACTGCACAATTATTGTTGTAATTTGTGTGGTAAAAACACATTATTTTGTCAAGAAGCACTACTACAATTTTGTGTCTTTCTGATGTGAAACCCCTTTTGAACTTTTATGACAAACCTAAATTTTTTTCGTAGTACAAATTCCTGATGACAGCTAGAAGAATATTTAGTTCGTTTGATAATGACATCTGAATATATTATGTTAATGGTGTAATATTTGTATACATCCCTCTATTAAAAGATTCTAATGTCTTTTTTTTAGCTTTAATGGTCATGTCCATTGGCTATCCATCTGTCTGTTCATTAGTATAATTTTGATATTGCTCTTCCTAAATGATTTGTTGCTTAATGGATGGTCATTTTAACATTTAGATTTTCTTCAAAAGATTTGTCTGCTTGGTCATAAATGGAGATAGTGCCAACCTGAAAATCCAGCACTTAATTTGAAAATTCTTGTCAGACATGGTTTTAGCAATTGTCTTGAAATCCAGGACATTCTTTGGCCAGTAGAGTGCCAGCACCTTTAAGAATACAGTGTTGGTTATCACATTGTCCATTTATTTTTCTGCCAATCAAGACTTTGCTTTCTGCAGCATAGCTATACCAGCATTAAGTGGAATTCATTCAACCTTGTTATTCACCTTATATTTAGAATATTTAAAATAGAACCATTTTGTATGGCACTATGTAGTGGAATTAAAACCCCTGATGATTGCTCTCGTAGCATAGGTAATACAGTAATGTACAGTGTTTGACCATTTACACAAAAGAACCTTTTGTCTTTGATAATATCATTTAACTTTTTAACTCTTCTTGTGCAAATTAGTGAGAGCTATAAAGTATTGCTTCTTCTCAACAGTCTGTCTGTACTTTAGTTCTGTTATATTACCTTAGCTTAGATTATTGGATTTCAGGTAAATGGAGGTCTTTATAGAAACAATTTTAGATGAGTTTATGGTCAGGATTATAGTTAGTGGATCTTGGATTGTCCATTTTATTAGCTTGGGAATGTAAAATGTGCCCAATGTGCCCAGCTGCATGGCATGAAAGGCAACTAATGAGAATGGGGATGTGTCCTGTGATGACATTCCAGCTTAAAAGGTCTTAAACTTTTCTAAATATTGTAGTTTTTGTTAACTTCAAAGTTTTAGGCTTTGTTATGTGTGTATTTGTTTGCAAAATTGACTGTCCGGATATTATTGAATAGTTACAGCCCATGATTATCAGCCCTACAACACTTTGGTTTCTGCAGCATAACGTGAACAGGAAATTATTTTATTTCAACTAAATTTTGTGTGCCCAGCCTTCTGTTAACTATGACACTTGCATTACCTTAATTGAAATTCTTTCCTATTTGCATATGTTTTAAGGTCGAGAAAAACAATATACTAACAGAATCAAACTTTTATCTTTAATGGTTTGAACTTGGATACCAGTATATTATATTATTGGAATTTTCAGGGAAAAAAGAAAGCTTATTTCTCATCAATTTCAGATGTCAATTTTAGTTAATAGAAAGTTTAGCAAATCAGGTCAATATTCCAACTTGTAAGAGTAATAAGAATATATTCTTAAGTTTCTATATTCAGAACAATCGTCACAAAACTTCATGATGTATTTAAAAGTAAAAACTGATATTGAAATTAAAATATTTTTAACATTCCGACATTGGATTTTTTTTTTCTTTCATTTGTCAGTTCTGGTTAATATCATTACATGTCACAGTTAAACTAGCACTTGTTTTTCAATACTCTACATGCCAAGTATCCATTAAACACTGGCTACTGACCATGTAACTAACATGGCTAACTGTCACAGCAGTGTGCTGATTATTGCCTGCTTTGGTACTCCAGATGTGCTAAAACTTATAAAGTTATACCATGAGATAACAACTGAACAAGCTTTCCACTTAGGGCATATTTGTCTTCCAAAGCAATTAAGTAAATCAACAGCATCAACTGAAATGAGCCTTCAACATCAAAGAAACGGAACTTTTAACAGACAATGCCATAAGTCCTACTTGAAATATGGATTTATTGGGACAGGTGATTCCCACACACCAACCCTGCTCTGCATAGTTTGCGGCAACCAGCTCTCTAATGAAGCAATGAGACCTTCAAAACTGTTTCACCACTTGAACGCCACACACCCTAGATTAAAAGACAAACCCATGGCTTTTTTTGAAAGAAAAAACACGGGAACATGAAAGACAAAATAAATATTTGAGGGCCACCACATCAATAAAGAAGAATGCACTGAGCGAATCCTATTTGGTGGCTAACCGTATTGCTAAGGTTAAAAAGCCATTCACTATTGGTGAAGAATTGATCCTGCCCTTCACTAAGATATTTATTTGCCGTGAACTTCTAGGAGAGGCTGCTGTGGAAAAGATAGCACATGTCCGCTAGCACTGCGACTAGGCGCATTGAGGAAATAGCCGAAGACATTGAGACACAATTGTTGGAGAGGATTAATACTTCACCGTGGTACGCACTCCAGATTGACGATATAGATAACAAGGCAATACTACTTGTTTATATGCAATATCTATAGAAAATGTGCATGAGAATTTGTTATGTGTTCTATCTTTGACAACCATCACCACAGGAGCAGAACTGATCTTGTCACTCGATTGTTATATCTGGACAACTAAAATGGTTCTTTTGCGTTGTCATAAGCACTGATGGAGCTGCTGCCATGACTGGAAGACTCTGGGTTTTAACTGCTCGGATTAAGGAAATTGCACATGAGAATGAATCTACGTATTGTATCATTCACAGGGAAATGCTGGCAAGCCAAAAAATGTCACCAGAATTTAACAGGGTATTGATTGATGTGGTTAAAGTTATTAACTACATCAATGCACATGTCCTTAACTTGCACCTGTTTCAGCTTTGTTAGAAGATGGATACAGAGCACAGATGCCTACTCTTATACACAGAAATAAAATCAACAAACTCCCTCCCCCCTCAGCAGGCCACGGTAAAATAATCAAATGTTGACCGGTCCGTGGTGATAAAAAGTTTGGGGACCACTGTTCTAAGGTACCTACATCCATATTTTTGCATGTTTAGACTATGTTAAAATTCTTTTTCCTTCCTGGTCTTGGAACTCTAGATGGGATTGTTAGCAACTGCGATAAGTGTTATATCACTGAAAGTGTGGCCAGGGGAGAAGTGTTCTGCAACCGGGCTTCTGCACAGCTTCTTTGTCATCCAATAAGATCTATAAAGGTTTATCCTTTTGTATAGCTTTTCAGTTTCTCCGACATACGGAAGGCTACAGATCTTACATGTGATGAATTAAATTATATTCTCTGTAGACAACGTAAAAACTATGAACTCTATGCTTTTTTTTCTCTACAATTTAAATACATGCAAATTTGCTGGCAAATATCAACTAACGAGATGAGAAGTATCAGGGCCACTTGGTCCTCTTTTCTGTTTTTAGTAGATGGCAGATTATTTAATGCCAGAATTGCTTTTTGTCAAATCTCATTTGTTCACTGGATTGGGGGAATACTTCATTTAAATGTCTTTATTTTGTTTGTAATGGTAGCTATATAGCTATATTGATGGCAGGTGGGTATAATTTGTAAAACCTTTATGCCAGGATACTCTGTGAAAACATTTATTGAAATTGATTTGGTGCTTCAGAGAAGTTAAAAATTGCAATTGCTGATGGACAACAGATGTGTTTTTATTTTTTTTTCATTGTGGATTAATACTATTTGTACATATTTGAACTTCCTTCATGTTGGGATGCTCTGTGCCAATTTAGTCAAACTTGGTCTAGAGAGTTCTTGAGAAGATGATTAAAATAGAAATTGTTGATGGAAAACATGGCAGACATTGGGCAGGAAACTAGTTTTATGTTAAAGACTTGAAATATTATACAATTTAATCACTTAGTATGAAAACTGGTTTAAGATAATTTACTTTCACTGATCATTATGTTATAAAAATCCCCATATAGTACAAAAGAAAAGAGCAAGCATCTACCACGAACATTTATCAAATCATTTTCCCATTGACTTTCTTTTTTACAGTAAGTGAATGTATGGTGTTTGCTTAATGTTCACAAGAAAGATCTCTTTTCTCATCTCACAGTCAGTTTTTCCATTTGGCACTGGAATGACAAATAGAATTAAAATAATGCAATGGCACTATGACCAAACTGCAAACCATGAATGCTATGAATTCATTTTTATTCATTGGTAACCAATCTTTGTGAAACTTTTTGTTAGAATATATTATATAAATACAGATAAATGCATGAAATATGGATCACAATGATATAATTTCCAGTGAAGATTATAGTACTTGTGATGCAGTTACATACTAATTTATGTAGTACTTGTGATGCATTTACATGCCAATTTACATGGTACTTGTGATGAAATTACATACTAATTTACATGGTACATGTGATGCATTTACATGCCAATTTACATGGTACTTGTGATGCATTTACATGCCAATTTACATGGTACTTGTGATGCATTTACATGCCAATTTACATGGTACTTGTGATGCATTTACATGCCAATTTACATGGTACTTGTGATGCATTTACATGCCAATTTACATGGTACTTGTGATGCATTTACATGCCAATTTACATGGTACTTGTGATGCATTTACATGCCAATTTACATGGTACTTGTGATGCATTTACATGCCAATTTACATGGTACTTGTGATGCATTTACATGCCAATTTACATGGTACTTGTGATGCATTTACATGCCAATTTACATGGTACTTGTGATGCATTTACATGCCAATTTACATGGTACTTGTGATGCATTTACATGCCAATTTACATGGTACTTGTGATGCATTTACATGCCAATTTACATGGTACTTGTGATGCATTTACATGCCAATTTACATGGTACTTGTGATGAAATTACATACTAATTTATGTGACTCCATAGTCCAGTATTGCTAAAAAAAAGATAGCTAAAATGTGATAGTTTACCAAAATCACTGTACCATAAAATTTATCAGAGTGCACCCACCCCAACCCAAACACCCCTTTTTCAATAAATGGTGTAGCACATGATGTTATGATACTGTTCCCAAGGAAATGATTTCAACACAAACTGACCTACAGAAGCTGAGCTAAACACAAAGGTTAACCAAAATCACAGGACCATGAAGTTCAGGGTAGTTTTCACTGATTGCTCTTGTGCTCTTGATACAATCATATACCAAGTTAGATCACTTCATAAAAAATGGTGTCTAAGAAAATTAACTAAACACAGAGGTTAACAAGTCAATGGACCACATAATGTGGGTCACAATTAAACTGGTGTACCTCTATGAGAAAATTACTTAACACTAATCCAGAGGGCTGACAACAAATTTAAGGAAAGATGGATAATCCAGAAGCAGGAGTTGATTTCCCTAAAACCGTAAAGAAATTTCTGTTTTAAATGTGTCATGGTGTAGGGTTAGGGTTTTTTGTCTGTAAAATTTAGACTCATTGCAAAGGTTTTCAGCGTTTATCCAAGTATATGACAAATAAATTTATAACATTCCCAATGGCATCCAATATTGCTTCTTGTTTTGTTTTATAACTTAAATTTTTTTAATATTATATTTAACTGCAAGTCTTAAAACAATAAACCAAACTGATTAACTTTAAATCCAATATCGGTTAGTGATTTTCAATAAGAAATTAAAATCACCCATATCTTTACTTTTTAAAGAAATAACATTCTTTCATTTTCTGACAGCTAATACACAAAAATAGCAAAACCCATTTATCACAAAACCCAAAATGAGTTGGAGTACCTTAAGAAGTCTAATGCTGTACTAACCAAAATAAATGACAAATTCAAGATATTTTTTGTTTAAATCATTACTAATATTTTTAATAAAAATACTATTTTTAAAAGGGCATCTTTAGTTGAATATTGGATACAAGATCAGCACCATTTTCATTTGGGATCAACTAGACATTATAAGAAACCTTTTGGTGAAAAACCAGTGTGAAAAGCACCATACATTAAAGAGTAGTGATAACAAAATTTTCATTATGGTTACCATGGTGGTCTGTTGTCAGATGGTACCATTTTCATTTAGGCTGAACTAGGTACCATAAAAAGTCTTGGGGGAAAATCCCACATCAGTTAGATTTTCCATTTAGAATGGATTTTGAATGCAATATTTAAAGATGGCTGCCATAGTGGAGCCAAGTAAAAAGCTTGTGTTCATATCACTTTCCATTCAGGAGTAGCAATAACAAGATCCTTCAGGCAGCTGTTGTATCAGTCATACTGGATGTCAATGCAGCAACATTTTCATTTAAAACCAATTAGACATCACAAGTACTCTTTGGTGTAAGCCCCATAAAAATGTGATTTTCAATTCAGGAGGAGCAGTGAAAAGATTTTCAGGATGTTTGCTACGGTGGCCATATTGGATGTTTTGGAATGACATTGACATTTCTTGCCAGCTGGATGTCACACCAAAATCAAGGTTACCATAAATTTATTTATGAGGTGGAAAAATTTTGTTTTGCAAAATAGATTTTTTTCCAGAAATTAAATTTGTGATGTGTACCAAGCATGAAGTTCTCCAAAATTAATTCTCCATGAAAAGTATTTTTCAAAATAGCTTCAAGTCACAAACAAGTTTTGGTTGACATACAATTTTGCACCAATCAAATGGTCATTTCCCTTAAAGTAGCCCAGCATTTTTTAACTCATCAGCTGAAAGTGTGTTATATACAGTGTGAGGTGGTTGGTAAAACTGTTTGTTGCTTAAGCTGAAATTACTTTTATATAGTACAAGGCATTCACTGAGATACATCTTTCACTAGGTCTGGTACAGCTAATTATATAATGGTTTAATCAATCAATGGTGCCAAAAACATGCAAAACATAACCTAGATGGAACAGATGGGAAGATCATTGGATGGAAAAAAATAACTTCACATACTCCTTCCACCACTGTATCTGGGCATCAATATAGCCATGACAAAAATGACTGGTGCCACAAAAGTAAACTTGTAACCAAATATGCATTTTGACTTGTTTGAAGCCAAATGCTATCTATGAAGTCTGATAAAAATTAGGCCCAGAAAATCTGACTTGGGATGCAGCAATGAAATTCATATTTTCAGTTTAACTGACCTTAAATTTGGACACAAAAGCCTTAATATTTATAGGCTTCTGTCTCTACCCATGTGTAATTAATGTAAGGTTTGAGAGAAAAAAAACCCAGCAAACTAGCATACCTTGCTAAAACTACATTGTCTACAAACATATTGACATTGTTCTACAACCCAGAAAAGGAGAAAAGAAGCATAAAAAGTTTTCCAAGATTTTACTGGCAACAAAGATAATTTCCTGAATACATGGGCATGCAACATTTATGACTGCCAACAAGTTATTAATTGTAACAACTTTCAATACATCCAAATTTTACACATGAAAAGTTAAAATGGAATATGTTACAAACTTTATTTTTAATTATTCCAAGACAAAAAATTGTAGGATTGATGTAATTGGAAATATAAACTGTTTTCCTTATATATAAACATACACTGTATGTGAATATATATTAAGTTCATTAAGGTTAACAAAGTGAATTAGTCTGACTCCAAATGTCTCTTTGATTAATGGTATGAATCCATAACAAATATCCATGAGGTGTTTGCTATCACAACATGTTATTCTTACACAAGATGGGTGCCTGTATTTGAAAAACAAAAGGCATTTATGATCTTGTTAAATTGTTAAAATGTGTATCCAATCTCCATCTATCAGTGACATTATTCCGGGGAAAATAAGTGTAGTCTTCTATGCAATACATGTAACCATCAATGAAATAAACAATGATTCCCACTTCAATCATGATAACAAACCTTAAAGTTTGATATTATCTTCTGATCACTAAAAATCTCTGATGTGCCCTTATTAATGTCATGTTACAAGTGAATACAGTAATCAATACTAATATGCTGGAAGAATAGATGTGCAGAGAAGCAACTTCTGTTGTTTTTAGTTTTATACAAGATGTTACCGTGGTTCCCTCGGGCATTTTTAAACTCCAGCATTTAAAATGTTGTCAATTAGGTATGTAAGGTGTGAATTTAGTGGAAGAATAAGCAATGCCAAAACAACATATTGCATGACATCAAATAATGCTTTGCATATAGGCTCATGGACATTTGTTTTGCCTGTGCATAGAAAGTGGTTTTGTATTGCATGGAATGCTCATTTACTGTGTGCATATAGTGAATTCATTATTTTCTGAGGTGAGCAACTTTTGTCAGACTACCAACCATGAATTTAAAACCATAATAACCAATGTTCCATCCATGCAAATAACAGACCCTTTCTTACATCAGTGAATTTAAGTATCAATGAAAGATGTTTGGGGTTCAATGTCATTTCTCTGTAAAATAGGCAATACAAAGCAGCCAGTATAACTGGTGGAGGAAGAGCCTGCAAAAATCCCTGTAGGAAATGCCATATACATGGGAATCTATTGATGGCTTTCTCACACTGGCCAGGCCCCCTGACTTTAACCTATGCAGACAGAGGTGAGATGATTAGTAAAGTTGAGTGCTTTAGACCATTTGGCTACCCAGGGCCCCAGCCAATAAAAATATAACTTGTTGCACAACCACACCAAGAATTTTTAAGGTAAAGACAGTTGTTATTAGATGCAAGATTGTCATTTTTGTTTAGAACCAATTACACATCATAAGTTTTTCAGTGAAAACACTATATTAATATGACAATGGTCACAATAGAGGGAATATTAGATGTTTAATTGGAAGCATTTTCATTTAGGACCTACAGGACATCATATGAAGTCTCTTAGTGTAATCCCATGTCAACAGAACCATTAATTCTGAACAAGTGGTGATTACTGGATTGAAAATTAGGAATCATTATAAGTCATTCAGTGAAAAGTCATTTTGACAATTGGTTGTTGTTGTAGGATTTAATGCCATTTCCAGCACAAGATAGACTATACATGGCAGCCATTAAAATGGTGGAGGAAGAACCCAGGAAATATCCAGAAAGAACCACCGACCCATGAGAAGCTACTGGCAAGCTTTCTCACATACCAACATTGGCCAAGCCTGAGATTCAAACCCAAGCATGCAGAAGTCAGATGGCAGTGATTCTGTGTGCACTTTAGACCACTCTGCCACTTGTGGCCCCACTACCTGTTAGATTAGCAATAACAAGTTTTAAGGCATACTGGATGCTGGATTGACAACATTTTTATTTAGGATCCAATAAACATTATAGTCTTTTAGTGAAAATCCTATATCAATAAGACCATCTGCTTAAAACAACAAGGATTTTACTTTCAGTGGCAGCCATATTGCACATCTATTTTCATTAGGACCAACTAGACCTTGGGGTGAATGTGTCTGCAAAGTTTGGTCCTTCCACTAGCTTAAGAAGAATAAGCAACTTGTGTTAATGGATAATAGACAAAAGACTACAACATAGGCTCTTCTATCTATGACCAGAAACTAATACAGAAAATAAATTAATGGTTTCAAAAATAAAATATAAAATGATGAATTCATATCGAGAAAAATTATTTGTTGCCTTCTTTGAATTTATTAGTTTGAATTTGCATCTGCTGAATTACGCATATAGAGTCAATCATAAACAGGTCCAACTGGACCCAAGATTATTCACAGGTTGACATCTGCCTTGTTACTAATGCAAAGCAGGAACAGTTAACCAAGAAACTTTGGTTGGTAAGGTGCTTTTGTTTTAAATTCCTTTTGGTCATGTTAATGACACGTTACAAAAACAACTGTTACAAGATTTCCCTTGTTTTTCTACTATACTGTTACAAGATTTCCCTAGTTTTCTACTGTCCTGTTACAAGGTTTCCCTATTATTTTTCACTGTCCTGTTACAAGGTTTCCCTATTATTTTTCACTGTCCTGTTACAAGGTGTCCCTATTTTTTCTACTGTCCTATTAAAAGTTTTTCCTATTTTTTATACTGTCCTGTTACAAGGTTACCTAGATTTCTGTTGTCATCAATATTTGATGGCAGATCAGCATAATTTGTCCAATATTAGAAAGCCTCTATGGCAGGACGCTTTGTTTCAATGTCGGTCAAATTCTGTAACATAATTTTCTGACAAAGTTGTATAAATGTATATATAATTTTAGTAATGAATTGCCATTATTTGTATAAATCTTAAAGCTTTTAATTGCAGATCACTCTCAATGAAATTTTGTCAAAGTATGCACATTCTGCAAAGTCACTTAAATGCTTATTTTTAATAATGGTGACCATACATGATGACAGACCAGCATTATTTGTGAAAAGTCGTCATGCTAGAATGCAATTTGTCCAGACTGGTCAAATTTTATTCAGCAGTTTAGTAAATGATATTTAAAGGTTTCTCTATGGCAGTCATAGTTGATGGTATATCAGCCTAATTTGTATCGATCTGAAAGCCATGATGCTCTGAGCAAAATTTTTTCAAAATTTTACTTGCGGATTTTGAGAAATTTAAATTAGTAATTATAAACATATAATCAATGAATTACACCAAAGTCATACCATAAGCTGATGTGACCTTGAACAAGGTAAGCTAAAAACAAGAGAAAAAATTATATTTAGAGCTTGACCACTAATGATGCAAATCATGATAAGAGCTCACTTTGATATTAATTAAACATAATCAATGCTCAAAGCACTATGTAGTGTCCAAATATTTGCAGCATCCTATTTTTGCAGAATCAGCTTTAGCAGAAGTTCAACATAGTTAGAATTTTGACATCCATGCATTTGTGTTTGTATGTCTGAACCCCAAATATATAAGTCCTTTTATGTGGTAAATTTTGTCCATAGAGTCATTTGAGTTGGTTGCAGATACATCTTGATGTCTACAACACCAGTTTAACAAAAGCTCAAGGGTGGAAACAACAACTGGCCATTGCCAGCATTTTGTTTCACTCCATTTATCTACTTGGCCATTATTTGACTTTACTCTGCACAAGAAAATGCAGGCTATACCACCCATGACAACACAAATTTTTGTGTCAAATTAATTTACTCACTGGGTTGTGCTTCCCAATAAACTACAGAATAACTTACAAAATGGTACAAGCAATGTAAATGTGGGCCACATCCTAATGAGTGGCCAAGGAAACTGACCAAATTAATAGCCAGAATCCCTCTGCATCGCCAACCTGAACTTAACCCTCTAAAATAGTCACCCTTTTAATGCAGCCAGCCATATTACTGCACAAAAATGTCCAATTTAAAGAGTGAATGCACATTGGGGTTTAAAGATCTTTTTTGATTTCTAAACTGATTACATTTATTCTACAGGCATATGAACTGTGAATTGCAGAAATTAATAAATCTACATCCCAGACACCTGTAATTTGTGCATTCATTAATGCATGCAATTAATCCTGTTATCCTTACAAAATTCCTTAGTAGTCGGGTCTTGTCATTTCAGTAACTACAGGCTATTAATACTGCCAATAAATTTCAAGATGACAAAAGCATGCAACAGAGAAAAACTTCAGCTCAAGTCTGCATGAAAATACTGGTTGCCTCAAAGCCTTCTAGGCCTCATTTGCATATATTACAAAACATTATGAACAGGGTAACAAACTATGAACATAGAAGATCATAAAAATAGTCTACTTACTTTGTAAACACAACATATTTTGTATAAAATTAGTTTTGATAGCTGTCATTCAATGCTCAATTTATATCTGGTTGGTTTTAATGACATTTTTAATACATGACTGTCTTTATCATGCTTTGCTAAGGTAGTTTTTACACCATGTCTAGCCTGGTTTCAAGCTGCATGACTTCATGAAAATATGAAATCAGTTACTAAATGAAGGATGCTTATTCCTCACATCATTTCAATTGACTATGCCCATTCAAAGATGTATACTGTTTCCTACCAATATTATTTGATGATCATGAAATGATTGGCATACTGAGAAGCAATGATGGGCATACTGACATGAAATGATGACAAGAAATAATAGGCAAACTGACAAGAAATGATTGCCAAGAATGATAGGCATACTGACAAGAAATGATTGACAAGAAATGATAGGTATACTGACAAGAAATGATTGATAAGAATGATAGACATACTGACAAGAAATGATTGATCAGAATGATAGGCATACTGACAAGAAATGATTGACAAGCAATGATAGGCATGATTGACAAGAAATGATAGGCATAATGACAAGAATTAATAGGCATACTGACAAGAAATGATTGATAAGAATGATAGGCATACTGACAAGAAATGATTGACAATAAATTATAGGCATAATGACATGAAATGACTGACAATAAATGATAGGCATACTGACAAGAAATGATTGACAATAAATGATAGGCATACTGAGAAGAAATGATAGGCATAATGACAAGAAACAATTGACAAGAAATGATAGTCATAATGACAAGAAACAATTGACAAGAAATGATAGGCATACTGACAAGAAATGATTGGCATACTGACAAGAAATGATTGACAATAAATGACAGGCATACTGACAAGAAATGATTGACAAGTAATGATAATCATACTGACAAGAAATGATTGATAAGAATGATAGGCATACTGAGAAGAAATGATAGGTATACTGACAAGAAAAGACTGACTAGAAATTATAGGCATAATGACAAGAAATGACTGACAATAAATGATAGGCATACTGACAAGAAATGATTGACAATAAATGATAGGCATAATGACAAGAAACGACTGACAATAAATGATAGGCATACTGACAAGAAATGATAGGCATACTGACAAGAAATGATTGACAATAAATGATAGGCATACTGACAAGAAATGACTGACAATAAATGATAGGCATACTGACAAGAAATGATAGGCATACTGACAAGAAATGATTGACAATAAATGATAGGCATACTGACAAGAAATGATTGACAAGAAATGATAAGCATACTGACAAGAAATGATTGACAATAAATGATAGGCATACTGACAAAAAAAGAGAGGCATAATGACAAGAAATGATTGACAAGAAATGATGGGTATACTGACAAGAAATGATAGGCATACTGAGAAGCACTTGTGCATCTTGAAACTGTCATGCTACCAAACATCCCAAATTCCAATAATCCAAACATCAAAGCATATTATGGTCAGAAAACAAATGGTATAAAAGTACATTTCCAAAATAACCCCCAAATAACAGCTGTTAAAGTGACATAAAAGACTGTTTGATTTATGTGTTCTTGAATACAACTAAATGTATATAACCAGATAACAGGACAAATTAGATGACTGTGCAAATAGTGTTTCACCTACTTCCTCCTGAATTCAATGTTTTGTCATTTGAATATTCAGTATATTATATGGTGAATTTTCTATTTTTTTTGTCATGTTTAATGATCTGACAATATCACGTTTCTGTGGTTTATCTTTGGATGCGATTAAGACCAAATGAAAACTGCAAACAAATTGTTAACGTTGCAACGTTTCTGATTGGAAAAAAATTCATGAATAACTTGCATGATCCTAAACTTTCACTTTGCACAGTACATCTTACTACCATACCTTGCTGGAAGCTCTCTTTAAATAGGAATGAATGTAGTTGATCCTGACAATGGAACCAAGTTGTGCTGATTGGAAAGCAGCATCACTTTAGTCTACACATTGTAATGAAACATTACAGCACTGGCTTACAAGGATCAATATACAAATCAAAATCTTTAACATCCTTTAGTACAGAGGCCTAATGTTTCTACACCTATCTGTCACTTGTGGAATGACATCAAAAAATAACACATGAATTGTATTGTGTAAGCTGTGCAGTTCAGGAACTGACTCATTATATCACAATACTTAGAGAAAAAAAGCATGAATCTACTCTAATTGCAATTAAGAAATAATAAAGTATTTGATTCAGTTGGGGTTTTTCTGTTTAATTTCTTTAACAATTTCAAAACCCTGTCATGTTAAAATATTACCTCTTTTTTTGAATCAGCTATGAAGTAAAGCAATTCCTCAAGTTGTAAGCTAATTAATTTCCCAAATGAAAATTTGTCATACTGATAATCTTCATATTAGTAGACTGGAACAAAAATGAAAACAAGAAGTAAAAAAAAGTATTTGCTTCCAAGGATGAAGAAATAATATTTTTTAAATGAAGCTAATTTTATCCATCAGCTGTTACTTCAATACTAAGTCATACATTTTGTTAGTAGAATTCTCAGAACAATCAAAATAATCCCTAATTTCCTGGACATAAAATGAAGATATAAATCGATGAAAATTACCTGTAAACAAGCCTGTGGAAGGAAGGTTTGCCAACTCCATGTCATAGGACCGTTAGATTTATGTGACATTCCAATCTGTGTCAGTGAAATAAGCATGGGTAATTATATCTCTAAAACACAGAAGTATTCGACACCATCCAAGTGGAAGTGTTCTGGTTATTAACTTCAAAACAATGAAGTTTTTTATATTTAATGTTTCTTTTCTGTAGAAGACAATTGATTATAAGACACAACTGATAATATTGAAAATTTTTGTACACTCCAACTGAACTATCTGCCTTACTAACACTTGATAATTGATTAACAGTTTTCATTTTTTAAAAAATAAAAATAAAGCGCCCATAGCTCCAAACAATGAATGGCTACAGCATGTTGAAAACAGCTTGTTAGTGTCTTTAAATGCATCAGACAAATTGTCAAGAAAAACTGGAAATAGGTCAAACTGCCCATTTGTGAAACTCTCTATGATACATATGTTGGCAAAGCTTTAAGTGTATTAGATTATCAATTTCAGTCGCTCAACTCGCCCCAAGTTTCTCTCTTTCTCACATCTGTCACACTAACAAACACAAATATCATGAACATGGAATACAATGGGCAGCTAAGAATAATCTACTTCAAATGTGGCAACAGTGAAAGACTCAAGGGTCAGCATTATTTGTGTGTGTTTGTGATTTAGATTTTTGACTTCAGTGTCCTGATGCAGATTTAACAAGGTCAAATTTGCTCTATCCATTATATCAAAGCACACATATGATACGATTTATGGACCCGGGAAGGAAGTCTGCTGACTTGGATTGTTAATTTTTTTCATTTGAAATATGTAAAAAAAATTTGAATTTACACAACCAGTAGCCACCCACTTTTTACCACCAGTATCCCTTGGCACTGAAATGTCTGTGTTCAAATGTACACCTCAAGAACGGCCACCAGTGGACAACATAGTGCAAAAATGTACAATTTATCCCCATGGTAATATTTTATTACTAATATATGTCCAGAACCAATATTTGTGTATGTGTGATTTAGATTTTTGACATTGATTTAGCAATTTTTCAGTCATCACTACGATGTCTGCAGTGTGACAGCTTGGACTATGATGTCTTGCAACTGGAGCATGATGTCCCACCTAGTCACATTATCTTAACACCATGCCAACCAGTTCTAACACTAACCTCTTAATGCTGAGTGCCAAGCGAGGAAGCTGTTAGTACCATTTTGTAAGGTCTTGGTATGACTCCACCAGGGTTTGAACCCACAACCTACTGCATCTGAGGCGGATGCTCTAACCAGAACCAATACTTAATTCATATGGTAAGTTATCAGATTATCTTTCCCAATGTCTGTTTCTGAATGTCAGGTTTTTGCTACTCAAAGAAGTGCTGTCTAAAGTACATGTACCAACATACACACAGAAATTAACCTTGAACAAAACAGAATACCGAAGACTAAAATCGTGTGACAGTATATGCATCATAACCTTGAAAAACAAGGAATTTAGTTTACTCTGTTTAGTCTGTATAATTAAATTACAAAACTCTACAATTAGAAACAGAGGAATAAATTTTTTAACTGTCATCACCTAGATAGAGAAATAATACTCCAGAAGGAAAAGTTCTTTGATTTGACAACAATGGAGAGAGCTTACTTGACACCATAAATTTTGTGTTGGGAAGACTCAAATAAACAACATCATAACAGATCATGAGAATATTCTGTTGCAGTGGGAAATTGGAGTAAATGGAAAGAGAATTAATTTGAATACATTTTTGAATGGTTTTGCATGCCAACACTAACCAACTCACACTTCACACCTAAGAATAAGAACTATAAATTTATCATACCTTAAAATAAGTCGGTTTTTAAGAAATAGCATTTTAATTAATGCAACTTTTAAATGAAGATATCAACTGCTTTAAGTTATATAGATTTCTTTATATATACACACACACACACATCTCATAAATATAGTCTTCCTCTGGAAAGACCACCCACCTAATATGGCCACTTTTCTGATGCAGCAAGGGTGCCATTATAAGAGGGTGACTACTGTAGTTCCAAAAAGTCATTGAAAATAGTCATTGAATAATATGGCAAAGATAGTGTGTCAGCAGTAGATAAAAAAATTTATGTTCATTCTTACAACTTGATGAAAAAGTTAAGCATAGGACTTTTCTTAGAAACAATGACTAATTAATTAAGCATGATGTGTCTCACCATGTTGTTGTTATATATATATATATATATATATATATATATAGAGAGAGAGAGAGAGAGAGAGAGAGAGAGAGAGAGAGAGAGAGAGAGAGAGAGAGAGAGAGAGAGAGAGAGAGAGAGAGTGTATTTTTTTAGTCTTCCAAGCTTAGAATCAGAGGTAATTATAACTGACAAGTCCCATAGGTCTACATTTTGGACTATGGTTTACATACATGTGCTCACAAAAACAGACAGGAATACATACTTCTGCATTAATGGCCTGCTTCTTTTAGTACATTGGCAGAAGTTTATTATTTTCATACATATTTAGCCCTGTTGTTTACTTTTCTACTCTTTTCATCATCCACATCATATATAAGTGCAGGCTACACAAATCCCCAATCTGCAAATTAAAACCCAATGAACAACAATTCTTATCTAAATATGACAGGAACCCTTCCCCTATGAAAATATCATTGAGAAAAGAAAGAACAAAAAGGCTGTTAGCCAACATATTAATATTCACTCAAAAAATTATTCATTGTAATGACAACTAGTTGTTTTCTTTCTGAAAAACCAGACACATTTAAGAAAATGTAAATAAGGCTTTTGCACATGAACAATTTAAATAAAACTGGACACTGATTAGGACAATTTGATCTGTGGAACATCAAAAATCACAAAGTAGTGGATAGCATGACAGGTGAAATGAATGATCATTCTTTAAGTCAATCCTTGTGATGCAAAGTGAATGAATCTTCTCACAGACACTCACTGAAAATGATTCATGATGTCACAGACTTCCACCACTGTTTCCTGAAATAGAAAGAGAATACACTACAATTTTATAATTTTAAAATGATGTGGGTTAAATTTATAAACTTGAGTTCTTGTTTGTGGCAAGTCAGACTAAGGTCACAGACAAAATAAAAAGTTTCACTTTAGGACCATGCTGATAATTGGGTAACTGATGTCCAAATTGGTGTTTGTTTTTGGTGTTTTTACAACCCAGCAACAAATGTAGACTTTTCAATGCCAAAAGCAACTGGTGTAAAATGCCTTGTCCAAGAACACAATGGTAGCTGACTTTGACTTACGGTAAGATTTGAACCTATAAGCCCATCAGCCACAAGTATGGCATACTACCAACTTACCTACCATGGCTCCACTCTGTATTAGTCACCTCTTTTGACATACTGGGGTGTGCCTATTCACCATTCCTGAGCCCATAAGGACTTGATGTTTAAATTACTTTACTGTTATTGTACTTCATTTAGAGAAACTAATCAAGGCCTACTAAATTTTCAATCAGATATCTAAAAAACATTTCTAATTTCAGTCAAAAAAGAACATAAAATACACTAAACTCATTAAGTATTACTGGATTTCATGGTTGCTACAATCCACAAATTTAAAAACCCAATGAACAATGATTCTATCTAAAAAAAACAGGAACCCCTTCCCCAAAGACCCAATGAACAATGATCCCTATCTAAAAATGAGGAACCCTCCCCCAATCCTCAAATTAAAGACCCAATGAACAGTCATCCATATCTAAATAGACAGGATTCCTCTCCAATTCGCAAATTAAGCCTCAATAAACAACAATTCCTATCTAACTAAATATGACAGGAACCCTTCCCCCAAAAAGGCATAGGGAAATTAATGTAACTATGAAAATATTGAGAAAAGAACAAACAGCCAACAGATTAATATTCACACAAAATTTTGATCCAAAAGGTCATTCTAAGGTCATCCTTCCAAGTTAAACAAGTCTGGAAAGATGAAAAATGTTGACTGAAAAATAAATTTGGACAAAATATTGTAAATATATAGTCATCAAACGCTGCTAAATCATTCCATCAATCGGAGTAAATGTGGCTTAGCCAGAGATGAAATGATTTCAAGAGGTGCAGAAAGGGATATCAGATAATTTCTGCTCCCTCTCCCATGTGGAATAAGTACCCTCTATACTCATGTAAAAGTTAAGCCCAACCAAAATCAATGAACCTGATTTGCATAATATGCTGATATATTATGGTCTGCTCTGTTTGTTCTACCAAATACTCAAAAAAAAATGTAGCGAACCAAATCTGCCACCATAATATGCAAAGGCAAATCTGTCTATACAGTTTGCGGTTGGACTCAACTTAAAAGTATGTGCAGTCAAACCCGGTTATATCGCCGGCCTGAGGGTTTGCCAAAAAGCATCAAGATAACCCATGATCGAGATAAACGAAAACCAATATGGCGTCAATATAATAACATGAGCTTGAAATTTCATTATGTACATGATCTGCATTAATAAATGATAATGTACATGCAAATATTATTGGATGTTTATTTTTACACAACAGCGTTGCCACGATTTGTTTGATGAAGCGATTGGAATGCTATAAAAATAAACATACATGTTTGTTAACAACAAACGTCATATGTACATGAACTAACAGCAGAGGTTTACCAGTATACAATAAAAACCACCATCAATTCTTGATACAAACCTTTATTATATTCTCCAACATTGCAAACACAAAGATCACACACAAAATCACAAAAAACATGCAGGGTGTAGTTCGTTTTTACAAAAAGCTAACCAGTGTCAAAATTAAATTCCTGAGTCATTTCTCTCTGACAGCTCTGAAAAGTATCATAAACAGAATAGCTATAGCATTTTATCCTTCAGACAAGATCAATAAGAGTGAGTGAACTGTCATTGGAGTGAACGACCATACAGACCGTGATCACGTGCTACGTGAACTCAGCATATGCAAAGTTAACCAAGTATGATCATTTTATTGATAAGTCATAAGCTAGCATAAACAACCAATTGCAAAAAGTACATGTAAATTAAAAAAATCAAAAGACCGTATTCTTGCAAAACAGTATCTCTATTCCCACGAATGAAACTTACACGAGACAACACCTGGCAATATTGGACTGTATATATTACTGTAGCATAAGTTAACACCAAATATAGGGATTCTTTCACTCCTGTATTTTGAGAAATAATTATTTTTAATTATGCAAAAGTTATTTATTTGTTGTTTGCTATTTCTTCTTGCTGAATTTAAGTGTCTGTAACAACCAACAAACAAAAGGATTAGCCATTTCATTAATTTTATCTGTTCTATTCGCGTGTTCAGAAGTTGGTTAGTTGCACTGCTAAGATGGGGTTGTTGATACAAACAAAGGATAATTTGCATACTGATTGATTCCAATGCATTACTTAGGTAAGTTTGTAGTTTCCTTCCGTTCTCCCTTTTATTTATCCAGTCGAAAGTCACGATTGTTTGTACAAATTAAATAACCAAAAAGTATGTCACCAAATGGGACATTTTTGTCACCAATAAGGGGAAAAAAATCGCCAGTGATTGGTCATGGAGATTGAGATAACTGGCGTTAATTGGCAAATTTGGCCCTCTTTTGTGCTTGAGATATTAGGGTTCGGCAACATAAAAGAATCAACATAACTGATTAGAAAATGCTAAGACAAAGAGAGAACTTGGCGGTTCCACTTCTAAAATGCTGACTTAATAGGGTTGGTGAAGTAACCTAGGTCCAGATAAGTGGGTTCGACTGTATATGGTACTTGAGGATGCTATATGACATTTTCATCCTTATGATATCATTAGCAGCTGCCCAGTTTTCTAGCAGTTTATGAAAGAAATTTTGCTGAATTGCAAACAATAATTGGAGATCAAATAACACATGCCCCTCATCAAATAAAGCTGAATTGCAAACAATAATTGGAGATCAAATAATGCATGCCCCTCATCAAAAAAAGCTGAATTGCAAACAATAATTGGAGATCAAATAATGCATGCCCCTCATCAAATAAAGCTGAATTGCAAACAATAATTGGAGATCAAATAATGCATGCCCCTCATCAAATAAAGCTGAATTGCAAACAATAATTGGAGATCAAATAATGCATGCCCCTCATCAAATAAAGCTGAATTGCAAACAATAATTGGAGATCAAATAATGCATGCCCCTCATCAAATAAAGCTGAATTGCAAACAATAATTGGAGATCAAATAATGCATGCCCCTCATCAAATAAAGCTGAATTGCAAACAATAATTGGAGATCAAATAATGCATGCCCCTCATCAAATATGCATCAGCAGATCAAGCTGTATGAACTCTGACACCTGTTTCACTTGATCAGTCAATCATACATGTCCAAAACATAAACAATTGCATACCAAAAACAACACATAATTGCAAAAATGACTCAAAACTCTATTCAGGTTCTCTAAATCTTAATATATATATATATAGGTAGACTTTTAGGGAATTACACAACATTTTCAGTTTCCGCAACTAGTCTATACAAGCTGGTTGTATTTATAGTGTTAGCACATGTGAAGACAGAAATGTAGAGGTTTACAAACACAACGTTTTTGTGTTTATTTGTTTGTCGTAACTATGTTTTGTATTTGCCTTTGAAAAAGACTCATTAAGAGTCGAAAGCGCTTAGGCTAGTTAGTTACTAGTTTCGTACTGTTCGTCGTCAGTTTATTGCATCTATATATATATATATATATATATATATATATATATATATATATATATATATATATATATAAGCACTAACAGATTATTCTCATCTCTTTTTAATTAAAAGCATATGCATTTTGAACTAAAAGTTGAGAATAAGAATACAATGTTATAGGACATTACCCACAAGCTGTAGTCAATAGAGACAAATTCAGCTAGTCCAGACATTACTGATCTAAATTGATATTTCTTAATCAACAATCTTGACTAGCCTTAGCTGCCAAAATTAGTTTGTGATACTTAGTAACACTTGCTTTCCTCACTCAGCTTTTCCAACTGTTAAATCCAATCTTGAATGTCTTTTGTGTCAAAACTCTCCCTGGTTATAATGCTATTCATTATAACATGATTCTGGATGTAACAGAGTATGGACCAATATTAAACCCATGCACTTAAATTGGTCTTTCAACTGTAAGACAATATAGGTTCAAAGCTACTGAAAACTTCTCAAATCCAGTAATCACAAAAAGATAAAAATTGCTTTCTTTACCATCTGTAGGAAATATAGATGAAAGGAAGAAACACTCGCCACATACCTCCATCGATCACCACAACTCAACTATCATTGTTTATTCAAGTTCATCTTAAGCAATACATCAATAAGAATAATCACATTTGAAGAGAGCTATGGGAGGATTTTTTGTAGTAATGTGATTGGGTAAATATTCTCTGAGAAAAATAGTTTACCAGAAGATAGTGCTTTCTCCCTTGAATATATTCCCTGATTATAATATTGTCAAAAGAAATGGTGTTTACAGTAGGCAATGCAAAGCAATCTACCTTAACCCTGATTACCCTTCAAAGGAAAAGACTGTTCCCTATATGAGCATAAACCACAGTCCTAAAATGATACCAGCACAACAGTACCTATAAAAGAAAAATGAAGCAATATGGCTCTTCTTTTTCTATCCAAGTGAAATTCCAGGTAAATCCAATGATAGTGATTTTGTAAATCCAAGGGAAGGTTTCAGCAGGTCTAGGGATGTCTTGACTTGCAGCTACCAAACATACCAGATTCAATTCTTGTCTCTGTGTTTCTTGTACACAAAAAAGCTTGAGAAGGTCAATTGTGCCTGCCAACCATTTTCTTATGTTTTATCTCAGATCAAAACAATTTGAAAACAAAAGAAACTTGCAGAGTTAGCACTGATTTCATGAGCTGAGATATTCATCAGGCATATCTAATAGTATGTGATCATGATGAAGATTTTTAATGCAGCTTTAACAATTTTTCATTCTAATCACTACGATGTCTGCAGAATGGTAGTTTACAGTGATGTCTATCACTGAGGTATCATGCTGCAAATATGTACCACCCAGTCACATTATCCTGACACCAGGCTGACCAGTCCTAACACTATTCTCCTAATGCTGTGCACAGAGCAAGGCAGCTGTTAGTACCATTTTTACAAGTCTCAGGTATGACTTGGCTGGGGTTCAAACCTGCAAGCTGCCACTTCTGACGTGAATGCTCTATCTAGGGCTTGAATTTTTATATTATCTTTCCCTGGCTTCACCAGCAGAAAGAGTTATTATAAAGTCCCAAAGTACTTCTTATCCAATGCGAGTACATGAGAAAGCTTGCCATAAGCTTCTCGTTTTTTCTGAGATTTTCCTGGGTTCTTCCTCCACCAATGATACCGGCTGCAATGTATAACTGATCTTGTGCTAAAAAAATGGCATTAAACTTTTAAACAACAATAACAACAACTTCTTATCCACTGCAAGTAATGTCTGAGAACACAAAGTCTGTCCTTCACTGCCACCTCTTAAACTTGTCAATGGAGGAGAGGGCATGGATGACTTTTTAATGCTTGCTCACAAGGACCATTTTTGCTTCCGAGTCTATATTTTCATTAAGAGAAAGGCATGGATAACAGTCTTCATTTCTAGTATGTGTACCAGCTGTTCCCCTGGCTCCCACGTATCGCTTGACAGTAGTGAAGGTCAGAAGTACATGGGCACAACAACCATATGCACTAGCATAGGTGCCTATCATTATTTCTGCCTGACCAATGATGCAGGAATAATCAAATCTCAGACATGATCATGACAGTTTGATCAAGGGGCCTTGAAATGGGGTGCCATTGTGCTCACAATGTCTGCATAAAAAAGACCACTAAGTGCAATCAAATCATACTGATTAAAGCAAGGAGTTCCAAAAAGCAGGACTCTTGCTAAAATCAAAGTCCTGTTGGAAATGGACTTGATGTGCTGGACAATTATGATTACATGAACATGAGAAAGTCACAACAGATTCTGGTTGGTTAAAACTTCTTTGTTTAGATGGACAACATTTTGGAATGGATAGAGGTCTTGACTATTCCTGCTTCTCTAGAAAGCCTGGATGATATAAAGAGAGAGAACTCACCATGTGTTATCTGGGTATACTGCCATTGTTGTAAACGGGTCAATCTGAACAGGGTGATGATGTAATGCAATATTTCAGTAAAATCCCAAAGACTGATGTTGAGGCCCAATGGAGAACTTTGAATTGATAAAGTGTCACAGAAAGCAAAGACAGAAAATGTTCATGATAGGGATGTAAAAATATGCATCCATCAGATCTAGACTGACAGCATACTCGTTCCATCAAAAGAGGAGGTGACTCCAGCTGATGATTGGTTTTAATTTTAATTTGATTTGTGCAGAAAAATAAATATCCTTGAATAAAATCCCTGGGATTGTGGTCTCTGAATAGGCCAATATTCCTAATATAATATGATTGGGGAAGGTATCTGCTTTGTACCCTGCCTTCAATTTCATTACCTAGCACAATTACAGTATATAACTTAATTCCTTCATATCATACACTTTACAAGCAATAATAATAATATCATACACTTTACTCAGTCTCTACAAACTGAAATTTGGAAAAATGCTGTCATGAATGCAAGTACAATCTCCATTCATGCCATTTTTGGAAGGCAGAGAAGCCTAACTGTAATAATGAGGTAATCAATTTGGACTCTTACACAGGCAACAAAAGTCATTTTATATACTGTTTTTAACATGCAAAGCTATTTTTTCTAATTAAAACACGCTTATTAAAACAATTCATTTCTACTGGCAATTTCACTTACCTCCTGAACCAGGTGGTTTATTATCTGACTGCTTGAACTGTCGTTTCAACTGTTCTACTAATTCTGGATTCTGCTGCTGCATTTGCTGAGCTAGTTGTTGGCCCCTGAAATAAAAATAGTAGTAAGAGCCAATTCCATGGCTTGAAATGGATAATCCTCTTATTCCATACCCCACCCACCTCTCAACACTGACCCAGGGACCATAATATTAGAGTTGTGTCTGTATGTTAAGAGTTTGGTCAAGAAATATTGAAGAACATCAGTCTTTGCAATTTTTGTGTATTTAACAGCCAACTCCCACCCTAGAAACTTGGGTAAAGAGTGGCAAAAAATATACCTTTCTCCCAAGTGGCTAAAATCTGGACTTATTACCTTTTGAAATTTTGGAGAGTTTCTACCCTGCAATTTATGAGAGAGAGTTATGGATGGATAACAGCTACACAGACATGCATGGCGTTGATGATGACAATGGTGATGATCATCACAAAATTATTTAAAATCAACAACTTAAACCAGAATTAAGTGCAATACTTTCCAACAAATTTGCAAAAATCAAGCTTTTTTTCTTTCTAATATATGGGTGTACCCTGAATCATCAGGGAATTATATAAAATGACCAATAAATAGGTATGCACCACACCACAAATGCAAGTAGATGTTCCCATTAGGACTATATATATATATATATATATATATATATCTATATATATATATATATATATATATATATATATATATATATATATATATATATATATATATATATATAACCCAATTTTGGCCAAGAAATCTTCTAGCTTGGACAGCCCACCAAATTAAAGATATAATTTGTCATTATACATGATGAAATATAAAAGAGAAAACTTTACAGGAGACTGGAAGAGAATATGTTATCAGATTTTACCAATCAATCCTTGTATGCATTCTGTTTTGTAGAGGAAAGGGAGTGCAGTTTATGGTAATCACCTTCACATTCAGACTGCCCAAATATTTATAAACATATACCCAATTCCTTTCAATTAGATATCAAGTTTAAGAAACACTCAAAGCCCTATCAAGACAATATACAGTTCGTCTATATTATTGCAAACAACAGTAATGTCTTCCAAAATATTAGAAAAAGTTCAAAATTAATAGATTTTCTTCAACATTCTTATTCAGTTAGTGCTATATTGTGATTTTGATGTATGTCTACTTTTATGATCAATAAGCCAATTTGACGATTTTGCATTTGACACATTCATCAATAAAAAGTTGATCAATGAAATCCTTTGGCGAATAGCATATTCTAAGCTGATTGGAAATGGCTAAGAATTGAAATATTTCAACACATAATTTAAAAAAAACCATCTGCAACACAGGTTAATATAAATGCAGAGTTAAATCTAATGTGAGACAACTGCCATGTCCTCCCCACAGTTTAAAGAATATTTTGATAAAATGTTTTACATCTGAAGTAGTCCTGAGAGTCCATCTGGTGCACCACCACTGCTGCTACCACCATTACTACCACCACCACCACCACCACCACTGCCACCATTTGGTTGTTGTGTAGCACCAGACATCATCTGGGCCATCCTGAAATGAAATAGTAGAATTATATTCTAAAAACTACTGGGCATACTACACAAACACTACACAAGAACTGTGCCATTCACAACAACTATCTAAAACTTCTCCATAAAGGACACTTTCTCAAAGGGACATTTCTGGAAGCATTATTACACAATAAGTAATCTCTCTAATTCAAGACTGTTAGCTAGTATTGAATTTTTTGCTGGAAAATATTCTTCATCCTGATGATAGTGTTATGTTTAATGGGCCATTTTCTTGTACTAATATTTTGACTCTAATGCAGCATACAGACCACTATTTTCTCAACTTATTTTCAAGAATTTGTACCATGTTGATAGTTTTATATGTTTATATAATAAAACTCATCTGTTGTTGCCATCCAACACATTATACACAGGATAAAATAATATACATCCTTCAAACATTTTCTAAGGAAAATGAACTTGAAATTAAAAAGATGATTTAGATAATTGTGTATACTTACATTTGTTGCATCTGTGGATTTGTCATAAAATTCTGTGCCTGTAATTAAGAAGAATCATTTGTATCATACTTTATTTTATCATACTGTTATCTATCATAAATATCTTTACAACTTCATTGCAAATAATCAAAAAGAAAGTATTTTAGTCAATACAAGCAAAAGTCCCAAACAGGAATGCTATCACATACCTGGCTTACATAGCTTAAAAGCTGATGTGACGTGATTATGATTTTTAAGGTAGCTTTTGCAATTTTTCAGTCATATTGCTACATTTGTCTGCAGTGTGGCAGTTTACAGTGATGTCAAGCTGACCATTCATTATATAGGCAAATGCAGTATTGTGAGATCATAAGTACATGTAGATCCTGCTCATCATCAAACTCATCCAAGATCACCACATCAGTACATGAAGAACTTGCTTATTATCAGTCATCCAAGATCTTAAGTGTATAATCCCAAATATAAATGAGACCATTGCTGATCTGAATTATGGCTTCCAGAGTGATAACAAGCCAATCTGATGCAAAATCACATCATTAATATGAATAGATCCAAGACTTTCATGACAAGCTCATATTTAAAATTTGACTCCATAATGATACCAAGCAGATGTTGATGGAGAACAATGTACATCTCGCATAACACATGATGGATGATGGACCCATGACCAAAACAGAAGCTCACACCATACACTAAAATTCCTAATCAAATCATACCTTCATTTGAAACAATGATTGCCTTAAAAGCCAAGTTTCCATAGGTCCAATACAGCTGTCTTTTTCAATTTACTTAAAAGGGAGAAATCTTTAGAATATCACTGGAACTAATGAATATCACTGGAAATGAGGAAAAATGAACTTATTTATAAAAACATTTCTCTCACTAAATGCCTGTAAGAAATGTCAGTCAGTCATAAGTTGAGAGTCACAGCATAACATCTTATAGAGTTTCTAATACCTTAAAAGGTATTTCTGTGCTGGAAAGAGTTGTTTGTTTGTATGCTGGAAAGAGTTGTATGTTTGTATGTATGAGAAACAAGTGCTTTCTATCTAACCAGTTTGTGGATTACCTCAAAATCCAAAGAGGACTTGCTGCAGGTGGCAAGATTATGGGTTGTAAATAAATTACCCAACATCAGAGTGTTTCCATCTTTAAATCCTATAGATTTCACTGTAAATTGTAGTGTAATTCAGAGAATACCATATAGAAATGAATGGAAAATGGTCAATAGTTTGTGTGTACTATAGAACATAATGCAGTTTATTAGTTATTTGTTATCCACCTGGTATATTCATCTTGTCAATTTACTGCTTAGAAGATAGAGTTGGACGAGCAGCAGAGGGAGACTTAGAAGAAACAAAGAAAGACAACAACTGGAAATAAGTGAAGAAATCACCAGCCTCATTCAAGATTCCACATGACTCTTTCATTTGTTACTCACCATGTTCATTATTGCTGGATTATTCAACATTGACCGTAAATCAAAATTTCCTGCACCCATTGGTCCCATGGAAAAGCCAGCCTGTAAATATTAACCACAATGAAAGGCTGACATTCACTGTTAAAGCTTCTGAGAAAAATAAAATGAGCATTGAGTCTTGAAGTTGAATTATCACAACATTAAAAAATGCATAAAGTTTTATTTATGCCATGAACTTAAGTTACATCAAGTTTAGGAATGAAACTGACAACTCTGCAAATTGATTATAGGTTCAAATTATACATCATAATTATCTTGTGTCAAAGTTGTCTCTAAATGATGGGAAAATATGAAAAGATGACCTATTGATCTATACATTGTGGAAATAGATGAAATTAATGTTTGATCAACAACATTAAAAAGAAAATTCACCTTGTTGCACCAAAATAAGTCACAAGACAACAATCACAAAAAAATTAAGTCAGAAAGATTCATGAAAATCATGCTGTTTGGGCATTTAAAAAAGTATTCCTGTTAATCAATGAAACACAAGTCCCTTAAGCAGACTGATGACATACTGGCTGAAAAAGAATATCCAAATGACATACTGGCTGAAAAGAATTTCCAAGAATCCAAGATAAGATGGTTTCTTCTGTTTAAACTGCTGACTGTTAAAACATTCTGAAACAGTAACAAAATTTTCCAGCTGACTACCGTGGTGGCCATGTTTCAAGTGTGATAATGGCACTATTTTCACTTATGCTGTTGCTGTTTTTTTTTTATTGCTTTGGGGTTTAATGCCATTTCTCAATGCAAGATTGGCTATATAGGGCAGCTAATATAACTGCTGGAGAAAGAACCCTGAAAACACTGGAAAGAACTACTGGCCCATGGGAAGTGACCACTTTCTTCTAACATACCTACATTGGCCTGAGACTTGGAACCAATGTAGATAGACATAGGTGAATTAAGGCAAGTGCTTTAGACAACTTGGCCACCCGGGGCTCCTTTTCACTTATGAACAACTAACAAAATAAATATTCATTGGTGAGAATGACCATAACGTCAAATCACGTGGTCACTGTTTATGTTCTGGTCAAAATCTGCTATTTAACGTAGGTCGTAACTATCATATTCTCCATTCGACAACAAATGTCAGTCTCTGATATCGTTGAGTACATGCTCGAGTAGAATCACAACCATGAAAGCTTCAATAACTTAGGTAAAGGCTCAGATACTGATGTAGGAAGCCATTAGTTTTTATAAATTAACAAATCAGCTGATGTAGTGGTGTAGACACCGACAAAGAACTTGTAAATTTTGAGTATGTGAAATTCCCACTATGGTTGATCATGCAGCTACACTGATTTGATAGTGAACAAGTTCTCTCAAGATTTTAAAGAAGATACAAAATTATTTTGTGAAAAATAATTATACAGCTATAATGACCATATTTTACTCTCAAATTTTTCCATACATAATATATGTGTGCCAAAAACATAAAATGGTTAAAATTGCTGTTAAACGTAACATACACTTTTCTGCTTAACAGGCCTATGTGTAGCGGACTGCACTGAGTAACTTTGCTACATGCATTATCGAAGGGCTAAAAAGCCATACATTCTATGAGGGAAAGGGTCAAAGGAATATTTCAACTTACAGCTGCTGCCTGCTCTCGAAGCTTCTGTTCAGCAATCTCAAGGTTGTTCATATAACTCTGGTTCCCTGGGTCCAGCTCTAGTGCTTTCCTGTAGCATTCTACTGCACTCTCATGGTCATCTTGTGCTGTGTATGCAATGCTGCAAGTTACAATATTCCATTACCTCAAAAATACCATAAGTTAACATGAATGGCACATTACATGCCCCCTTCCCTGTGTTTAATAGTATTCTATGTAGCTACTCGTATGGCATGGTTGACTTGCAAGTTATTGCCTTTTTAGTCTCAATGCTTGTCTTCAATGTAGGTGATATTTAATCTTTGGTTAAGGTTTGTGGTCTTAAATAACCTTACTGTACAAAATACATTATCAGACTTGTTATAAGCTCTGACCTTATGACATCAAATTCTACAGGTTTCATTATTACCTTACATGCAAGTCATAAATAAAGTTTAGCCATGGTAATTACTGATAATCCAAAACAAAGGTTATTTTGCAAAAACCCATTTTGTTTTAGTCACACTGGCCCCAACCCTTGATTTTGACCCCCAAACCAATAGGCTTTTCTCTTATCTGACAACTAAGTGATCCACAAACTTTGGTGAAGGTACATGTACTAATGTCTCAATGAAATGTTTTTTCCGTCCAACTGCAAAGACATGTTATTGTGGCACAAACAATATAAAACATTTCCTTCAATCAATCTGGCAACTTGGTATAAAGTGTATATTTATTTTTATTTGTTTTTCAAATCATAATGAAATTATTATTGTGAAAAAGAAATATTTGTTTTATTCTTATAAGATAATTATACATGATATAAATGTAACAGGTACATAACAAAAGCTTTAATTTTTTTAAAGTACTGAAGCCATACTAGAAAATCTGATAATTAACAAGTATGCATAGCTTTAAAAGAACAGAAAGATTTTTTTTTTGTCCTTTTGAATCAAATTATTATCGTCTAGTTTGTCTGGATGTTCATTCCTCCACACTGATTGCCAGCAATATGTTTTATCTTTGACCTGATTTTCGTCATCGAAAATGACACTATAATGAATATATTATTTTGTCTAATAATTGAAGCTTTCTTTAACGCATGAGCTTAAAGAATCTTGCAATCAGGTAAGAATTTTTCAGAAATATTGCTGAAAATATTTTCCAATGAATCTTATGCTGACGCTACTGAATCCGCCATTTTCACAATAGCTTGTGACCAGCAGCAACACTAACTATGTGGGCAGAGCTTATCATTCAAAATTGGTTGTTGTTGTTGTTGTTGTTGTGCTTAACGCTATTTTTCAGCACACGATAGGCTATACATGGCGGCCAGTATTAATGGTGGAGAAAGAAACCGGGAAATCCGTGGAAAGAACCACCAATCCACGAAAAGCTACTGGCAAGCTTTCTCACATATCCACATTCGCAGACTCTTAGACTCAAACCCACGCTGACAGAGGTGAGATGACAGTGATCCATAACAGAGAGTGCTTTAGACAACTTGGGGCTCCCCGTTCAAAATTGGAACTGTCCATTGGTTATTATAGATTGCCACTCAAATACATTCACTCTAGATTAATGAAGAATCTAAAATTCATTACACATATGGATAGTGTTATCGTTCCATATTTGAACCAAACACGTGATCAAAGCAATTAGCGGTGTAGTAGCAATATCTGATGTGTTTACACTTAGTTAATTATAATTACAACCATAGTTTTAGCTACTGTGCAGCATTTTAATATGTCATTAAGCTTTCTAATTAAATACTAATTTTAATATGTCATTAAGCTTTCTGATTGAATACTAACTCTAAATCACTTATATAAAATCTCAAAGTGATTCTCAAGCAGTTATCAATATAATATGAGAATGAAATTTGCCAGCATCCTTGTTTTTAATATCAGGCAAACATAAAATGAAAAAAAAAATCGAAGAAGCAACATAATCAATTGTTCAGAATGAGCTGATGAGTGTTCCAGATGCAACCATTCATATCCTCTGAAAATGATCCACAATGTCATAAGATGTACGACAACATCATCAGAAAACAGGACCAAAAGATCAACAAGACATCTTCAATGTATTCACAGACACAAAGTGATCAACATTTTCTCCATAGTGAAACCAATGACTGATTTTTTCAGCTGATGATCTACTATTCCGCTCTTAATGTGATCACTGTTTCATGGTGAAGTTTTTCATTAATTCTATATATTACCAAGTGCATCAACTGAGACAACAGTTCCTGCAAGAAATCAGATCTTTGAAAGCAGGTCTGATTCCAGTTTATCTTATAACAGATTCAGAACTATCAGCAATTCAAGCTTTCCAAAACATATTCCAAACAACAATAATCACTGGCTGTATGTTTCATTTTGCAGTCTGAAGCTTTTATTATTGAGATGATACTGATTTTGCACATCATACCAAACAACTTTTGCCTAGCATTTTTGCGAAATGTTGACATTCTGATAGAAGATCCAGTGCATCTTCATCTCTTTATGTTTACATGAATATAATTTAATTTAAAAGCCAATCAAACTCTTGAATCAATATTCGAGTCCTCAACAACTTGCTGCACAGCAACAATGCAACCAAGGAGTGGTACAATAACATCAGTGACAACAAAACTCCCACACAAACTACACAAACTACAAGAGGAGCAACATAGCACCCAACGTCATCATCGTCAATTAGCATTGGTTGTAGAGGTCAAAAATAAGAAAACTAATATCCACATCAATGATGTCCAACTACAACAATCAAGTTCCAGTGACATATTTAGGAGACATTGTGTGTTATTAATATTAATGTTGTCTGTTAATTTGTAACATACTGTCCATAGGCCAATGTTAATGTTATATAGATCAACTATTTAGACTTAAAAATGGTTGACAATATGTTTAAACAACATTTTAAAATTTTTGTTTCTATTAAACCATCTGGATTCTCTGCATATTAATTTTAAAACTGATTTATTTTACACTCAACAAATTTACAATTTATTTTTATGTATACAATTTGTGTTATGCTATAATCATTTTATCTGTGAAAATATTGTCTGATGATATTTCATCCTCATGATATTTTGCCCACTATGACTTAAAGCCCATCAAAATGCAATGCTAAGAAAAACCAAAAAACAAAATAATCACTCCTTTGTTTGTGCCTGCTTTTTGCAGTGATCAATCACAGGACTTGACAATAAATATAAACTACAAAGAAAATTTCAAATCACACTTCCACATCTAGTATGCTAAAAGATCATGAGGCCTTCTGAAAATAGAAAGATGTCAGTGGTGTTATGTAAATCAATACTATCTGCCTTAATTCTATCCATGATTATAGGTTGTACTTTAGGTTAATGTTTAGATAGCTAACTTCTGTCCATGTTGTAATTTATAGGCAAGTTGTTTACTAATAAATGAGACCAAGGCATACATGCCAACCTCTGGTGAGGAAAAAGCGTAATCCATGTGGACAAAAGGAGGAATCTGAGCAGAAAACGCTTCATCCACATATAATAACATTCAATGCACATATGTACTAAACAAGAATATTTTGGCATCAGGAAGCATCCGTTCGAACAAAGGACCAAAGTTGTATTCTACCACTAGTTGTAGTAGTGTTCTATTAAGAGCTTTGTGAATAACGCTCCTGCATTTATAAAATTTGTTTCCACAATTTAGTCCTGCTGTAAAAAAAGAGGTTACCTTAGTACTGGAGTTAACCGAGGTCGAGATAGTGGATTTGACTGTAGTAAAAAGAGCTAATTCAAGGTGTATTTGTTCTACACTATGACCAATATTAAAATCCTTTCCACACAGCCTGCAATTGGCATAAAGCTACCCTAGAATGGCACTGTATTGTGTTATTCTTGTATTCATCTCTAAGTCGTTTTTTTCCGGGTTTTTTTTTTAATTCTAATCCATCTGTGAAATCATTTAACATTTTTGCTGTAACATATGCATCAACTAGAATAAATAGGAAAATTTTACTGCCAAATTCCTACAGAATGGTTCTGTATCTCACATTATTTTTAGCAAAGAATATGTGAGCAAAGATTAAAAATTAGAAAACCAGTTTGTTCTGTCCTAAGCAAGATAGCTGCTATAAATAGAAACAGAGGTCTTCTTGGAAATAGGGCAGCTGCTATAAATAGAACATAACACATAAAAAGGTCACCGCTTCTTGACAGACAAGTGTACTTTTATATCATAGTTACAAAGAAGCCGTCTTTTCTAGAATACATTCTGTGTGATTAGTGGGATGTTAGTAAAAGAGAAAACAAATTAGAATTTTTTTGGAGGGGGATATAACGAAAAAGAGTAATTCAAATACATTTACGCAGAAAGTGTAATTTAATGAAAAAAGCATAATGATTATGCTAAAAGCGTTATGGTTGGTATGTATGCCAAGGTCTAGTCTTATTACAAAAACTGAATGTTCTATAAAAGAACTTTTGAACCATATCTTGGTCATTTCAATCTTTTATATTGGATTAAGGTAAACAAATTTAACCAATTTCTATAAATATTATTATGGGGCATCTCAATGGCTAGGGTAATGGACTAGTGATCAGTGAGTTGTGGTTTTAAATTGTATCAAGAACAGCCGCATCTGTCGCCATGCTGTCTCTGGAGAAGGCATTTATTCCTCAGTATAGTAGTCCCTCTCTTATACTGCCAACCCTTCTGGCATTACAAGACGGATCGCCTGTCCAGAGGGCAACTAAGTTTTTGTGAGAAGTATATGTTATGCACATAGTAAGAAAGCTACATTATTCAAAGCATTAATATCTTCATTTAAAAGTAACATCATTAAAAAATTCTTCTTGTTATAATAATAGACTTATTTCAACAGAATATGCATTAATAGTTCTTATTCTTTGCATAAGCATGAATGCAGGCAGGTGTTGTCATGCACATTGCAAAACCATTCAAAAACACCATTTAAATCTTGGAACATACATAATTCTCATTCCATTTGCTCCATTTTCCCACTTCTGCTAAATAACTTCCTTATCGCTTATGATGTTGTTTATTTGAGTCTTTTCAGCATAAAATTGTTTTACTTGAGTCTTTTCTACCTAAAATTGTTCTGCAAGTCCCCCCATCCCCCTCACCCCATGTCGTTGAGTAGAGTAACAGACTTTCTTCTAAAATAATGCGTATATGTAGTGCAGACGAAATGCCTTCTTCATAAAGCGATGTTTTGTCTGGTGATTTTTCGGTCTTTGTCTGGTACCCCATTTTATTCAAGGTTAATTTCTCTGCACAAAATCTATTTTTAGCCAATGCTGATCCTGATATGATCTTGACAATTACGTCCGGTTATAGTCATCAATGTTGTCAACTACAAGACTGATAAAACAATTTTTCTCCATTTAAACAAAATGCCATGTTTTCAAAGACAGCAATTTCATCACGTGATTAATTAGTCGCAGTTTGGTACCCTATTTTTTTACATTTCTTGACACTAAGTGAAAAGTCAAAACAGCTTTGATATGCACGCAGATTTGTCCTGAACAATAGCACCTCATGACCATTAGGGTTGCAAACTTGACAATTATTGTCAATAGTAATAGCCACTAATTATGAAAGTGAACATGCTCAAAATCTTGCTAAGGTAAGCCATAATAGCTATCAAACCATTTTCCCGCTGATGTATTGCACATCAATAACACCACTTCTCAGCTGCTACTACTGTTCAATATTTGTAATCTTAACAATTATTAGAGTGACTGAACCGGATATCACATGATAACATAGCAGTAAGGCCAATCGCATTATGTGTACTTACCTTTTAGCATTAATTAAAATTTTAGTCTTTCTCGGCTTTATGGAATAAATGTGGCTTTTCGTGATGCATAAATGATTTAATATTAATCTAAGTGGTACATGTACTTTAGTCAACAATTCTTTCAGCAACGAAAAACTGACATGGAGAAACACAAATCGGATTACTTAACACATGTTATAGAATAAAATACTGGTTCTGGATACATATTAAAAAAATAAAATGTGGCCACTTGTGAGGGGTAAATTTGATATTTTTGCACTAATATGTTGGCCACTGATCGCGTTAGCAGGATGGTCTTTTGTGAAGGGTAGTTTTGAACACAAACTCGTCGGTGCTTACAGATTCTGGCTGAAAGGAGTGGGTGGCCGCTGATTTGACGGGTGTCAGGTGGCTGCTATAGAGGGGAACCACTGTAATATGGCACAATAAATCTTTCCTGTGTTGATGTGTCAATCAATTAAATAAACTATAATACTTCTTAATTAGGTATTATCACAGAAAAAAACTTTAATTTGATAAAAGAAAGAAAAGATCTACAGAAAAGACTAGCTACTCACCCCATTCTACCATAAGCTTTACTGTACTGTGGATCTATTGACAAGGCTTTATTACAATCTTCAATGGCCTGCTGATGGTTATTTAATTTACTATATGCAGCAGCTCTGAAAAGGTGAAGGACATAATATAACAATGCTTAAGGATGTTTGGAGGACAAAGGTCATGTTAAAATACACCATAATATTATAGTGTTTTTCTTATTTAAATAAAAAATATCAAGGCTGAAAGAATCGACGTCCAAAGTAAGAGGCCCAAATGGGTCCAATATCACTCACCTGCCTGACATGTGCTTAATAGCTGGTGCTCTAAATTTTTGTATTTTGCATAGGGTTAGAATTTTAAAGAAAATAAAAATGTCTCCAGGTTTCCTCACTGGTTATGCTGGTATTTAAAAAAAACCTTGCATATCTTATGTATTGTTCAAAGACCCTTTAATTCCCTTTATTCTGGTGTATGATTGAAGGGTGAAATATGGGTTAAAGAGTATACAGCTTGGCCTTACTCCAGATGTGAGTCTTTCAAAAAAATGCAAGCTCCAGTTGGTCATTTTCACTTCCTGAACTTTACAGGTAAATTGCATAAATAAAAAAGAGCTGATAACTCTTTTTACATTTTATATATTTGGTAATTAATTCATTGCACTTTCAGAAACTGGGATTGTCTAGTCTGGCAAAATTCATTTTCCCTATTTTAATAGCTGCTAAGGATAATTACTTTAAACAATTTCAGGCTGATTTTCAAGAACAAGAGAGCAGTCATTTTAATTAGCAGTGATCATTTACAATTTCCAAAAGTACAAAATCCAAAGAAATGTCAGCCACATTACATCAAAGTAGCATTGAGGGTATGCAAAAACTGTGCATGTTTTAAATGCAAACAACTTCACAATCTGAAATGTACATAATAACTGGTGAGCGCCCCCTTAACCAAATGTATGAGCAGATGCCAAAAAAATCGGGGTTAGTAGGCTGCTTTCTGTAGAAATTCCTCAAATCCTGTTGACTACATATCTCATCAAAATAATGTTTCAAGATTTCTCAAGTTTTAGTATCTTCACCTATATTTGGAAGCACATCAGCATCACTGATGCATTCTGTTACAGTGTCTGTCATTTGGTGTCTGATCAGCATCAACTGTGAAAATCTGAAAGCCATTCATGCAAAGATGCATTCTGTCACAGTGTCTGTCATTTGGTGTCTGATCAGCATCAACTGTGAAAATCTGAAAGCCATTCATGCAAAGATGCATTCTGTCACAGTGTCTGTCATTTGGTGTCTGATCAGCATCAACTGTGAAAATCTGAAAGCCATTCATGCAAAGATGCATTCTGTTACAGTGTCTGTCATTTGGTGTCTGATCAGCATCAACTGTGAAAATCTGAAAGCCATTCATGCAAAGATGCATTCCATCACAGTGGTCAAATTATGTTCAGCACTTTCTAAAAAGTCAAAGTTTTTAAACTTTCAGTAACAACATCCATCTTTTATACTGATCTGAGTTCTGCTGAGTGACTTTTAAGAATTTCTAGGTTTCTCTACTTTAAGTAAAATTAGCCATATTTGATGATGGATCAACATTATTTGTAAAAACATCTAACAGCTATTTATGCCAGAATGCTTAGTCAATTTCAGTACAAAACACACACATTATTACATAATGATAAGAAAGAACGGGAAAAGGGGATATCCTCAACCAATTTATTCTTATGTATGAAAAATCTTTTTGTTTTTTATTTCCTGAAATCTGTTTCAATAAAGCAAGTGATCCCTGTACATTCACATTCATACACATAAACACACAGTTTAAAATAGTGTAATCATAATGTTCAGCTTACAATAATTTAATTAATAAATTTAGAGCTCTATAATCTACACATATAGTAACTGCCTGAAAGCAATTCCTCAGTATACCAGAATGCCCTCATTTGGAAGTTTCAAATTTTTCCTTCATTAATATCATCACAGTAAACCAATTTCTTTCAACTCCAAATACCAGAACAAATTTTGGTCCCAAATTTAAAATTACCCTTAAAAGAAACTTTAAAACAGAAACTCATTTTAAACTCTGAAATGTATTTACATGTGTTTGCTAAATTCCTGAAACATGCTGGAACTGATTAGTTATGGTTTGGAAGTACTGCAGTAGGTTTATCTGTGAGACAATGTCCCAAGGGCACAGCACATAAAATTAAAACAATACCTGACACATTGATCGACACCGATTAAAACTTAATAAAAGGGCTAGTTTTGAAGCCTCTGCACCATAAAAATTTGCCAGTTTTAAGAGTGAATTATTAATAGCTACAAAGTTTATATGTAAGCAATTTAATAAAGATTAAGTTTACCTGCTTAGAATCAATTGTTATCAATGTTATTCATTTGTACACATGATCAACAGAACATTTTTAGTTTGTTTTTTTAATTCAATATCAAGGCTTTATTAACCATGTATGTGGCCTCTTCTTTGATGCTTTACTGACAGAGATTGACAAATCGGTATTCTAAAAGTCCTATTCAATCAATTTGTTCTTCACCTGTGACCAGTACCTGTGATAGAGTATTATTTATAATTTTAATGGACTTGGAGTAAGTAAAGTTATAAAAGCATCAAATGTTTCTTGTGACGAGGACAGTATTTCTATGTGGGAGAACTGTATTTTTATTCATGTGACAGTATGTGATCTTCAGAACTAATGTTGTTCAGCTGAATTCGTCATTAAATGCATGTAGAGTTAAAAAAAAAAAATTTCAATTGTACACACTTATACATGCACAGACACTGATGCTTGCTTGCTTGCTCTCTCTCTCTCTCTCAAAAAAAAAACAAAACATTTTGTCACATCTGCAAATATCTCAGTAAACAGAAAACTTCTCAAAAGATTTTCCCCCAAGGATTTTCAATTCTAAAGATGTCACAGTGAGTGTATGTGTGTGTGTGTGTGTGTATATATATATATATATATATATATATATATATATATATATATATATATATATATATATATATATATATATATATATATATATATATATATATATATATATTCACCTTGCTGTAACTTGTATTTGATCTTCATTTCATACCTGTTACAATAGTATACAGCATTTTTACTATCAAGTTTCAATGCCTGTGTATAGCACTCCAATGCATCAGAAAACTTCTCCACTTTCATAAAGTCATTCCCTGAAATGAAACAAAACAGGGTCATAACAAACTTTCCAAAATTTAACTAAACTGATAAAGAATACTGGCTACACCTGCTTTACCTCCATATCAATCCTTAAAAGCACTGGTGTAAGGGGTGCTCATGGAGGCATAGTACCTCTGGCAGGGTAGCAGTTGTAGCTAGTCCATTTTTGGTCCCCATTTGGCGATCAGCTCTCACCTGTGGCTCCAAGAAGCTGTAGTATGAGCAGTAGCAACACCATGGTCAACGGCTTCAACTGCCCAGCTAAACAAGGTTGAGGGTATTTGACAAGGTCTCAAAGTCTGTACCTGGCATACTACGTGTAGGAACCACCAGCTGGTCAATAGACAGGAAAGCAGATCCAGCAAAGCAATGTGGATTGCTAAGAGCCTGGTTAGACATGCAGGATGCTTTGGTCATCCACTGCATCCAGTTTCCATTCCAGCCATCTAGACTATGTCTTGCCACTGGACAAAGTGGGTCTCGGACAAGATAGTGCAGCTAATGCAGCACAACTCTCCTTCAATTTAATCCAACTCATGTGCAAGTCATTTATGTCAACACCCATGAATTGATGACATGAATGGTCCACATCACCAATGGACGAACATCATTATCATCATCAATCGTTAAAAGCAACTAAAATGATCCAATCTTTGAGAGAGTGAGGGTGGATAGGTAAAAAAATCTTAATATATTGCAGATATAATCCAATTCACATGGCTTGCAGGTGCATATTGCATACTTTAGCAACAGAAAAAATTACAGAGAAATCAGTGTATATGGACATCTGCATAACAAAAACACCTGCTCATATATAACATTGTAAATATTTTGATTCCGTAAACTAAATACCTTTCCTTAAATTTCACTTTCATGCTTAAATTTCAACAACAAAACTCTGGACAATACAGGACAAAATGTTCAAGTCACTTTAAAGTATGTCATAACAAAGTTTCTTTGTATAAAGCTGGTTTAATACCTATAATACTTTGAAAATATGAATTGTGTTCGGGTTATTGTAATAAAACAAAGAATAAGGTTTAGACAGAATAATGGAAATGCAGTCACCCTGCACATCTGTGATACTAAGTTCAATCCCCAACTGACTCGTATGTAAGATCAATGATTGCCTTTCACTTTAAGTGGTGTCCCCTGAATTCTCCACTTTTATGAACTTAAAAAAAAAAGAAAGAAAACAAGATGGCAATTATGTGATCAAAGCATCACTATAAAGCATGTGATCTTGAATCAGAGAATGAATCAGCTTAGCTACATGATTCATACGAAGAAAATCCATCCAAGGGATAATTAAATATAGGAAAATGATAAAACCTGAGCCATAACTGTAACAAATTTTATAACAATGTGACACGACCTGAAAATTCTATGTGACAGTGACTTCAAGGTCAAAGAGGCATACTGTTGAATGAATTGTCTTGTCTTAAAATTAATTAATGCAAAGTATGACAAAAATCTATTAAACACTTTAAGAAACATAAGCAACTGTGTAAACTTTAAATGAAAAACTTTAATGAAAATTGTCTGCCTAATACCTTGACTCCAATGTAAAAGGGATTAGCAAACATGACAAAGAATGTATTGCTTTAGCCTCATAATGATTTATGCCAAGTACGATGAGAATTCTATCAAAGGGTTTAGTAAATATATAGAAATGAAACACTTTAGCCAAAACTTTAAGAACTGGTGATGACAATAACAGCACTAGAAAATGAACTGTCTCACTTCCTACTAATGTGGGCTTGATAGAAACAACTCAAACAGACATCAGAATCATTGTGAATTGTTTAAAGAAGTTGCTGGTGATTGTTGTGCAATCAATGTAAGACAACTTTTGAATTTAAATTATGACATTTCAAAACAAAAAAAAACCCACAACAATGTGGCCTGACTGCAAAAAAGTTAAGTCTGAATAGTTTAGTTCTTCTGACATGACATGTAAACATGAATGCACTACAAGTAGTATTAATGAAGATGCACTTAACACAAACTTGATGCATATCACTGGAACATAAAATATAGCTTGCAGCTCTCAAGTTTTATCTGAAGAGTATTGTATTCCATGTCATATATCTGTACATCAAGTTACAATAAAAACTTTGCAGTACTAGTGTTTGAGAAACGGATCCCAACACAAAACTTAATACACAGTCTCTGGAGCATGAAAATAGGTCACACAAACCTAGTTTCTCTGACTGTATAAAGCATCTACATATCAAGTTATTTGACTATTGGCAACAGTGTCTCATAAACAGATCTAAGTCCAATGGCAGATTAATATATTGATGCAAGAAAGATGTCATCAATCCAGACTGGAGGAGATAAGCAATCCAACAAGAAACTAAATCATTTGGGAGCAGAATCCTTTTTGCCAAACAGTTTGCCAGAGCAAAGTTTTCAGAGTATTGGAAACTGTTTTTAAATAATTCCTTATTTGGTTTAAGAATTTTGTAATATTTGGTAGACATTGATCACATGTGGGGAGTATTTCCAGGTAGCCTATACAGTACTTGAATAGTGATTGTAAATATTCAGGAGCACTATTATTGGCTATCCTGTACATTAATTTGGCTTTTCTTAAACAGATTCGGTCTTTAATAGGTAGTATTTTTAACTTACCAGCTATATTTTCCTTGCTTTCTTTCTGGATTGATATTAACTCAAAAGCTCTTTTTTTGAGATGTGCCAGCTTTGCTAAGTTTTTTTATTTGAATTACCCCATACTGTATTACAGTAGTCTAAATAGGGTTGTATGTAACTGTTATAAAATAGTTTTCTGTGTTTTTTCCAGGAGAAAGTGTCTTATCCTACTGAGAAGCCATAAACTTGAATTGACTTTTTTACAGATATATTTGATATGTTCAGTCCATGATAGGTTATTATCTACCAAAACTCCAAGTAGACTATCGTGACAGACCATTTGCAACCTTTTATTCTTCCATGTCAGACATAGTTTATCGCTATCAAGTTTTTTTCTTTTTTTTCCATGTTAAAATAATATTTTAGTTTTACCATTGTAAGTGCACCAGTTGTCCAGTTTGTTTAGGTCATTGTGTAAAGAAATTTAGAGTCCAATATTATTCACCTGGTTGACTACTGCCTCAAAGCCCAAAGTCTGGGCAGTTGGTCAAGAGATCCATGTTAGTATGATGCTTTCTGATATTTAAAAGGGATTTTTCCAATACTTTTTAAATGGCAGCCATAATGATAGGTATTTTAGCATAATTTATCCAAACATGAAAGGCATTATGCCAGGATGATTTCTGGGTAATTCTGCAAACTTCTGTTGATCAGCTTTCAAGTCATTTAAAGGTCTTGTAATTTTATTAACAGCAGCCAAATTTGATACCAAATCATCATCATTTATACAAACTTTAGAACCTGCAATATATAAGCAATACTAGAGTTAAGCATATTTTTCCTGATTCCAGGCAAACTATCTTATCAACACGAAGGCATGTTTTTCTTGGATTCCAAGCAAGCTGTCTTATCATCACAAAGACAGGTTTCTTCCTGATTTCAAGCAAGTTCCTTTATCGTCATAAAGACACGCTTGTCCCTGATTTCAAGCAAGCTGTCTTTTGATCGGAAAGATGTATTTCTTCCCGATTTCAAGCAAGCCGGAGAGTTACAGAGCACACAGAAAATAACCACTTTCATCATGTCTCACAAGGATTTCTACAGTGGATGACTCAAGTACACCTACAGCTGTAATATTTTAACATTTGTTTATTTACATCTTTTCAAAGTAAGAAAGATCCTGTCATAAATTTTTTTCATTTGTTTCATTTGACCTTGACAAAATGTTTAGCACAGATTTTGTTTGCTTTTTTATCTGTATTTTTAAGTTCACATGTAGCTACATTTATGTCACTGTAGTTCACTGGTACAACCCATTCTTTCTAACTGGTATGCATTTTGTCTATGACAAATTACTGTAGTGCAGTGGTACAGCCCATTCTTTCTAATTGGTATGCATTTTGTCTACAAATTACTGTGGTTCACTGGTACAGCCAATTGTTTCTAACTGGTATGCATTTTGTTTGCAACAAATGACTAGTTCACTGGTACAGCCCATTCATTCTAATTAGTATGCATTCTGTCTACAACAAATTACTGTAGTTCACTGGTACAGCCTATTCTTTCTAATTGGTCTGTGTTTTGTCTACAAGAAATTACTAAGTCTGGGGTACTTCTTCCACAATCTTTATGTAGAAAGTGAATGTTGACCTTCTCCAGGTGCAAATATGTGTGAATGTGTCCTGCACTCAGACTTCTATGTTATCCATTTACTATACCAACATTTGCAATATTTAATTTCACTTGAATTATCATCTTCAGGCCAAAACAAATTAATGATCACTTGTTTTCTGTTTTATTGACCTTTGCCTTACTGGATTACTTTCTGCATATAAAAACTCTCTTACTAATTTAATGGCATTTTGGTCAAGTTGATAAATCAACTTTAATTCATCTTGGTTATATTCACAGTGCTTATCTGCATCATAAGGTGTGGCTTTAAAATTTGCTTATCCAGCCCACACACGGAAGTTGCACATGCCTGGTGTACAGCTACAAGAATTAAGTGGTTTTAAATTCTCTATAAAATCATTTTTACTCCAACTTTGTATCTTTTTCATCTTGACTGAAATTGTAAGCATTTTTATCTTGACTGAAATTGTAACCTATTTCATCTTGACTGAAATTGTAAGCATTTTCATCTTGACTGAAATTGTAACCTATTTCATCTTGACTGAAATTGTAACCATTTTCATCTTGACTGAAATTGTAAGCATTTTAATCTTGACTGAAATTGTAAGCATTTTCATTTTGACTGAAAGTATAACCTATTTCAACTTGACTGAAATTATAAGACATGTCCTTGTAAAGATTGCTGACCACACTGTGGCAATTCTCTTATGTCCATGAAATAATTCCTAATAAGTAAGAAGAGAATCTTTTTCAATTTTATGAAGTTCAAACTCTTTTGGTCTAAGTGGAAACGTCATTTTGTTTGCTACAGTTAGCCTAAGGATTCTTCTGTCCTTGGTGACTGAAAAACAAGCTCTGTAACTTCATTAATTTCCATTTAGAAACTGGAATCTGTTAAACATGTTTCAACTAATGCTTCTCGCATTGAGGACCACTTGAGAATTTCAGTGTTAGTCACACAGAAATCTTGCAACCAAGTCTTTTGATAGTATCAGTAGGAACATTCTAAGTCTATACCACCAAGCCAAGAAAGAAATCTTGGATTAATTTACTGCTACCAAGAACTATGTTCATAACTACTTTTGTTCACATGGAACAATATGCCAGCAAAAGGAGACAAAGTCACCATCAAAACATTGTTGTCCTTTTCTGTTCTAATATTTATGGTGCACTCTGCTGGAAGCAAATCACCAAAGCCATCAAACTTATGTATATTCCTACAACTGTATCTCAGGTTATTCTTGATTTAATGGAAAAGGCTGAGCATTGTTCTGATTGTTGACAATGTGTGCAAACAGTTCATTTGATATGCCTGCATGCCACTTATTCATAGAGTAACTTAAAGTGTGTACATAAAATGTGATCTGAGTTTCCTTGACTATTCCCACCATTTTTGATATTTGGATATATGTTGGGGTGTATATAAATATCCAAGTATCAAAAGTGAGTTGGGAATGGTCAAAGGAAACTCTGATTACATAAAATGCAGTCTTGAGGTTTTTAAATTATTGCTGTTATTATAGCCTTAGCAAAGAAACCAGTACATGTAATCAATACTTATTCAAGACTACACTGTGACAAGAAATCAAAGATAGGTTCTGCAATGGACTACAATAATATTGCAGTTGTAGAACCTCTCTAGTCAAAAGCTACTGCATACAGGTGAAAATTTCAGAATCATACAAGAAAATAATCATTGAATTTAGCAATTATTTGTATGCATATTTTTATGGGTGCAATTTACTGTCAAACTACTGGAAGACTGAGGCCACTAGAATAGTGGCAAATTCTTAATGAAAATAGTCAACAGAACCATTCTTTTATGAAGGGTAGTGATTACAAGAGTTTTAAGATGGTTGCCATGGCAGATATTTTTGATCAGGTCAACAGTGTGTTCATGTAAGACTATTTTCATTATCAAAAAAAGTCTTTAATAAAAAAACACCATCTCAATAAGACAACCTTTCCACAAGGACTAAAGAGAGTAACATTTTCAAGATGGTTGCCATAGCAGCAATGTGGATGTCAAATTAGCATCAACTTTATGCAGAGCCAAGTATATATCCTTGTCAGTCTCTAAATGAAGGCCCCATGTCAAGGTAATCATTCATTCATGCAGGATGAGTAACAAATACAGAATTTACATCATTTATCATCTACATATCATAAGCATGTACATATCATAAGCATGTACATATCATAAGCATGAACATATCATAAGCATGTACATATCATAAGCATGTACATATCATAAGCATGTACATATCATAAGCATGAACATATCATAAGCATGTACATATCATAAGCATGTACATATCATAAGCATGTACATATCATAAGCATGTACATATCAGAAGCATCAACATATCATAACCATGTACATATCATAAGAATGTACATATCATAAGCATCAACATATAAGCATGTACCTATCATAAGCATGTACCTATCATAAGCATGTACATATCATAAGCATGTACATATCAGAAGCATCAACATATCATAAGCATGTACATATCATAAGCATGTACATATCATAAGCATCAACATATCATAAGCATGTACATCATAAGCATGTACATATCATAAGCATGTACATATCATAAACATCTACATATCATAAGCATGTACATATCATAAACATCTACATATCAAAAGAAGCCTTTTAGGGAAAAACTCATATCAGTATCAACATCCATTCAGTGAACAACAAGATTTTCAAGATGGCCACCTTGGCAGTGATGTTGGTTCAGCATTATTTTATTTATTTTTTGAGAGGTAAGTATCACAAAAAACCTTTTAGTTAATTAAAACTTATTGTTGGTATGACCATTTGTTTGGAAGGAAGAGAGATAGCAAAATATTCAATGGCTACTATGGTTGGACATCAGATTGGCACCATTTTCATAAAGGATTAAAGTAGAAACCAATCCATGCTAAAGGAGTAATGATAAGATTTTCAAGATGGCCACCATGGCAGCCATCTTGTATGTCCAAGAAAAACCATTTTCATTAGGTGGCGCTTACCAGTTATTATGTACTTTTGAGAGAGTGATGTATGTAAGGTGAAATTGTTTGCATTTTAAATATGCATGGTAGAGAGAATGTTGGCATACCTATATACTACTTTCATGTAATGTGCATGAAATTTCTTTGGATATTGTACTTTTGGAAATTTTAAATGATCTTAGGACACTGCTAACTAAAATGACTGTTCCCTTGTGCTCCAAAAATCAACCTAAATTTGTCAAAAGTACACTATTCTTGGCAGCTATTAAAATATGGAAAATGAATTTTGCCAAACTAGATAATACCAGCGTCTAAAAGTGCAATGACTGAATTACCAAATACTTAAAATGTAAAAAAGTTATCGGCTCTTTTTTTTACAATTTACCTCTGAAGTTCGAGAAGTGAAAATGAGCAAGTAGAGCTAGAACTTTTTTGAAAGGTGCACATATGGAGTAAGGTCAAGCTGTATACTCTCTAACCCATATTACACATCAATCATACATCAAAATAAAGGGAATTAAAGGTTCTTTGAACAATACCTAAGATATACAAAGTCTCTTTTAAATAACCAGTATAACTAGTGAGGAAACCCAAGGAAACTCTTTTTCTTTAAAATTTTAACCCTATGTTAAATACGAAACTGTAGAGCGCCACCTTAAAAACAAATATAAACATTTATGCAATTATTTTTCTTATTTTCATATTATTATGTATGATGTTCTGAGTAAAATGGTACATTAACAATGATTTTATTTATGAAAATAAGCTAATTATGCTATTTTTGCTCTAGCATACATAATTTACTATGAGGCATGTTTGGTTGAGTAGTGACCTTCATTACGGGGAAATTAGAAGTCTTAGAATATAGGAATAAAGTCAACTTAAATTGAAAAATGTTGCATTAAGTAAAAGAAATACATAGTGAAAATGTTTCATTTCATTTATTTGCAATGAAATTAGAAAATAAATGATAACAAAGCAAATTTGCTTTCTTCCATATCAAAGAATTAGTTAATATTTTACCCTTTGACCTTTATGAACCTCACCTCTTTATCCCTTTTATAACTGTAAAATTTCTTGTTGACATCTCAGGAATAAATATGGTTAGTTTCATGTTCCTGTCTATCAGTATAACACTGGTTGCTATGTTGACAAAATGCAATGCACATTTTTAAAATAGTTCACTTTTTATCATAAGGAGGGGGGCTGTACCAGTTTAAGACTCTGACTCTAATAAACGCTGTTCTGAGGGGGGAAATACAGGACAATTATTACAAAGGACTGTTTTGATGCTTGCGACTTAAATATTTCAGTCATACAATCAAAATTAAATCATACAATAATGATATCTATATACTCTTTATGGTGGCGCTCACCAGTTATTATGTACTTTTGAGAGAGTAATGTATGAAAGGTGAAGTTGTTTGCATTTTAAATATGCATGGTGGAGAGAATGTTGGCATACCTATATACTACTTTCATGTAATGTGCATGAAATTTCTTTGGATATTGTACTTTTGGATTTTTTAAATGATCTTAGGACACTGCTAACTAAAATGACTGTTCCCTTGTGCTCCAAAAATCAACCTAAATTTGTCTAAAGTACACTATTCTTGGCAGCTATTAAAATATGGAAAATGAATTTTGCCAAACTAGATAATACCAACGTCTAAAAGTGCAATGAATGAATTACCAAATACATAAAATGTAAAAATGGTTTTTGGCTCTATTTTTTACAATTTACCTCTGAAGTTCGAGAAGTGAAAATGAGCAAGTAGAGCTAGAACTTTTTTGAAAGGTGCACATCTGGAGTAAGGCCAAGCTGTGTACTCTCTAACCCATATTACACCCATCAATCATACATCAAAATAAAGGGAATTAAAGGTTCTTTGAACAATTCCTAAGATATACAAAGTCTCTTTTAAATAACCAGTATAACTAGTGAGGAAAACCCAGGGAAACTCTTAATAATAACTGGTGAGTGCAATCTCACCCATGTGGTACATGACATGCCTTCCAAAATAGCCCCACTCTATACCCATGTGGTACATGACATGCCTTCCAAAATAGCCCCACTCTATACCCATGCCTTCTAATTGAAAATAATCCCACCCTATACCCATGTGGTACATCACATGCCTTCTAATTGAAAATAATCCCACACCTTCCGAAATAGCCCCACCATATACCCATGTGGTACATCACATGCCTTCTAATTGAAAAAAGCCCAACCCTACACCACCCATGTGGTACATGATATGCCTTCCAAAACAGCCCCACCCTATACCCATGTGGTACATGACATGACTTCCAAAATAGCCCCACCTTATACCCATGTGGTACATGACATGCCTTCCAAAATAGCCCTACCCTATACCCATGCCTTCTAATTGAAAATAATCCCACCCTATACCCATGTGGTACATCACATGCCTCCTAATTGAAAATAATCCCACACAACACCCATGTTGTACATTGCCTTCTAATTGAAAATAATCCCACCCTACACCCATCCAGTACAAGACATGCCTTCCAAAATAACCCCTCCCTACACCCATATGGTACATGACATGCTTTCTATTGATGATTTTGAACATAGTAAGTTTCATCCCTTAATCTCAAGCAGCTCCAAAATTATCAAATGGAATGGAAAGTGTGAGGGAAACTTTAAACTATGGAACTACGACAATGACCATGAGCATTGCTTCTTCCCCACTTGTGCTTCACCAAAAAACTTTCTGATGATAATGTACATGTATACAGACTTGAAATACTTAATCCAAAATACTTTGAAAATTAAGTAAAAGAAAGGAAAGTTGCAAAGTGATCTTGAAGGCAGGACTACAAAGGAGTTATGCAACACACCTTATAATGATTATATAAAAGTATACTATGTTTGATCCATTAATCTCAAGAAGCTTTTAAGTTACAGAACAGAAACAAAGGTGTGATGGATGGACACAAATATAAATGCTATGTCCCCTGCTTTTCATAAAAAGGTATATAACAATAACACACTTGGTTTGGTGTCCATGGTTGGTGAGACTATGAAAAATGACTACATGCACAAACACATACATAGATAAAGTGTGTGTGATCTGGATTTTTAATGTAGCTTTAAAAAATTTTCAGTCATAACACTATGTCAGTAGCATAGCAGTTTATATAGATATCTTGCACTGGGGTATCATGCCGAAGACATGTAGGATGATGTCACACCCAGTTACATGATCCTAACATCAAGCAGACCAATCCTAACACTAACCTATTAATGCCGAGCGCCTAGCGATGTAGCTGTTAGTTCCATTTTTTTTTAAGTCTTTGGTATCACTCCACTGGACTAAATTATGTAAGATAAGGTAAACTTTTTTGTCAAAAGGTATTAGATTCTTATTTCTGCAAATGTACAATTTTCAGGATGTTACTTTGCTCATGACATTTATAATCATAACACTTTTAGGTGAAAAATATCGGCCAACCTATATTGATCCAAGCCATCATTTTTTTAACCATCTATATCAAAGTGCTTCAATATCTCGCATTTCATGATAAATCTGTATGCTACAACACAAACTCAACTGAAGCATTTATTTACAGTCTCACCTTACCAGAAAATAATTGCCTTAAAACCAAAGATTAACTGCAAAAGGAATAACTCTCTGTGTGCAATTCAGACTGGTCTGTCTTCGATCTGAAGCCAAAACGTTGAAAATCCAGACACAAAACCGGATCACGAGCTCAAGAGAATTTCAGCTAGAAAAAACTTTCCAAAAAGTGACATTTCCCCCCCTGTATTTTGTAGTGCAACTAGAACATTCATATTATTTGGTATCATCGTAAAGCTACATCTGTCTACCTTTCTATAATACCACCCACTTTTTATTGTGTCGCATGGAGGTTATTGTCATTTTTGCCTGAAATGCTAGTAGGGAATCGATTTTGGGAGATATTTTTAAATACATTATATATAATACATCAAATTGGAAGAAATTTCCAGCTTACGTGATGCCTATTTGTGTTAGAAACATCGATTTTCATTGGATCTTTCGCCTGTGCATGAGCAGAAGGGTAAAATCTTTACCTTTTTTTTGCTAAACGGACCCATCATTTTCATGTCGAGACCACTCTACATTCTAAATGTCTATCTTATCCTAATTTTTGCAAAGGATCACATGTCTGTGTGCAATTCAGACTGGTCTGTCTTCGATCTAAAGCCAAAAAGTCTAAAATCCAGACACAAAACCGGATCACGAGCTCAAAGTTTTCCAGGATCTTTAAAAGTTAAATTTACAGACAAAGCTATAATTTATGGTCTACAGAGTGAAAAGGCTTTCAAATGAATTCAAATTATAATTTACTAATAGCTGTCCTATTATGGTCATTGGTTTTTTTTACTCTAAACTTGGAATATATTTCAGGAAAGAAGAATTCTGTGGTATTTTTTTATTAAAAGCTAAAGATACAAAATATAAGATTCATGTAATTTTAAAAGTCAATGAGTATATGAAATGCCATAAAAATAATGCACAATATGTGATAACATATAAATGACAAATATTTCAAGCACTTGAACATGGTGACATTAGAAAGTCAATCTATTTTTCACTAAACATATCAATCTTGCTTCCAAATATTTAAAAGTTTCCGATATATTAAAGCTTTTAGAAATAATTATACGCAAATAAATGTTTTAACTTTGGCATGGGTTTTAACAAGAATTATGTTCTTATTGTAACAAAATCAGTATTATAACTTTTTTTACATCCAAATAATTATCCAGTTTCATGAAATGATATTTTAATCCTTTATTACATTACTGCACATAGTTTATGCCAGTCTGCCACTATAAATTATATTACATTAATGCATCTCATCAAATGTTTCCCCAGTTCTTTGCCCACTCACAACATCATTATAACAGTCCCAAGAAAGTAATGATTCATTGATTCATTGATCTTATAAACTAATCTTAAAGCCAATTATTCTACAACAATAAGAACCTTTTGTCCTGAAAAATTGACAATCTGAATTTCCCATCATGGTTAGGATGTTGTAAGTTAAAAAGTGGATATTGTTGTAAGTTTTATTTTTTTTGGTACTGCTGAAATTTTTGCATAAGGATGGTAACAACATTTTTTTTTAATTAACATCAGTCAAAAAATGCATGAACTTAAAATGGTCTGGTCAGATAAATTTTAAAGTCTCAAAAGCTGCTGTGAAGAAATCTTTCAATACTTAGTAATGGCATGCATGTTACATGTTTCACTGATATCACTTATACAAATTTCAAAAGTCACCAAGCATTAATTCAAACCTGGTCCTGGTCCAATTCTTTTCAGATGCTTTCAAGTGGATCCTACAACTTTTAAAACCATACTGGATGCAGATTAATATATATATATATATTATATCTTATAGGAAAACACACCAAATTTTCCAAATTAGTCATAATTTTCAACAGTACATAAATTCACAGATATTAATTTCATTCCCTTACATCCTACAGCAAAGAAAAAAACTCAGATGGAACATGAACTAAGAGTTTTACAGATACCTGAAAACAAAAACAGTACAATATGAATCATTATTTGAAAGGCGAACTAAGAATGTTTTACCTATACCTAAAAACAGTACAATATGAATCATTAGTTGTAGAGTGAAGTAATTCTACACTGAATTTGTTTTAGTTCTAAACTTTGTATTATCCATGATTGATAATAGACAACATTTTGGGAATCAAGTTTCAAGGCAAACTTCTCTACATACAGTTCATAGAGCAAAACTAAAAATTTTTCAAACACTACTTAATCCCATCAATTAGTGGCATTATAATTATTGTAAGTAAAAAAGATAAAAAAAAAAAAAAAAAACTTTACAAAAGGAGGGAAAAGTCTACAACATCTGCATGCACACTAAAATAACATAACAGTCATGATGGTTCACAGAGCATTAAATCTTTATTATACATCCATTCACATGACTATATTTACAATTTTATTATTTAATGTATCAATTTTCATCCAAGAGTTTATGGATCAACACAAGTCACATTTAAGATATTTCATGGGTCCAGAAGTGTTATGCACAATGTTGATAAGGATTAAAGTCAAGCATGCTGGACACAGTAATTACAACTTGAAAGGCATCACAGGTCTTTTTATTTTGTTGACCTGCCAATCTTTGGGTTGACACTTTCTATGTTTAGCATAGGTCTGTTACTTCAAGAAGGCCAGCTCCAGCTGCAATATACAAGCAATGGAGTGCCTTACCACACTGCAAAAATGTCCTAAACAAAAACGTACATAGGTAAAATCTATTATAAAACAAATTTTTCACCTCATTTTTTCAATAGTGAAAAAAATTCCCTTGACTAGAAAATTATGCAAATTGCTGAAAAATGGCAAATAAAGGAGTGAAAACACTGAAAGCATTCTTTATTTGAAAGCAAGGACATAATGTAGCCTAGTTCCAATCAGCAATAAGCATGGAAAGAACAAAATATTCAGGACAATTTTAATTATCACATATTATTAACTCTGTGAGAAATGCACTAAATTACCAATATAATCTTTTCAAGTTCACAGTGCAAATATTTGATTCAGTACATCATTACTGTCATGTTGACTATATCTGATGGTTAAGTGACTTCAGTAGAGCATGCTTAAAAGACCTGTATGCTCTGTCAAATTTGGTCCATTCTGTTATAGACTTGCAGAATGCTGTTTAATAGTTTTTCTTGTTTTTGTAACTGGCCATAACTGATGGCAAATTGGAAGAGTCCAATTCTGATCAGCAGCTGTCAAAGGGTCTAACACTCTTGGCAAAAAAGGATTCCTAGGAATCCAAAATAAAACCATTTCTTCTATTTTACCAATGAGTATTTAAACCATCTCTGATATTATTGGATCAATGTGACCATCCATTCAGGAAGAGTGACAAGATTGTTCAGACGGCTGTGAAAACTGCACTGTTTTCAGTCAGGACAAATTATATAGCATCTGTTGCTGCTACCTTTAAACTTTAAACTTTACCAAAAACTATATTATTATTATATGTCACTCATCTGGTGAAATATTCATGTCAATATAGTTTTCTATTTATAAGAGGTAGCAATAACAAGATCTGTAGATTTAGAAGAACAGTTTCTAAAATTTGTACCTGAGGAAAGAAGGCAAAATCTATATGTTGCAGTAATGAAGCAATCATCAAATTAAATTCTGCCAAAACAAACCTACTGTTGATTTCTCAAAGCTATAATGGAAAACAACATAGCAACTTTCTTTCCTGTGGAAACTGAAAACGACATATAAAGTGGCAGTAATGGAAAACAATATATCAACTTCTCTCCTGAGGAAACTGTGAAAGCCACATCTAAATCTAAAAGTAGCAGTAATGGAAAAATATATGAACTTCTTTCCTGCGAAAACCAAAAACCACATCTAAAAGTACAAATAATGGAAACAAACTGAGAACATCACATCTAAAAGTACCAGTAATGGAAAAAAGTGTATTAACTTCTTTCCTTGTGAAAATTGAAAAGCACATTTAAAGGTAGCAGCAACAGAAAAATATATTAAAGTCTGTTAATGAATCTGTGAAAACCACATCTAAACATAGCAGAAGTGGAAGGCAGTAGATAAATTTCTTTTGTGTGGAAACTGCATCTAAAACTAGCAGTGTTAGAAAACAGTAAATCAACTTTTCTCGAGGAAACTAGAACCTGCATCTAAATGGAGCAGTTATGGAAAACAATATATTAACATCTCTCCTGGGGAAACTGAAAAGCACATCTAAAATTAGCAGTAATGGAAAATGGTATTAAACCTCATTACTGCAGAAACTTTATTCCTGAGGAAACTATGGAAACTATTTAATGATGACAGCCATGCAGTCATTATTAAATGAATATTTGCAAAAACTATATTATTTGATTTTCTGATATAACATGCCATGTTGAATAGGATGTCAATTACCTGGAGGAAGTCTGTGATGTAATATTTTCACAAGGAAGTCAGTGAAAATTCGTATCAAAGTTATGATTGCCATCATTCATACAGCAGTATCCATGCATTCATCTACCAAAATCATTCATACAGCAGTATCCATGCATTCATCTACCAAAATCATTCATACAGCAGTATCCATGCATTCATCTACCAAAATCATTCATACAGCAGTATCCATGCATTCATCTACCAAAATCATTCATACTGCAGTATCCATGCATTCATCTGCCAAAATCATTCATACAGCAGTATCCATGCATTCATCTACCAAAATCATTCATACAGTAGTATCCATGCATTCATCTACCAAAATCATTCATACAGCAGTATCCATGCATTCATCTACCAAAATCATTCATACAGCAGTATCCATGCATTCATCTACCAAAATCATTCATACAGTACTATCCATGCATTCATCTACCAAAATCATTCATACAGTAGTATCCATACATTCATCTACCAAAATCATTCATACAGCAGTATCCATGCATTCATCTACCAAAATCATTCATACAGCAGTATCCATGCATTCATCTACCAAAATCATTCATACAGCAGTATCCATACATTCATCTACCAAAATCATTCATACAGTACTATCCATACATTCATCTACCAAAATCATTCATACAGTAGTATCCATGCATTCATCTACCAAAATCATTCATACAGCAGTATCCATGCATTCATCTACCAAAATCATTCATACAGCAGTATCCATGCATTCATCTACCAAAATCATTCTTACAGCAGTATCCATGCATTCATCTACCAAAATCATTCATACAGTAGTATCCATGCATTCATCTACCAAAATCATTCATACAGAAGTATCCATGCATTCATCTACCAAAATCATTCATACAGCAGTATCCATGCATTCATCTACCAAAATCATTCATACAGTAGTATCCATGCATTCATCTACCAAAATCATTCATACAGTACTATCCATGCATTCATCTACCAAAATCATTCGTACAGTAGTATCCATGCATTCATCTACAAAATCATTCATACAGTAGTATCCATGCATTCATCTACCAAAATCATTCATACAGTAGTATCCATACATTCATCTACCAAAATCATTCATACAGCAGTATCCATACATTCATCTACCAAAATCATTCATACAGCAGTATCCATGCATTCATCTACCAAAATCATTCATACAGTAGTATCCATGCATTCATCTACCAAAATCATTCATACAGCAGTATCCATACATTCATCTACCAAAATCATTCATACAGCAGTATCCATGCATTCATCTACCAAAATCATTCAAACAGCAGTATCCATGCATTCATCTACCAAAATCATTCATACAGCAGTATCCATGCATTCATCTACCAAAATCATTCATACATCAGTATCCATGCATTCATCTACCAAAATCATTCATACAGTAGTATCCATGCATTCATCTACCAAAATCATTCATACAGCAGTATCCATGCATTCATCTACCAAAATCATTCATACAGCAGTATCCATGCATTTATTTACCAAAATCATTCATACAGCAGTATCCATGCATTCATCTACCAAAATCATTCATACAGTATTATCCATGCATTCATCTACCAAAATCATTCATACAGCAGTATCCATGCATTCATCTACCAAAATCATTCATACAGTAGTATCCATGCATTCATCTACCAAAATCTGCAAAAAAGAAATGAAAAAATTTCCTGATGAGGGAACAGTTATGAGAACAGTTTCTCAATTCTTCAGAAAGTAAACTCAATAATAAATTATAAATACAGCATTAATAAAAAAACTCAATAACAAAATATAAATACAGCATTAATAAAAAAACTCAATAACAAAATATAAATACAGCATTAATAAAAAAACTCAATAACAAAATATAAATACAGCATTAACCAAAAAACTCAATTCTGCAAATCCTATGAAAGCATAATGGTGAACAGCATATTAAACTGCTTCTCATGGAAACTACATGAAAACCTCACAAAGAAGTAACAACCAGTATGCTCAAAGTGAACAAAACCTATTATATTTCCTAAGGGATCAGTAATGGAGAACAATATATCAAACTTTCCCTGTAGGAACTCTGTGAGAACAGATAAGTTCCGAAGGTGGAATTCATCAGAAATGGCTGTACTTTTTTCCTTTTTGTTAACACCAACCAACCACCTTTACTCCACCTGCCATCCCTAAATTATGTTTCCATGAATCTAAATACTTTGTTAGCTCCTACTTGTATTTAGTACTTTGTTAGCATCTATTTATTCTAGTGGGAAGTCATATCAAATACGAACACACATACACACATACATGCACTCTCTCACACACCAATCACAGGGATGTCGATAACACTTAATTACGCGTATTTAAATGCAAATTTTTTATTTGAGACACATAAAATTGCAGACACAGGAGTCCTACGTATGCACATTTCTTTTGCAAAGATGAAAGTTTTGTGGCAGAATAAATATGTTCTAATCACTATGAAAACTGAAGCAATGCTTTATTTTAGCTTGTTGCTGACGTCTTTGCTAAAAGGTCGCCTGCTTGTTTTGATGAAGGTGCATCTGTCATTGAAAGCGCCGCTAAAGGCTCCCTTTGAACAACCAAACAAATACTCTTTTGTTATTGCTAAGGCAACATCAAATAATCGTAAAACAGAGAGACAATTTCTTTTAAAAAAATCCTGAGTATATAGTGTTGCTTCAGAGGTAATCAGTGTTCATTTTAGTTGCAGCAAAACTATTTTTTTGTTTTTTTATTGCCATTGTCGTAGTCTGTATCAACTTTACATTCCCACCCTCAAAGTTGGTCGATTGTAGCTATAGTCAGTTGTATGGCTATTTTGATAATATTACAGCATACATTACCAAGTCCAGACGTCAGCATAAGCGGATTATGATAAAATTGCACTGTTAGGGTGGTTTGTCAACATGAAACAAGAATGTGTTTAAATAACTAGAGATTCCAGTGCATTTTTATATCCAAGTTTGAGGATTCCTGTCATGTTGCCTTTGAATTTCTCTACTCCAAACCCAATACTGTATCTACAGTTCTCATCAGCCAAAATTATCGCCAGATGGTATATTTTGTCATTAATAAGAAAAACAAAATCACAATTTGCGACATTGGCGAAGCCAAGAGCAATCACTATTATTAATTTCATCTCTGATTGTAGGCATATAAATATTATAAACTTAATATCAAGAGACCTGACAAAATGCCGTTTGCAAGTTTAGACAAGCATTTTGGAGTTAAAAGTTTTTTTAAATTGCTGTCTTGTGGTGACTAGTCATTTCACCTTTCTGATCACCTCTGAGAGGTGATTGATTGTAGCTAGTCAGTTGCATGCTAGTTTGATTATATTACAGCATACAGTATCAAAGCCAGGTATCAGCATAAGCAGACTATGACATAACAATTAACTGTTAGGGTAGTTTATCAATATGAAATAAGGATTTGTGTATGTAACAATTGATTCCAGTACATTTTTATATCCAAGTTTGCGGCTTCCTGTCATGGTGCCTTTGAATTTCTCCACTCCAAACTCAAGACTGTATATACCGTTTTTAACAGATAAAAATGTTTTAGCCAAAAATATGGCCAGATAGTATATTTTGTCCCCAATATGTAAAATATAATTGCAATTTGTGACGTTGGCGAAGCCCAGTGCAATCACTGTTATTGATTTAATTTCTGGTTATTGCCGTATAAATATTGGCTGCGAACTCAAAATCAAGAGACTTGGACATAATGCCATTTGCAAATTTAGACAAGTGTTTTGTTGTTAAACAGAAAAATGATGAAGATTTCAATGAGATTCAGAACTGTGCTAAAGTTTCTATAACATAGTTTGGATGCGACCGTAGCCAAGTGTAAGAAAGTACATGATTTCTGGCTTAGTGGGGACTGCTGCAACTTTTGCTGGTGGGACTCCTATTTTTACCAAATTAGGGGTCCTGGACTACTAGTTTTAAAATCCTAGAGAGACCTCTGACTCAATTCATATAGATGGGTTCATATTACAAGGAAAACAATATTGGAATTTTTGTTGTCAGTTTTTATGGCCATTTTAACACATTCATTATATCTTGCCAAGGAAATGGGAGCTAAGACTCTTTTCCAAGAATAAACTGAGTTGACTGTATGTTTGCCTGGGCTGGTATCAAATTTGTAACCTTTGGCTTACAAGTCTGACATGCTAGCAGCTGATTATCCACAGCCCAATATCAGTGATGGACAGATAGACCATTGGACAACTGGACAGATATGACCAATTGCAACATACCTGCAAACCTATAGATTTATAAAGCATGATTCAATCAAAAATCTTTATAAGCCTGCTGTATTCCCTGTGGGTACTTTAATTTTAAAAGCATTTTTAAACAATTTGCCTCACAAGAAACAACCTCACAAAGGAATGAAAACTGGTAACCACACAGTCATCTAATACATCCTCATTATACATACTATGTTTTCAGATGGGAACAGTAATACAGAACATATATTAAATACATGTGATTAGCACAGTGAAAACCTCATATTCCCAGGTAAATATTTTATTTATTCAAAGAGCCCCAATATAATACATATCCTCCATGAGTAGCAAAGACATGTATGTATGTATGTATGTATGTATGTATGTATGTATGTATGTATGTATGTATGTATGTATGTATGTATGTATGTATGTATGTATGTATGTATGTATGTATGTTTGTATGCATGCATGCAAGCATGTATGTATGTATGTATGTATGTATGTATGTATGTATGTATGTATGTATGTATGTATGTATGTATGTATGTGTGTGTGTGTGTATGCATGCATGCATGCATGCATGCATGCATGCATGCATGCATGCATGCATGCATGCATGCATGCATGCATGCATGTATGTATGTATGTATGTATGTATGTATGTATGTATGTATGTATGTATGTATGTATGTATGTATGTATGTATGTGGAGATTTAATCACATGTCAACAAAGTACTGTTTATATGGTACTAATCCTGTGCTTATTAAAAATGCAAACAACTCCATCGGTTTCTTTCTGCAGGACAGAACCTAAATATACAGTAATGAAGGAAATGGTGAAAGTTCTAATCCTTGTTATAAAATATTTCAAAATAAAACTTTCAAAAATCTTTTAAAATTCTTCCAATGCTTCAATTTGCAGATTTCATCTAAACACTTAAAATGGCTAAGAAAAAAATACATGTGCAACACATTCAATGATACTAAACAGGCATTGATGTCTGTGGGTAAATAGTATACACAACAATAACTTGCTTTAATGATACTTTTGAAACCCATGCTAATGAAAAGATTATCACTTGCACTCAAGTGAATGTGTTTTCAAATAATGATTTTTATTTGTGAGATATTGTCATATAGTTGACCTGAATATAATTTAATCTTGATTATTTTGCACCTAACACAGTGCTATGCATGAATGACAGATGTCTTCAAGATACTCATTCTTTCCCTCTCATTTGCGATTTTTTTTTATATTCTGTTTTCAGTCAGTTAAGATATCCAAACTTTTAAGCACAATCAAACAAGAATAGATTTTCAATGTTGATGTCAATGAATAACGTCATGAGTTATCAGATGTAAGTTATACACGCAACAGTATGGAGGCCTATGCTACATATAACGAGTTTGTGGATATATTATTTTTTCTTAATACTTATCATGAAAAAAGGAATAAATGATAAAGATACAATGTTAGTTGTTTCTTTTTATTATTAAGTGAGCATTTAGTTTATCTATTTTATTGCAATTTGCAGTTGTTTATCTATTTTATTGCAATTTGCAGTTGGGTTTGGGTAGGGGGCACAAATTAAATACAAATTTTGTTTCTTAAGTCTTGCAACATATGAAATAGGTGAAAAAGTTTCACTACCATTTAAGTTCTGGGACAGGAAAAATGTCCTAATATATACTCTAAATATCGTAATCTATTCTGATTTTAAGTTTATCACGTCTATTATTTATTTCTTTTCAATTCCTCTAGCCTGAAACAAAGCTGAAAAATATTTACTAAAATCATTTTTTCTGTTTTTGAGAGTTTTAGCAGAGAAATACTGTTACTTTGCACCTTGCCTTATAATAAGTGAGCTTTAAAAAATAGCAAATATATAAAATCCTGACAATAACAATTAATTTACAATAAATACAAATATAACCTCAACTATAAAAAAATGTAAAAAATATAGGGTATTTGTCATAAAAAATTCTTACAACATATCATTCAAACAAAATTTTAGATATAACCAATAACATTAAATGGTGATTGTTTATGTCTGCTTCAAAAAGAACAAACTCAAAACCTATAAAGAGAAAAAATTTTTATCTGTGTAAACAGAATATCCTGGATTTTCATACAAAAGGTTTTCATCCATTAAATACTTATCAGCAGCTAGAAAATAATCAATTTTTAAATCTACCAAATGCATCTGTGCTTCATTCAATCTGCATTTATGATTGTTCTGCATATTGCATATAGCAATATTCATTATTGCATGTTTTCATTCTTCATTCCATTTCCATTAATTCATCATTCCACTGTCATTCAATCTTGACTCCATTGGCATTCATTTTCCTTTCACCTGGCATTCTAATTTTGTTTCAATGATAAAATTACTCATTGGTCTCTATAGGTTTGAAGGACATGAAAAAATATAATCAGATATAAAGCAAGAGCACATGGGTTGAAAAATCGCTACATTCACCCAGGAAAAGAAATTACTAATAATTTATTCACCTAGAATATTGTCTTACTCAACTGCCTATTATAGAAATATACAAGTTTGTGACCTAAATTTGACCAGAACTTATTATGCAGCCCTTCAAACACCAGTTGTATGTGATTACAAACTAAGACTAGACTACTCTTTCTCTGGGAAAAGTGACAGCAAAGCACTTGTGTGAGCTTTATCAAAACAAATAGAAAACAAATTTCAGTAAAATAAAGAACTTTCAATGAACAAAAAGTGGCAGTATTCATAACAAAATATCCTTTCCGTTAATGAGAAATACTGGACCTCCCAGAATCAAAGTCACTCAACTGCCTGAAATTTTCATTTGCCATTTCAAGTTGGGCAAGTGAATTTTGAACCTCTGATACTGACCCTGGGGTAGTGAATTTGCCATTTAGTCACAACTTGGAAACTGCTGAGATCCTTGCCCTGTAACTATATACAGATTTGAAGGACATGAGGTGACAAAATCAGACACATACCCAGTGCAGACACATTGTATTGCTCTTAAGAGATTTTCCCTTAGAAAACTCTTAAGATTCTCATTGTTTTAACCATGTGCAAATTTAACAGGCATGAGGAGACAAGTGTACTTGGGACCATACCTTTGGCATAGGGGACTTGCACTTGGTTCATATACTGGAATTATCAAGATCCCCACTAAAGCTGTCAAAATTTTAGAAAATTGATACCAGGTAACAGGTGATGCATTATAATGATCAGTTACCCAGGTGCACAATCAAAGGAAAATTGTATTAAATGTGAACTGTAACTGCTCATGTTTGTAAGTTCACACAATCACCCCCCAAAAGAGGTATAAGTGTAATTATTATTAATATATGAGTGGCAAAAAGTGTAATCTGACCGTAAATAGAACAATCAATATATTACATGCCATAGTTAGAGATAACAATTTGAAACGTACATTTATTTTCACTATTACCTAGATCTGCTATTAAAATTCTTGTCACAAATCAACTACATTCATGTGGAATAGTAGTACAAGAGCATAGACACAAAAGAAACTGATAAATTATTTATGCATAACACTCACTTTAACATGTCTAACTTAAACTGAATTGTGATGGGGTCCATAAATGATGAATGTTGTATATTACATCATTGTGAAATTCTTTTTTCAAAATTTGTAAAGTGCTATTGATTTCTCCTTTTCCTAATACACATTTTTAAGTTTAACAAAATCCCTCTTCTGCAACATTTTCAGTCGTACACCATCCATGAATCTCAGTGATAAATTACATTTCTCTTAACATCTGACACCATTTTTAAAAATTCAAACAGGTACGCGATGTATGTATCAAAATATCATAAAACCAAGCTGTTTTCTTGGAAATGTTTAATGTACAAAAATAAATACAAAACAAGGAAATTAAATAGAGCTCTAATGTTGGACAAATGCACAGCAGCCAATACTCACATGACACAAGCGGCCAACAATATTTGTTATTTTGTGTCTTGCTTGCTCTTGACGTCTTTGATTAGAGCTTGAAAAGATGGTTTTTCTTATTTTTAACAGGTAGCAAGTTACCCATTTTATTACACAGGTTATTATCAACAGGCAGATACCCGAATAAATGTTGACAGCAATAATCCCCACCCTACAACCATATATACACCAAATGGATATAATGAGACAAACAGTTGCAACACTGTCACAAGAGTCTGGCTACACTCATACTGACATATGCAGATACAAGGATACAAAATGGTGCGCCACTGACCTCATTTTAGTTACAAAGCCTTAAGTCTAACGACTTTTGACTCCAAAACTGGACACATAACTGTAATGAATGCTTTAAAAGAGTTATATTAAAAAAACATGTATATGACATTTAACAGATATAACTAAGGTTTTTAGTGTGTTTCATTAAGGCCAAAAAAGATACACGTTTTGGCAAAATCAATGCCAATGTTATTTTTCTAATGCTAACTCTCAGTTCTATACTACTAAATGGCACCTCAACAACTGTAATGTTGGCATAAAACATGACCAGGGGTGCAGAAATACATTATCCATATTGTCTGATTCAGAAATTTGTTTTTACAGATCAGCAACTTTTGCAAGGTTATTTGTCTATTTGCATTTTTAACAACGCTTTAACAATTCTGTAGTCATTTTGCTATGATGTGTGCAGTGTGGGAGTTGATAGTGATGTCTACCACTGGGGCATTATGCTGCAAACATGTAGCATCATATCCCAACCAGTCACATTATCCTAACATCATTTTGACCTGTCCTAACTCTAACCTTTTAATGCTGAGTGCATAACAAGGCAGCTATTAGTACCATATGTATGATTTGGCTAGGGTTCAAACCCACAACCTCCTGCATCCAAGACAGAAGCTCTAACCACCAGGCCACCGAAGCGATCTATGTTTACACAAGTGACATTCATATTTGCCTGCAAGTACCATATGGGTGCAATCTAGTGTTATGCTTAAATTTATTGATTCGGAGTAAAATTAGCTGCTATGGATAAAACCAATGGAAGAAGATAGTCATGACTTAGGTAATATCTTTTGATGCTTACATCAGAATGAATATCACTGGCTGGAGGAGGACTTCCCAATGAAATCTGTTTTGAACCAACTGCTGAACTCTTTATAACCACTATGCACAACTATTATTACCTGTCCTGGGAATGCATCTGGATGGATTATATTCTTATAAAGCTGGGGTCAAATGGGTGAAAAACTGAATGAAAAGTCAACAAAATTGGCTATGACATGGATTATGATTTAAAAAAAAAGAAAACAGAAGTTCAAACATTCTTAGCTGTTGGTGTTTCCTTTGCCGGAGGCCAACAATGGCATCTTGTAATATATTTAAGAGATCACCTCAACTGTAGTCTATACCAATGGATTGTTTTCAGGACAGGTTATGGCAATGAAAAAAAAACAGTTAACACACCAAAAAAGTGAAAAGTTGAATAAATGTCTACAAATTTTATAATGAAAATGCCAAATCTATGGAAAAAGAAGTTATGGGGGATTTAGACAAAGTGATAAATAAATACAATGTGAGCATTACAAGAACACAGCATATGACACAGCAAAGCAGAAAAAATCTTTTTCAAACTATGATTTTTTTGTAAGGAGTGAAACAAAAATATAGTTGAACTTGGAACTGATCACCTCAACAAAACTACATGCACAGATTTCATCCACAGTATATCTAACGTCCTACTGGAAACTGACAAGAATAAAATATCTAAATTCATATAAATCCTTTAATTCAGCGGTTCTTGATGTAGACCTTAACCATAAAAGTCTAGTTACAATTCTGATCTGGTTTTCACTGCATTTAAAAGGGGACTTTGTAATGTCAACATACATTTTGATGCTTGCTGTTAACACACAACATAATGGACCTCACCTTGTTTGAGTCAACATGGTGCAAGTGTAAACATGGGTGCAAAGAATGGTGTTGCTAAAAGACTTGAGAATCCTGTCATGATAACATAGGCCAGAGTTTCATGTTTTGGATGCGGCCAAGAAATTCCATTATTCTTTGGCATGCATTTAAATGGTGCAGCTTCATAAAAGTAAAACATTTTAACAGTCCTGTCTTCCACTATTCTGTTAGCTATGAAAATATGAACAAATGGGTCTTTAAATAGACAAGCAAACTTTATTTCTACATGGATGTGTTGATTTTGACAAAATGTCTGCACCCCTGAACATGGTTGCTTTTAATCAAGCATATTACCTTTATTTTTCAATGCTTCTGCTTGATCTTTATCTTCTAGAGTGGGTTCATGTAAGGATGAGGTAGGAAAGCCTGATTCAACCTGAAAGAAATCCATGTAAGGATGAGGTAGGAAAGCCTGATTCAACCTGAAAGAAATCCATGTAAAACAAGAAATATGCAAAACAACAGAATGTATTTTTCAATGTCTGAATTCCCTTTCTCCTCCCCACATTTGAGTTGTGCCCTTTGGGATCAAACAAACTTTTTTAAGACAACTATGAATTTCTAAAGACTGCAATAAATCAACTCTCATATGTGAGTGTCAATTTTCTACAACGTAGAAGCTACATGACTGTTTACAGTTACCACACAGTAATTGTCAATTTTATACCTTAATAGCTACCCATCAAATGGACAAGAGAACTTCAAGATACTGTTGCAAATTGTGGGGGTTTGGAAAAGGAAAGAAAGAAAAACTTATGGAATGCAAATGATCCACAACCTTACTCAAGAAACTGACCTAAACATAAAGCATTAACCAGATGAACAGGTATACAGATGGACTTTTAATGCCCAAAACACATTTGTGGTTAGTCACAAACAAGAAAAGGTTATAAAAAAGAAGCAGCAATAATAAGATTGAAGGTGGCAGCTATGGGTAGTCATACTGAACAGAAATTTTTACCATTTTCATTTAGGACCAACTAGATATAAAAAGTCATCTGATAAAAACCCCATATTAATATGACTTTCAATTTAGGTGGAGTAGCCATAACAAGATTCTTAAGTGTGGTGGCAAACTAAATCCTGGGAAGAATGTATGTGTAAAGATTCATGGCAATCATCCACTTAGTTTAGGGACTATAATAACAATAACAAATCTGTGCAAACCAATGGATGTCTCATGGACAACATACAATTTTGGGGAATGCAATGAAAGTTCTAAAAATGGGGTGTATTGAGGAATGCAATGAAGGCCAGTCGAGTTAAAAATTGCTCGAAAAATTATCCAAATACAAATAAGGTCCATCATATTTGCAACCCCAACTTTCATTTCTTCATTACTTCCCCCACCCCCACTCTCATTTTTAGAACTTTCATTGCTTTTCCCACAATACCCCATTTTTAGAACCTTCATTGCATTCCCCAAAACACCCCAATTTTAGAACTATCATTGCATCCCCCAAAACACCCCAATTTTAGAACCTTCATTGCATTCCCCAAAACACCCCAATTTTAGAACCTTCATTGAATTCCCCAATACACCCCATCTTTAGAACCTTCATTGCATTCCCCAATACACCCCATTTTTAGAACTTTCATTGCATTCCCCAATACACCCCATTTTTTGAACTTTCATTGCATTCCCCAAAATACCCCACTTTTAGAACCTTCATTGCATTCCCCAAAACACCCAAATTTTTATAACCTTCATTGCATTCCCCAAATACACCCCATTTTTAGAACTTTCCTTGCATTCCCCAAATTACCCCACTTTTAGAACCTTCATTGCATTCCCCAAAACACCCCATTTTTATAACCTTCATTGCATTCCCCAATACACCCCATTTTTAGAACTTTCATTGCATTCCCCAAAATACCCCACTTTTAGAACCTTCATTGCATTCACCAAAAGACCCCATTTTTATAATCTTCATTGCGTTCCCCAATATACCCCATTTTTAGAACTTTCATTGCATTCCCCAAAACACCCCAATTTTAGAACCTACATTGCATTCCCCAATACACCACACTTTTAGAACTTTCGTTGCATCCCCCAAAACACCCCCATTTTTAGAACTTTCATTGCATCCCCCAAAACACCCGTTTTAGAACCTTCATTGCATTCCCCAATACACCCCATTTTTAGAACTTTCATTGCATTCCCCAAAATACCCCACTTTTAGAACCTTCATTGCATTCCCCAATACACCCGAATTTTAGAACCTTCATTGCATCCCCCAATACACCCGAATTTTAGAACCTTTATTGCACTCCCCAAAACACCTCACTTTTAGAACTATCATTGCATCCCTCAAAACACCCCACTTTTAGAACCTTCATTACATTCTCCAATATACCCCAATTTTAGAACCTTCATTGCATCCCCCAAAACACCCAACTTTTAGAACTTTCATTGCATTCCCCAATACAGCCTAATTTTAGAACCTTCATTGCATAACCCAATACACCTCAATTTTTGAACCTTCACTGCATCCCCCAAAACACCCAGTTTTAAGAACCTTCATTGCATCCCCCAAAACACCCCAATTTTAGAACCTTCATTGCATCCCCCAAAACACCCCAGTTTTAGAACCTTCATTACATCCTCCAAAACACCCCAGTTTTAGAACCTTCATTGTATTAATCAAGACACCCCATTTTTAGCACTTTTAACCTTTCTTCTGTATTACATAATAAGTTCAAAAAGACCTGTTCATAACAGTTGATATATTACAAAAGCCTATCAGATTATAAATGACAGTTACTTATTTAATCTTAAAAGCTGGTAATTGTTAGTATTAATAGCTGGATCATGAATTTTCAGTTCATCTCACCTCAGTATGTGCACTCACCTCTACCCCAACCTGTGCATTAAATATGTCCAGTAGATTGCTACCCACTTGGTATTTTGCTACCATGTCTGGATCCTGTGTATTGATGCCATATGCAGCCTCTAAACACTGTGTTGCAACTACACAAAAAAGAGCAAGAGATCATAAAACTATCTGAATGTATATAATCATGTTTTCAAAAATATTTCAATATTCCATTTTGAAGTCCAAGAAAAGTAACAAGGCTGACAAGTTTACTATATCAAGTTGATGATTTTTCTTCACCAAAACAATGTGTTTGATCACATTGTATTGGTCAGCATATGTGCAATGAGTTACCAATAATATAACAGGGCTATGCCTAACAGCCAGTAGATGACAAATTTTGTTGCCTGTTCTGTGATCACTCATTGTTTTAACTCAAGAAAATGTTTCAGAAAGTAAAGCCATGTGAAAATAATAGCAAGCATCATATTGTACCAAAATATAATACATGGAGCAGTCAAAAGCAATATTCTACTTCTTTATCCCTAGTCTTGTGTTTCTACCCAGTCCCCATTCCAGTTAAATTCCTCATATGGCTTGCCATGTTTATCACCATTTGACTATCAGGTTCAGTGGTATGGGTATATAGAAATTAAAGCGTAAAAAGAGTCTTTGAATTTTTTCTTCAAAAGTGAGTGGTCATATAACCTTTGATAAGAGTATAATATATAAACTATTGAAATTTCCATTGTACAAAACATTCCTTAGACAACAAAATCTGAAAAGCTATGCCAATTACAAGCTGTCACAGCTATGAAAATGTGTCAATAGCTATGTTATGAAGTTAGCATCATTACTCAAAAATGAATCACTCAAAGAACATCTTAAACTACAACATTTTTACAATGATTTTACATTTTTCTGGTTGTAAATGTTCCCAGACCAGATCACCTAATACTCACTTGCAGAGCGTCTGTTTTTCATGAAGAAAATATGGATAAGCTCCATGACAATGCTATACCTTTCCTTTTCAAGTGAAAACATCTGCACAAAAATGTGGTCAGACTTACACAAGATTCGGGAAGTTTAAAGTAATGGCAAAGATCCTAATACCAGAAAGGATGATGACTGTGTTTAAAAAATAATAACAGTATCACCTTTGTGTGCCAGTCACTTAGGCTCAACAGCAATTGTAATTTCATCTGGCAAGTTTCTAATGTAAAAGTTGTGTATATAGTTGTCACCTGCTTTTCTGTCAGCAGCTAGGCGTTTCCCCAACCAAACAATGGTAAGCAGCCAACTGATTCAATTGACAGTGGCTGCTCAAAGCATGTAAATTCAGTTTTTGTTTATGTGGAAGATATTCTTTAAAGGCATGTCATAAAAACTGATGTTTAAACATTTCTCATGTCACTTATACTCACCATACTCCAGTTACATTGTCAAATTCAAAAGTATATCATTAGAATTGAGAATCAAAACAATTTGCTTGCTGGATGATGTGAAAAAGTAGTCATGTTGCCATGACAGAAATGAAGGTTACCTTTTGTGCCAGTGTGACAGGTACAGTTGCCATGACTGAAATGAAGGTTATCTTTTGTGCCAGTGTGACAGGTACAGTTGCCATGACTGAAATGGAGGTTATCTTTTGTGCCAGTGTGACAGGTACAGTTGCCATGACTGAAGTGGAGGTTATCTTTTGTGCCAGTGTGACAGGTACAGTTGCCATGACTGAAGTGGAGGTTATCTTTTGTGCCAGTGTGACAGGTACAGTTGCCATGACTGAAGTGGAGGTTATCTTTTGTGCCAGTGTGACAGGTACAGTTGCCATGACTGAAATGGAGGTTATCTTTTGTGCCAGTGTGACAGGTACAGTTGCCATGACTGAAATGAAGGTTATCTTTTGTGCCAGTGTGACAGGTACAGTTGCCATGACTGAAATGGAGGTTATCTTTTGTGCCAGTGTGACAGGTACAGTTGCCATGACTGAAGTGGAGGTTATCTTTTGTGCCAGTGTGACAGGTACAGTTGCCATGACTGAAGTGGAGGTTATCTTTTGTGCCAGTGTGACAGGTACAGTTGCCATAACTGAAATGGAGGTTATCTTTTGTGCCAGTGTGACAGGTACAGTTGCCATAACTGAAATGGAGGTTATCTTTTGTGCCAGTGTGACAGGTACAGTTGCCATGACAGAAATGGAAGTTACCTTTTGTGCCAGTGTGACTGGTACAGTTCAACAGCTTCATCTATTTTAGCTGCCTGTGATTTAAACCTAACTCTGATGAAAAAGTTAATCTTACAAAAATTTTGTACAAGTTACATCCTTTTCATTAGGGTCCAAGTGTTATTAAGTGTTTGCAATACTTGTGTTACTAAAAATAGCCACATTAAGCTTTTTTCCATTTCTTGTTCCCCTCAGGATCTTGTATATGCCAGCTGTCTTCTGAGTGGTTAATCCAGATATTGTCCAAAGTTTGAACAGCTGGTTCTAAGCCTAATTACACCCACACCCACAGGCAGTCCTCTGAGTCATATGCCAGCTGTCAATTAATTTTTTTTCAGGATGCACAAAACAAACTCAGATCTGTGGTTTAGTTTATAGGCTGGACAAAAGAGGTTGCCTGTTTAGAATGACCTGCTTAGCCTTTACCCATAGGTGACCATTATCAATAGATGTGACTATTTGGATTACATCTCTGAATAGTTGTAAACAATTCTGAAGCCAGTTTATGGCTGCTACAGTTAGTGTTAATCTTATATACCTTCAAGGCTTTCAACTTGTTCCTCTGATAAATTGCCTTCTTTAATCTGGTCCAGGAGAAAATGCTGAATAGCAAACACCAGCCTGTTGACATCTGCCATTGCTGAAATTGAAAGGGTAAAGTATTTTTTTTATTAAAAAAAAGTGCTCCAAGAGGTTGGTAAATGTGTGAGTAGATCTGCATTTCTGCAACTCCTATTTCAGATTTTAGTACCAATTTCAAGTTTGGGTTTTTCTTCTTTTACTGTTTGGCTTTGTTGCCATCATTGCATAATTTGTTGCATGCTCTTTGAACCCCCTAATATGAATCTAGGTTTTCTAAATTAGGTGAAAATCTGCTTGGAATCTCAAATTCATAAAAAAGGTATATGGATAACACTGGTTCTTGAAATAAACAATACAACAAAAATATCCATTTTATGCACTTTTAGCAGAATCCATATCAGATATTTAAATCACTAGTTTTATCCTTACCCTCCTAAATTTTATCAGTTGGAATATGTGATTAAAATCAGTTTTCCTACAAATAAAATCAAATGATTATATTCCTTCATATTTTACAAGTTACATCCATCAATGCAAACATTATCTTCTCAAGATGGATGGCAAGGGGCCTTGTTCATACATTTCAAATGCATCAAGATTAAAACCAGGCTTTTAATGTTTCTTGACACAAGTCTTAACTCAAGGGTAAAATTACAATCATAATGATCAGCAGATTTTTTATCCTTGTCTTATCCTCAATGCAAAGTTGGTCTTTCATATGGTACTAACACCATATAAAGAAAAGACTCGTCTAGCTTCCCATGTCAATTTTGAATACCAAAGGAGGGATCCTATAGTATCTAGTTGTACCATCCAGATCATGGGAGTTCAATCTTTTTGGCTGGGAGCCCAAACTTAATTAAATGCTTAAGGCTGTGGGCCCCATGAACAGTATAATAAATAAAATAGGAATATCCAACACAGTTCTTGCATGACTCTAATAAAATTCTTATTCCATGGTTGTAATAATAATGTTAAATGAGATAGCCAAATACTGTGGTAGATATAAAAAAATCCTGAGAAAGTAATACAGAAAAATGGAATCCGTATTAATGAAATGCAAATTTTAAAAAGGTTTACCTACATGGCCACAGGTCACACAATGTTTAGAACTGGACCGAACGCCGCCCACCAGTTGGATACACCTAATCTAGATATTCATATCACCTGTTTATGCCATTCCAGGCATAAAATCTATAGATTGGGTGCTTGATAAGGTATTCCTAAATCTTGGAAGGGCACTTTTTATTTTGTTACATGAGACCTTTATTATGAGATCATAAGGCTCTGTATGACCTAGCGAATTTACACTTTTATTTTCTTCTTAAATTTTAATGGATTCAGTATTAAAAAATTCAGTACTATTTTCAAGAGCAATGCTGACATTAAGAAAACTGAATACACCTTTCCAGACGATACTTGATATCATAGCAATGATAACCTTGATATCATAGCAATGATAACCTTGATATCATAGCAATGATAACCTTGATATCATAGTAATGATAACCTTGATATCATAGCAATGATAACAGATTTATATCATTTATAATCATTGATACCCTACCCAAGTGAGATGTAAAACTGCAAAGAGACTATACACTTCCAAGTAAAGGTAATGTTTATCCCTGTAACCAACAAAATAAAAAAATTATAGTAGTAGGGTGGTTATAGTAGTGTTGTTGTTGCTGATGTTACAGGGTTTAATGCCATCTAAATTGTGCTGAGAAATGGCATTAAACCCTATAACAATAACAAAAGCAATAGTAGTAGTGCACAAATATACCTAAATCTGAGTTAAAAAAAGAACTAGTAAATATGTTCTGTAGTTTGTGACTGAATATAACATTCTTATGATAGGAAAGGCTTCCAGATTTAGTTCTGCTTGAATATTGCTGTTGGAACAACTTCTGCTCAAATAATATGACCTAAGGCAAATATAAAGTACCAAAACAATTACTGACAAGTCATCCATGTCCAAAGACTTGTGACATCCTTCAGGTTTGTGTACTGTAACACTGCATGCACCATGTCCAATTAGAATGTGGTTTTGCCATCAAAGATTTTTATGATAAACCAGTTGTTAATAACTGCTTCTTATTCAGGGAGAGACTTTCCATTAAGACTAAATAAGTTATATTGGTAACATTTTGTAATATTCTGCTAGAGAGTGAGAGAGACTATCATTTGGAGCAAACTGTAACATTGCTACTTACTCCATGAATGACAGTACATGTAGATTCATGTTTTACATGCATGTGAACCTTTGTGCTCAATGATTTCATGAACTTCAGGCAAAATATGTGTCCTTCATGAAGTTTATCATATTTTTACTACCCAGCTGAGCAGTGATTTTTCCAGCTGTTTCACACAGAAGGGGAATTTTGTAAAGAGGGGGGTGCATGTGTATGTGTGTGCAGTCTTTATTTGATTATATGAGAACAGTCACTATAAACAGATCCATTATAATGTTTCAACAAATGTGCAGTTGATGAAGTGCTGAATAACTTTGAATGAATAAAGATAAAATACATAGCTGTATATTAACATTATCAGCAGAGCTGTAGTGACTGTGTCTTATAACAATGCACTAAGTTACATACATTAGAATTGCATGTAATAGCTTTTGCATTACCACCTAATACCTCAAACTGCCTGAAATAGCTTTGGTATTTCCACCTAATACACCACTCCCTCGATAACTCGCTGACATTGGGGTCCAAAAACATCGACCGCGATGTTATCGAGTTATCGAGGGACCTATAACAAACAACAAATATAACAATGGGATCGATGCATAGGGAAAAGGGGGGTGGGGTGTCTTGGCATGTTGAATACTCAATTAATAATCGCGCTAAGATTAACAGTGGATAAATATCTTTTCATATCGGTGTACTTTGTTTAGTTTTTCCTCACAGAGTAACATTAATTTCAGGATAACTTATAGTATATTGAGGAAATCATCTAAACATTATTTCTCCTGGTTTCCGTTTGCTTACCACATGTACTTCACACATTGTGTATTACGTCACTTATTTTTGTGGAGAATGGTATACATTCTAATTTTATTGTTTGATCCAAAGTAGACGGGTTTTTTTCAAATACAAAAGATCGACACACTTCGAAAAAACAATGTCGATCGAACGATGTGTAAATTTTTATTGCGGTAGAAGTAAAATGGAAGAAAAAAAATTCACAAGGTTTAACCATTACCAACATGAATTTAATGGGTCTAAAAATTTAAAATGACATAAATTAGAACACGATAACACTTGTGGTTTGTGACACGTTTGAGAAATATCACTTCACATTTTGAAAAAATGCAAATTTCACAATATGGATTCTATTTTTACAGGCAATACCGTATTTTCCGCCCTATAAATCGCTCCTGTGTATAAGTCGCTCCTCCGCACTTACCATAATCACGTCTTTGATACCGCCGGCCATTGCATGCGACTTGGTAATTTCCAACTTCGTGTAAGAAATAATATACAATTGTTTAAGAGTTATATAAAAGTCAGTATCACAATAGACTTTGCCTTGAGTCTTATTTGAATTGTTGAAAGTCCATGATATGCAGCACGCTGTTCCACAATTCATTTTCGTAGATTCTCCTCGAGAACTGGCCAACTTGCTTGCAACTACGATTTCCCTTCTTGGTTTTTTTTGTTGACCTTAACTCGTCTTCTTTTTTATGCCAGTCACACACAATCTTCTCGATTACGTTGAATTTTCTTTCTGCTGCACGATTTCCATTTTCTTTCGCAATTGCTATGACGTTCAACTTAATTTCTGCATCATATTTTTTCTAGTTGTTGGTGCCATGATAAATGACACGAATTTAATTTAAAACAAAACTTATTGACTTACACATATATAACAATTTTAAATCATATTATTGTGAAACTGCATTTTATTAGTGCTCGGTTGTATGAAAAACTGTATGTATTTATATAGCGGTCATTTCCACAACCCTAGCGAACTTCAAAGGCACTTTTTACACTACAGTGTTTTTAATACCTTAACCAAGACATTTCAAATTCACCTAACAATTGAAACTGTTCACCAGCCTTCCAGTTATTTTTTTTTTTATTAATTACCGGTACTTTGAAGTTCTCTCCATGAAGCCAGTCTTGGCTTACTTCAGAGTTTAAAACTAGATCAATCATCAGAGGAAATATTCCTGCTATGTTATATATGTTTTTTTTTATAACCAGCTATTGCCAAACCAACCGAAAAAATGATTGTGTTTTTATAAACTACTATTAAAGTAAATTATGAAGCGCTAACAGAGGTCTCAGAAATGCTTTACAATGACATAATTCGTTGTTTAAAACAACAAAATAATTCTAGTTCTGCATTCTGTATTTATTTGAGTACATCAAAAGAACATAACGCAATAGCTGGGCAGCAAGTTCAAAGAACTTTGACTAGCAGCTTGGGTGGGGAAATGTGCTGAAATTTAGAACGCCTGAATTTAGAGAAAGGTTCTAAGATGTACATGCTGAATAATAAATGAAATACAATGGCAATCATTATTTCAATATTTTTTTTATTTATTTATTAATAACAACAAATTTTAACACATATATAATTAAATATTATTTGACTATTTAATTTAATAATTTTATAGTCTAATACTTACATGTACCATATGTATACTGACTTTTGATCCGGAAAGGGGATTCCACCAGATAGTATGAACTTCTGATTAATTGGAGTCGGACAAGGCAGGAATGACCGATTCGGATAATAAAAATAATAAAGTTGAATTTCTATAGTACTGTGTCTTATGGTGCGTTAATAAAGTTAAATAAAAAGTCAGAAAAGTCCAAAATGGTCAACACATAGGGGTGAATTGTAAATACTTGGGTTAGACTGAAAGATTTAAATTTATTAAAATTTTAATGTGCATGGACATGACGCTTGCAGTTTAATATTTAATGAAGAAATATAATAATTAAAATTTATAACTTCAAGTTCTTTGCAAGAAATAACAGCATCTCCATTTCTTCAGCAGACATGTCGATCGTTTATCGCTGCAAATAGCACATATGATGCTAAAACTTCTTTCACTATCGACACTATAGGGCCATATTGAACAAAAACATTTAGCGACAGCTCCCACAAGCTGGAAGTTTTGTTTCCTCGGGAACTTCAGTATATATATATACATATATATATATATATATATATATATATATATATATATATATATATATATATATATATATAAATATATAAAGAATACAACTCATATGGCGAATAACAACCCTTTCAAGCGTAATGGATCCACCAAGGGATCACGCGTGTCAGGGATTAATTAAAATAGATGCAATAAACTGACGACGAACAGTATGAAACTAGTACTAGTTTCATACTGTTCATCGTCAGTTTATTGCATATATATATATATATATATATATATATATATATATATATATATATATATATATATATATATATACATAGGTCTCACTAGGATTTTAAAACTAGGAGTCCAGGACTCCTAATTTGGTAAAAATAGGAATCCCACCAGCAAAAGTTGCAGTCCCACCAGCAAAAGTTTCAGTCCAAACTAAGCCAGAAATCACACACTTTCTTACACTTGCCTACAGTCACATCCGAACTATCAGTCATTGCAACTTTAGCACAGTTTTGAATCTCATTGAAATCATCATTTTTCCGTTTAACTACAAAACACTTGTCTAAATTTGCAAACAGCATTTAGTCCAAGTCTTTTGATTCTGAGTTCACATGCAAAATTTATATGACAACAACAGGAAATGAAATCAATAACAGTGATTGCACTATGCATTGCCAATGTCACAAATTGCAATTATGTTTTACATATTGGCGACAAAATATACCTTCTGGCCATATTTTTGGCTAAAACATTTTTATCTGTTAAAAACGGTATATACAGTCTTGAGTTTTGAGTTGGGAAATTCAAAGGCACCATGACAGGAAGCCGCAAACTTGGATATAAAAATGTACTGGAATCAATTATTACATGAACAAATCCTTATTTCATATTGACAAACCACTCTAACAGTTAATTGTTAAGTCTTAATTTGCTTTGGCTGATATCTGGCCTTGATACTTGTATGCTGCAATATAATCAAACTAGCTATGCAACTGACTAGCTAAATTCAACTGCCTCTGACAGCGGAAACTTGAAATGACTACAGTCGACCACACAACAGCAATTTAAAAAAAAAAAAAAAAAACATACCCCACCAAAGTTTTGCTGCAACTTCATTGAAAACTGATTACCTCTGAAGCACCGATATCTAATAACAAAATTTTTTAAAAATCATGTCAAAGTTCTACAATTCATTTGAAGTCGCCTCAAATGGGTATTTTGTTTTGTCCGTCAAAGGGAGCTTTTAGCGGCGCCTTCAATAACACATGAAACTTCATCAAAGCAAGCCGACTACCTTTGATCAAAGAAGTCAGCAACAAACTAAAACTAAACTAAAAGCATTGCTTCGGTTTTCATAGTGATTAGAACATTTTGCCGCAAATGTTTCCTCCTTGCAACAAAAACTTGTGTACAGAGGTTTCCATGTCGGCAATTTTATGCATCTCAAATCAAAAGTTTGCGTCCAAATGCACATAATTAAGCGTTTCCTGGATGCAGAGGTGACATTCTGGTCGGATGTGCTAGAGGCAAATAACTCCTGATAGTAGGCATTTCCGATTAATCAAATCGTATCTGGAATCAGAAAAATTTCATGCCCAAAATCCAGAATCGGAAATTGGTAGAAAAATGCTAATCAGTTATGCCTTACTTTATACATGCTTGGTGGTCATCAACAGTAATTGGAATTATTAGTCCAAGCAGTGTAATTGTGGATAATTGACCTTATTTACCAAAATTGGTAATGCATTCAGTTTTCTGTCACTACCCACAAAGTCTAATGCATTTTTTAATCTGTCAATCATATTTATCATGGGACAAATGTGGTGAGCTTTTATTACATCTTCAATGTCACAGTTGATTTTTACCATTTAAATAAAAAACAAGCCACAAGACCATTACAAACATCTCATAGATACAGAATATTTTTTATTTTAATTGTATCCACTAATAATTACATAATTAAGAGACAATATTCACATTGCTATTTTTATAAAACAGCTGAGGAGTACGTGTTTGTATCTGCATGTGATGTTTATCATTGGAGAATCATGCTGCAGACATGTAGCATCATGTCCTACCAGTCACATTATCCTAACACCAAACCCACCTGTCCTAACACTAACCTCTTAATGCTGAGCAACAAGCGAGGCAGATGCTAGTACCATTTTTATACATCTTTGGTATGACTCAGCTTTGAGTTCAAACCTGTTACCACCTGTATCCAAGGTGGACACATTAACCAATTAGATCAGTCTAACAGCTGAGAAATTTTCTTCAACACAAAAAAGGATACGATGCCTTTGAATCCATGTCTCAGAGCAAAAATAAATTTTCTAACAGCTCCTGTAAATCTCAAAACAACTGCAAATTTCTAAATTCATGAATAATTACTGTGTCCGAATTATGTTAAATTCCATGAATTTATAGTTGGGGTGGGGGTGGCAGGCGTGTAAAACTTTAACGTGTGTAATTATCCATATTTTTTAGTCTGTATTTGTTATCAGCTATGTTTTTATATTAACTGATGTACAAATGTACTCATTTTATAACGTCAAACATACCAGTTAATAATAAACAAATTATGATACTTGAACTGTTCTCTCTCTCTCTCTCTCTCTCTCTCTCTCTCTCTCTCTCTCTCTCTCTCTCTCTCTCTCTCTCTCTCCATTCCGTTTTTAAACTTGTTTGCGTTTTTATCTCTTGCACTGTTTTCTGTTTTTTCAACTGGACCCTCCTTTTCACCTGGATAAGGGTCCAGGACTCCTAGTTTCAAATATTCAACACTCATTTCTTAGCGATGATAGGGACTAAATTGAGCATGTGCTGTATACATCCAAGGATCGATCAAGTAAAGCCTTTACTAAAAGAAGATTAAAGAAAGAAAAGTCCGCTCGTCTGATCTTACTGGGCTCTATGTTAGTACATTAAATTATGCTCTATTTGCTTTTCAGACATGCATAAACTAGTTTAACATTGAAAACGGATGGGTTAAACAAGTTTTTTCTCAGCACTCACCTAATGTTTCTGCGAAAATTCTCTACCTACTGCTGCCCACGTACGTCTTAAACAAGAATAATCGGAACATCCTCTGTGTTTTTCGTCGTATGCAGGAAAGTAAAATGGACATTTCGAACTTCCGTCAAACCTGGGGTAGCCAATACGTCATAATAATATAATTACGTCACAATTACTAAATTATGTCATCACTAACAGTAAACGTGGGCAATAATGTTAGATTAGGTGGCGCTCTACAGCTTCTTATTTAGCTTAGGGTTAGAATTTTAAAGAAAAAGAGTTTCCTTGGGTTTCCTCACTAGTTATACTGGTTATTTAAATCAGACTTTGTACATCTTAGGTATTGTTTAAAGAACCTTTAATTCCCTTTATTTTGATGTATGATTGATGGGTGTAATATGGGTTAGAGAGTATACAGCTTGGCCTTACTCCAGATGTGCATCTTTCAAAAGAATGCTAGCTCTACTTGCTCATTTTCATTTCTCGAACTTCAGAGGTAAATTGTAAAAAATAGAGCCGATAACTTTTTTACATTTTATGTATTTGGTAATTCATTCATTGTACTTTTAGAAGCTAGTATTGTCTAGTTTGGCATAATTAATTTTCCATATTTTAATAGCTGCCAAGAATAGTGTACTATAGACAAATTCAGGTTGATTTTTGGAGTACAAGGGAGCAGTCATTTTAGTTAGCAGTGTCCTAAGATCATTTAAAATTTCCAAAAGTACAATATCCAAAGAAATTTCAGCCACATTACATGAAAGTAGTATATAGGTATGCCAACGTTCTCTCCACTATGCATGTTAAAAATGCAAATAACTTCACCTTACATACATCACTCTCTCAAAAGTACATAATAACTGTTGAGCGCCACCTTAGTGGCACTGGACATTTCCTTGAATTGTCACATTTTTATTCTAAAGTTTCAGAAATAACATTAAAGATATTAATACCGTAAGTTCAAATGTCAGTTCAAACGTACGTTGCTGCACTAACGTTTAAACTACATAAATAGCAATATGTCAAGCAAAACATCATCAACATAATATACCAAGCAACACTAATAATAAGCTCTTATCCACTGCAACAAACAGCACGCTGTTGAAAAAGCTACTGAAATTTGCAGTGGTTCCACTATCAACAGTTGAGTATGTTGTCCCATAAATAAGACCCCTAAAACTGTATTGTTTTAGATAGCATCGGTAACAACACGTGCCGCGGTGGGGTAGGGTTAATCTATCAGTATTGACTAGACTTTAAAGACGTTTTCAAGCTCATCATTGCACTATATTTTCCCCAATTCACACAAGACACTGAATTTTTTGCCTAACACAATCGTTATACAGCATAAAAAGAATATGCGTTGAATGAAACAACAAGCATGGAAAAGTTTTAGCTGGTGTTGCTATTTCAACAGCTGGATAGCGTCTTCCTGAAATAACCGCTGGTATAACTTTAGGAGTTACCTTCGCATGGTCTTTAGCACAGCATCATTAGAAATCATTCGATGGTTTTGATGTAATGAGCGATTCATGACAAATTTCTGATACATAATGGAACAATGACATCAGCCATCACTCAAAGGCACGCTGTGGATAAATAAATAAGAAAATATCGACCACTGATACAAAAATAAGCTACGATGTATAAATTTCCATTGTCTTTAAGCACAATGATTAAAGTTAGACTATGTATACAACTGTTAGCTGTAAAATTTATGCCTTAAAATGTAATGTGGGAAAAAATTTAAGCATTTCTGGAAAGATATGGTACTTTGCCATCTCGGTTGGAGAAATTGACTGAGCGATTTTAATAATACACTCTAAAGAAACAATAAAAAAATTAAATTGTCGATGGTTATGGTAAGACAACATATTAGTGAACTAAGTGACAAGATCATTGTTTATACTAATACGTTGCATGAGCCGCAGAAAAATAATGATTTAAAAGAGATAAAAAAAACAAAAGATGAGTTGTAAAAAAATCAAAGTGAATAAATTTGTGATAATATAAATGAAATAACACGATCTGTCAATGAGATTTAAGCTATAAAATAAAAGATGTTACTTGGACCGATCTAAAACGGATACAAAAATGTGTTAATCCAGACTTTGTCACTAATATAGGTTTTGTTCACGTAGAACTGCTGAAAGAGACAGGAAATATTTAAGTAGTATAGTGGGGTACTTTAGCGACAATAGCACCTTAATGTTAAAACAGGATGTTTGCACTTTGGCGACAATGGGAATTTAACATGGGAATGGTACCTGTGGGTTAATGGTAAATGAACTTCTTCATCATCTTTTTCTCATCTTCCATCTATTTTTACCTTCAACTTGTGGAAAATCCCTTTGGAACCCCCCCCACTATATATTTATATCCTCAACTTGTATGATGTTCCTGTTTAAAAACCCTAGTATCTATTTATAGTTACAACCTGCAGAAAAATCCATGAACAGTATAGCGATAATGGGAGTTATCATTAAAAATCAGCCTGCGGAAACATTGGCGACAAGATTTTGGGCGACAAATGGCAGAGCCTTGCCTTTATAGCGACAAGGGGAATTTTGTATTAGCACACATTGGTCCTGTATAGCTATAAGAGGAATGGTATAGGTGGCATGACGTCACAGTACTGGACACTTGGCAACAGTGTAGCAAGGCGCTGGCCTTGTTGACCTAAATACACGCAGCGATCACTACAACTCTAGAGAGGGACATACATACATAGATACATACATACATACATACATACATACATACATACATACATACATACATACATACATACATACATACATACATACATACATACATGCATGCATATATACATACATATACAATAGAGACACAGAGACATAGGATACATAGATAGAGATATGGCAAATTATTTTGTTGAAAATTAAGATCTTTTCGAGTCATGGAAAGTATTCCTGAAAAGGGCTTTTGTATTCTTCGTCTTTTAACTTCTACTTTTCATCCACCAGCTCCTGACTTTCTCTAACATTCCTTTCTTCTTCTCTTCTTCGGTCATCCAGTCTGGCTTGTATCTTCATCCAATTATGATTCAGTTTTTCCAAATCTTCTCTTGTCTTTCTGTTTTCCATCTCCATTTCTCTTTTGTCCAGTTTTTTCTTTTCTCCAGGTCTCTTTTATCTTGTTCACTTCTTCTTTCAACACCTTTATCATCATCTCTTCTACTTTCTTTAATGTCTTTTTTCCCCAATCAAGAAAAGACCACTCAGTCATATACAGCACTTCGTCTAGAAAGTAACTTACTTGAATAATAATATCAAATGCTTCTTTCAAAGTTATGACAAACTTATGAATCCTTTCATCTTTACCACTTCTTCTTCTGCCATTCCTAACACTAGGTCTTTGGCGAAGTTCGATCTGGTAGCATATCTGGTTACAATGTCTTTTGTAACCGGATAATTCCATACCTTTTCAATCTTTTCTACCACATATATCACATCCATCATCCAAAAATGCATGTCTTTCAGTTCCATTCTTTATTCTCTGTAGAATGGCGCAGTTAGCGAACGCTATGATTTTATACATGTCAAGTACAAGGGTGAAGGAAAACATCACTTATACTCACTTTTCATATTTTATACTATCTCACCAACGAAACGACAAGCATTAAACACAAAATGATGTTATCTCACCAACGAAACGAGAAGCATAACACACAAAATACAGTATACCATCACACCAACGAAACGAGCAGCATAAAACAAACAAAAAATTACCATCCAAACCAACGAAACGAGAAGTTTAAAACACAAAATATACCGTCCACGCCAACGAAACGAGAAGCATAAAAAACACAACAAACTATCTCGCCAAAGAACGCGCATGCAAACACATATTATGATAAGAGAACTCTGTTTTGTTGTTTAGATGTTTTCTATCATAACCTTCTTCTCGTGTCTAATTACGAGAAGGAAGAAAGTTCAGCATTCTTAAGAATAAGGTGTCACTTATGATGGTGTAGATACGGTTGCATCGTTTTGTGGGAAAGCTTTGGCTACGAGAAGGTACCAAGAATCTGTAAGAAATAGACATGACACTCTTCTGATCCTGAAATCCCACTGAGACCAAAGCAGCTCAAAGCCTTTTTTATATTCTGGAAGCTGCTTGATCATGAGTGTTTTGCATCCAAGGACAGAGGGTCTGTCTAATAAATTATGCCTATGCTCCAAAACATCACGCGTGTTTCTTGCGTTCTAGTCAAGGACAACTTTAACTTTATATCAAGTTTAGGGGGGAGATAGAGTGTGAGTGTGTGGTCAGTATTTTCCTAAGTAAGCGGTCATTCACATTACGAACTCTCAAACTAATTTCCTTGATTATCAATTACTTTGTTCCCAGCATCACAACGAAATTAATAAGGTTTTATTGATTGAATTATTTTCGTTGTCCGATGCTAAACTTCCGACCTCGGCTATTAATTAGGTTTTTTCATCACCAAGTAAAGCTGAGGAAACAATAATAATGCTTAATCTAAATTCATTTCAATGTCCTATTATATTCAGGAAATGAATTATTGACTGGGCCATGCTTCTCCTACAATTTAAATCAATATCATAGCTCTCTCTTAAATTTGCAGGTTTTTGTCTTCCAATAACTAGAGATTTCAATATATTCTACACAAATTAATGTTATTGTTTCTTTCTTTTAAAATTGATATCTTGATAATACCTCTTGGTTAATTTAGCCGCGACCTCGAGGCTAGTAAAAAAAATGATAAGTATACGAGGAAGAAGAAAGAGAAAAAAATATTAAAAATCAAAAATTACAATGCTTAGGTAGATTAAAAAATTACAATGCATTGGGAGGTTGATAAATTGCAAAAAGGCAAAGAGAACAAAGTTCATTGCAGTACATATTGTGAAATTCAAAAAAAGAATACAATAAAATGTATAATAATTAATAAACTGTAAGGTACGTTGACAATGCCCAGAATAGGCATGATAAAAGATGCATGGAAAATGTACCATAAAATGTGTAATAAGGAGCCAATATAAAATGAAAAAAGAGATTACAATTACACAAGGAAGTAAAAATATTAAAAAGACCAAACTACAATTCACTGAAAAAAGTTAAGAAATAGGAAAAGACAACAATTTACCGTGTAGTACCTCGATGAGGATTGAAGAAAAACAATATATTAAGAAAACATTAAAATGTGCAATGTGATAGGATAATACGTAATGTGACGTCAGTATGGTAAAGAAAGAGTTTATTCAAGGCAATCCTACGAAAACACATTTGACACATTCAATGAAGTTCAAATACAATAGTGAGTTCTGCAATGAAAAAAATATGTTTCTTTTATATTACTTTTATTTATTTTGTTTCTTTTATATATTTTGTTATATGTTAGTTTACTCTTTTTGTTATTATTTTATTATTATTTCTATTTCATTTTAAATAACGTCAGCAGAACATAATTAAAATTGTTATGTAAGCACTAGGTTAATCGGTGAAGTCAGTAACTTATGTTAATTTATCTGAACAATTTTATTTCCGTCATATGTTATTGACCTAGGATCATGCGCGCAATAGAACGGCGTGTTCATAATATTGAAGTGGTACTCCTTATTAATAGGATGTTAATTATGACTTCCCAATATATTATTTCAATATATTATTTCATTATTGAGACAACTAATATTTTAATTTAGGAAGATATCTAAAATGTGTGGTATAATGCGGTATGATCTCTTGTAAAACAAGTAACTGTATAATGTTTATTCGTAATGCTTCATTAAACTAGAATTAATTGATACGACTTGAATGTCATCTGGAAAATTGGGATATGTAGCGCAATATATACGTCACGATGTTTACGTGTTGCTATAAAATACATAAACAATGATGCGGATTCCATGGCGTTCTAGAATAACATATGTCATCGATAGATACGATCGCTCAATTTGATTGATAAATTCCATTAAAACATGCTGTGACATCAGTATAGCAAGTGAACTCGCCTGCTGAAAATTTCGCTGTAGGACTAATTTGCTGAGACCAACAGTTTGAGTTGCAATCCTTTCTTCTATTTTCTAATATTCTTCACGAATATTTCGACAATGGCAAGCATCGCTTGCTCTAGTAGTATAAGCGTTTATAAGTTTGGACCAATCGCCGTTAACATGTTCTATTATCAACTTGTCAGGTATAGGAGAAGAAATCATCTCCCTATCGAGCAATAACACCGAAAATTTAAATTTCATTATTCTGTTACTTTAGCATATTTGTATAACTTGCTAAATGTTGTGATGTTTTCATTGTCAGCATTCCAAATAGATATTTACCTATTTTATCAATGAAGGGCAAACATCTCTCATGATACATTTGAAGAATGCAAAACACCTTTCTGAATTAACTCATTCATTAATGAGATTGTTATATTAAACTGCATATTCATTGTAATTCGTATTGACTTTAACTGTGAAAGAATATCATTTATGTAGCTACGTTAGACATCTCCGTGTCAATATTCGATAAATTCGACTTAATAATTCCTTAAAAGCCTGATTTGAAAGTACGAATCCACTTATCGGCTGAATCATAAAATAGTGGGAGTGGCTAGAGATAACCTTTAGCGTAAATTGTTTTTCTTCTGTTACTGCGGACACTGAATTCAGAGTTAAAAAAGAATACAATCCTACGAACCAAATCCATATTCCATCCATACCTTAAAGAAAAAGAAAGAGGTTGAGAGGTTTGGATATCCATGAGAAGAAAAGAATGAAAAGAAAAGAAGTAGTAGGTACGAGGAAATGATGGAATGGTAGAAAGGACAAGAATTATCTCTCTCATGTATGAAGGATAGTCTTCCCAAAATTCGTTTTGAATTCAACGACGAAATATTCGACCTAATTCAGTGATGTAATATGGACCTTCCCATCGAGGGTAAAGATTTTGTTTTGATAAGTCTACGAACATGTGTGCGATTTGTAGGTGTACATAATCTATGCTAATACTAGTCTATGCTAATACTAGTCCTGTTAGACGATCATAAAAAGTTAATATCAGCTTGTAGTTCTTGGTATCTTTATTTTTTAAATGTAATTTTACTCTTTTTCTGTTACTTTTTTATTTATTTTTTATTTTGCATAACATCAGCATAACTTAGTGCCTTCTTAGTGCATACATAATATCATTAAATACATTGAGGTAAGAATGTTTGTTTAGAGAACCTAGCAAGAATTTGGTATTAATCAAGAGTAATGAAGGTGAAAATGTTAGTGTTATGTTAATCCTACTCTAATAACCATAACGTCTGTTCATTTGCAATCAAACCTTGACCTTTGTGTGTATGAAATTGCATTTAATCGAACCTATGAGCAGTAAGTGAAAATATCATTAAAATCGTAAACTGAATCGACATGATTTAGTGCATTATTAAAATTGTAAAACTGAGCGTGTATTACTGACATTACCTATAACGTACGAAAGGAAATGTATCACCGTTATCGTTTCAAACAAACTTTACTCAGAAGTTGATCATATGCAGGGCAATAGCTGCTCAAAATGCAATATGCAAAGCAATCTCTGCTTCAAAAATTCTGTGTTGAGCAATCGCTCAGACACTTTAACTATAGAAAAACATACATAATAACACTACAACATCATTTGATGCTGCAAAACCATAGAAGGAAACTCTCTTCTAACTGGTTTGAAGACATTAGAGCCGTATCTTTCGCGTTTTGCCAAGACAATACCATATAGTATACATTCATATGATTTCATATGAAACACGTGAGAGAAAATCTCAATAACATTTTTAAACAACATTGAGCTAACAAAACAACAACTTCTGCATCAATGTTTGAAACGGCATAGCGGAAAGTACAATGCTCCTTAAGATAGGCAAATACGGTACGATCTATTATGTGTGATAGTAGCGAAACATGTATAATGTAGTTTGAGGTGTCAAGACGAGTAGGTTTGATGTTTGATATAAATGCTTAGGGCATGAAATGAAACTTAAAGGTTCATTTACATTCTCTGTAGTAGAAATCTTAGCAACTCTGACGTATGTTAATGACAGTAGGTATAACAATGTTAGGTACTCAATGAAAAATGAAATATAGCATAATTAAGATTAGTGTTGTTAATCGTTTGAAATTTACACACTAACTGTCAATTTGTCTTTTTTAAAAATTCAAAATAAGAGATAGAAAAATCATACCTTTTGTGAGATATACCACAATGAAGAAATATTCTTGATATGAACTAATAGCAAACAATACATCTATTGCCTCTAATACCGAAAGAGTTCAAAATGTTAAAGTCACTTTCACTGGGAAGAAGACTGTTAATGTTGTTGTCGCTGATCTGATGAGAGCGTAGATGTTGCTGCAATTCATTTTGGGTTGTAGTTAGGTCACATTTGGAACTGGACTGAGCACTGTATGCATTCAGAATGTCGTAGTCGCAGGAGGTACTATAAAAAGAATTCTCATAGGCGATGTATGCATTTTATGTTGCAATCCTCTCATAGTTGTAATCATATTCGTTCCGCTGTGATATTTCTGGTTTCTGTAGTTTATAACATGATTGAAGAAGTTCTAATTTGGGTTTTCTCTTTGGGATATGGCGGCGCTGTCGCTTCTGGAGTTGATATAACATAGCCAGGCGAAGTGAAGTCAAATGGTGTTAATGGTTCTGGTGCGAGTCTTCCTCTTGGATCATAATTATGTGTTTTGACACCTGTATTCATGTCATTCATCCACCAATTTATTATGATGAGATCTTTCCAATTCAATAACTGTAAGGAATGTCATTCACCACCAATCTATTATGATAAGAGAACTCTGTTTTGTTGTTTAGATGTTTTCTATCATAACCTTCTTCTCGTGTCTAATTACGAGAAGGAAGAAAGTTCAGTATTCTTAAGAATAAGGTGTCACTTATGATGGTGTAGATACGGTTGCATCGTTTTGTGGGAAAGCTTTGGCTACGAGAAGGTACCAAGAATCTGTAAGAAATAGACATGACACTCTTCTGATCCTGAAATCGCACTGAGACCAAAGCAGCTCAAAGCTTTTTTTTATATTCTGGAAGCTGCTTGATCATGAGTATTTTACATCCAAGGACAGAGGGTCTGTCTAATAAATTATGCCTATGCTCCAAAAATTCACGCGCGTTTCTTGCGTGCTAGTCAAGGACAACTTTAACTTTATATCAAGTTTAGGGGGGAGATAGAGTGTGAGTGTGTGGTCAGTATTTTTCCTAAGTAATCGGTCATTCACATTACGAACTCTCAAACTAATTTCCTTGATTATCAATTACTTTGTTTCCAGCATCACAACGAAATTAATAAGGTTTTATTGATTGAATTATTTTCGTTGTCCGATGCTAAACTTCCGACCTCGGCTATTAATTAGGTTTTTTCATCACCAAGTCAAGCTGAGGAAAGAATAATAATGCTTAATCTAAATTCATTTCAATGTCCTATTATATTCAGGATATGAATTATTGATTGGGCCATGCTTCTCCTACAATCCAAATCAATATCATAGCACTCTCTTAAATTTGCAGGTTTTTGTCTTCCAATAACTAAAGATTTCAATATATTCTACACAAATTAATGTTATCGTTCCTTTCTTTTAAAATTGATATCTTGATAATACCTCTTGGTTAATTTAGCCGCGACCTCGAGGCTAGTAAAATAATGACAAGTATACGAGGAAGAAGAAAGAGAAAAAAATATTAAAAATCAAAAATTACAATGCTTAGGTAGAATAAAAAATTACAATGCATTGCTAAGTTGATAAATTGCAAAAAGACAAAGAGAACAATGTTCATTGCAGTACATATTGTGAAATTCAAAAAAAAGAATACAATAAAATTTATAATAATTAATAAACTGTAAGGTACATTGACAATGCCCAGAATAGACATGATAAAAGATACATGGGAAAATGTACCATAAAATGTGTAATAAGGAGCCAATATAAAATGAAAAAAGAGATTACAATTACACAAGGAAGTAAAAATATTAAAGACCAAAATACAATTCACTGACAAAAGTTAAGAAATAGGAAAAGACAACAATTTACCGTGTAGTACCTCGATGAGAAATGAAGAAAAACAATATATTAAGAAAACATTAAAATATGCAATGTGATAGGATAATACGTAATGTGACGTTAGTATGGTAAAGAAAGAGTTTATTTATGGCAATCCTACGAAAACACATTTGACACATTCAATGAAGTTCAAATACAATAGTGAGTTCTGCAATGAAAAAAATATGTTTCTTTATATTATATTTATTTATTTTGTTTCTTTTATATATTTTGTTATATGTTAGTTTACTCTTTTTGTTATTATTTTATTATTATTTCTATTTCATTTTAAATAACGTCAGCAGAACATAATTAAAATTGTTATGTAAGCACTAGGTTAATCGGTGAAGTCAGTAACTTATGTTAATTTATCTGAACAATTTTATTTCCGTCATATGTTATTGACCTAGGATCATGCGCGCAATAGAACGGCGTGTTCATAATATTGAAGTGGTACTCCTTATTAATAGGATGTTAATTATGACTTCCCAATATATTATTTCAATATATTATTTCATTATTGAGACAACTAATATTTTAATTTAGGAAGATATCTAGAATGTGTGGTATAATGCGGTATGATCTCTTGTAAACCAAGTAACTGTATAATGTTTATTCGTAATGCTTCATTAAACTAGAATTAATTGATACGTCTTGAATGTCATCTGGACAACTGGGGTATGTAGCGCAATATATACGTCACGATGTTTACGTGTTGCTATAAAATACATAAACAATGATGCGGATTCCATGGCGTTCTGGAATAACATATGTCATCGATAGATACGATCGCTCAATTTGATGGATAAATTCCATTAAAACATGCTGTGAAATCAGTATAGCAAGTGAACTCTCCTGCTGAAAATTTCGCTGTAGGACTAATTTGCTTGCTCTAGTAGTATAAGCGTTTTTGAGTTTGGACCAATCGCCGTTAACATGTTCTATTATCAACTTGTCAGGTATAGGAGAAGAAATCATCTCCCTATCGAGCTATAACACTGAAAATTTAAATTTCATTATTCTGTTGCTTTAGCATATTTGTATAACTTGCTAAATGTTGTGATGTTTTCATTGTCAGCATTCCAAATAGATATTTACCTATTTTATCAATGAAGGGCAAACATCTCTCATGATACATTTGAAGAATGCAAAACACCTTTCTGAATTAACTCATTCATTAATGAGATTGTTATATTAAACTGCATATTCATTGTAATTCGTATTGACTTTAAGTGTGAAAGAATATCATTTATGTAGCTACATTTGACATCTCTGTGTCACTATTCGATAAATTCGACTGAATAATTCCTTAAAAGCCTGATTTGAATGTGCGAATCCACTTATCGGCTGTATCATAAAATAGTGGGAGTGGTTAGAGATAACTCATAGCGTAGATTGTTTTTGTTCTGTCACTGCGGATACTGAATTCAGAGTTTAAAAAAAATACCATCCTACGAACCAAATCCATATTCCATCCATACCTTAAAGAAAAAGAAAGAGTTTGAGAGGTTTGGATATCCATGAGAAGAAAAGAATGAGAAGAAAAGAAGTAGAAGGCACGAGGAAATGATGGAATAGTAGAAAGGACAAGAAGTATCTCTCTCATGTATGAAGGATAGTCTTCACAAAATTCGTTTTGAATTCAACTACGAAATATTCGACCTAATTCAGTGATGTTATATGGACCATCCCATCGAGGGTAAAGATTTTGTTTTGATAACTCTACGAATATGTGTGCGATTTGTAGGTGTACATAATCTATGCTAATACTAGTCTATGCTAATACTAGTCCTGTTAGACGATCATAAAAAGTTAATATCAGCTTGTAGTTCTTGGTATCTTTATTTTTTTAAATGTTATTTTACTCTTCTTTGTTACTTCTTTTTAATTTATTTTTTATTTTGCATAACATCAGCATAACATATTTATCAGTGACTACGGTTATTATTTTGCTTCAGCGAAGTGTTGTGAAAAGAACTCTCATTATTATGGATAGTACTTGTAAACCAATATTGAATTTGACTTCTTAGTGCATACATAATATCATTAAATACATTGAGATAAGAATGTTTGCTTAGAGAACTTTGCAAGAATTTGGTATTAATCAAGAGTAATGAAGGTAAAAATGTTAGTGTTATGTTAATCCTACTCTAATAACCATAACGTCTGTTCATTTGCAATCAAACCTTGACCTTTGTGTGTATGAAATTGCATTTAATCGAACCTATGAGCAGTAAGTGAAAATATCATTAAAATCGTAAACTGAATCGACATGATTTAGTGCATTATTAAAATTGTAAAACTGAGCGTGTATTACTGACATTACCTATGACGTACGAAAGGAAATGTATCACCGTTATCGTTTCAAACAAACTTTACTCAGAAGTTGATCATATGCAGGGCAATAGCTGCTCAAAATGCAATATGCAAAGCAATCTCTGCTTCAAAAATTCTGTGTTGAGCAATCGCTCAGACACTTTAACTATAGAAAAACATATATAATAACACTACAACATCATTTGATGCTGCAAAACCATAGAAGGAAACTCTCTTCTAACTGGTTTGAAGACATTAGAGCCGTACCTTTGGCGTTTTGCCAAGACAATACCATATAGTATACATTCATATGATTTCATATGAAACACGTGAGAGAAAATCTCAATAACATTATCGAACAACATTGAGCTAACAAAACAACAACTTCTGCATCAATGTTTGAAACGGCATAGCGGAAAGTAAAATGTTCCTTAAGATAGGCAGATACGGTACGATCTATTATGTGTGATAGTAGCGAAACATGTATAATGTAGTTTGAGGTGTCAAGACGAGTAGGTTTGATGTTTGATATAAATGCTTAGGGCATGAAATGAAACTTAAAGGTTCATTTACATTCTCTGTAGTAGAAATCTTAGCAACTCTGACGTATGTTAATGACAGTAGGTATAACAATGTTAGGTACTCAATGAAAAATGAAATATAGCATAATTAAGATTAGTGTTGTTAATCGTTTGAAATTTACACACTAACTGTCAATTTGTCTTTTTTAAAAATTCAAAATAAGAGATAGAAAAATCATACCTTTGTGAGATATACCACAATGAAGAAATATTCTTGATATGAACTAATAGCAAACAATACATCTATTGCCTCTAATACCGAAAGAGTTCAAAATGTTAAAGTCACTTTCACTGGGAAGAAGACTGTTAATGTTGTTGTCGCTGATCTGATGAGAGCGTAGATGTTGCTGCAATTCATTTTGGGTTGTAGTTAGGTCACATTTGGAACTGGACTGAGCACTGTATGCATTCAGAATGTCGTAGTCGCAGGAGGTACTATAAAAAGAATTCTCATAGGCGATGTATGCATTTTATGTTGCAATCCTCTCATAGTTGTAATCATATTCGTTCCGCTGTGATATTTCTGGTTTCTGTAGTTTATAACATGATTGAAGAAGTTCTAATTTGGGTTTTCTCTTTGGGATATGGCGGCGCTGTCGCTTCTGGAGTTGATATAACATAGCCAGGCGAAGTGAAGTCAAATGGTGTTAATGGTTCTGGTGCGAGTCTTCCTCTTGGATCATAATTATGTGTTTTGACACCTGTATTCATGTCATTCATCCACCAATTTATTATGATGAGATCTTTCCAATTCAATAACTGTAAGGAATGTCATTCACCACCAATCTATTATGATAAGAGAACTCTGTTTTGTTGTTTAGATGTTTTCTATCATAACCTTCTTCTCGTGTCTAATTACGAGAAGGAAGAAAGTTCAGTATTCTTAAGAATAAGGTGTCACTTATGATGGTGTAGATACGGTTGCATCGTTTTGTGGGAAAGCTTTGGCTACGAGAAGGTACCAAGAATCTGTAAGAAATAGACATGACACTCTTCTGATCCTGAAATCGCACTGAGACCAAAGCAGCTCACAGCTTTTTTGTATATTCTGGAAGCTGCTTGATCATGAGTATTTTACATCCAAGGACAGAGGGTCTGTCTAATAAATTATGCCTATGCTCCAAAAATTCACGCGCGTTTCTTGCGTGCTAGTCAAGGACAACTTTAACTTTATATCAAGTTTAGGGGGGAGATAGAGTGTGAGTGTGTGGTCAGTATTTTTCCTAAGTAATCGGTCATTCACATTACGAACTCTCAAACTAATTTCCTTGATTATCAATTACTTTGTTTCCAGCATCACAACGAAATTAATAAGGTTTTATTGATTGAATTATTTTCGTTGTCCGATGCTAAACTTCCGACCTCGGCTATTAATTAGGTTTTTTCATCACCAAGTCAAGCTGAGGAAAGAATAATAATGCTTAATCTAAATTCATTTCAATGTCCTATTATATTCAGGATATGAATTATTGATTGGGCCATGCTTCTCCTACAATCCAAATCAATATCATAGCACTCTCTTAAATTTGCAGGTTTTTGTCTTCCAATAACTAAAGATTTCAATATATTCTACACAAATTAATGTTATCGTTCCTTTCTTTTAAAATTGATATCTTGATAATACCTCTTGGTTAATTTAGCCGCGACCTCGAGGCTAGTAAAATAATGACAAGTATACGAGGAAGAAGAAAGAGAAAAAAATATTAAAAATCAAAAATTACAATGCTTAGGTAGAATAAAAAATTACAATGCATTGCTAAGTTGATAAATTGCAAAAAGACAAAGAGAACAATGTTCATTGCAGTACATATTGTGAAATTCAAAAAAAAGAATACAATAAAATTTATAATAATTAATAAACTGTAAGGTACATTGACAATGCCCAGAATAGACATGATAAAAGATACATGGGAAAATGTACCATAAAATGTGTAATAAGGAGCCAATATAAAATGAAAAAAGAGATTACAATTACACAAGGAAGTAAAAATATTAAAGACCAAAATACAATTCACTGACAAAAGTTAAGAAATAGGAAAAGACAACAATTTACCGTGTAGTACCTCGATGAGAAATGAAGAAAAACAATATATTAAGAAAACATTAAAATATGCAATGTGATAGGATAATACGTAATGTGACGTTAGTATGGTAAAGAAAGAGTTTATTTATGGCAATCCTACGAAAACACATTTGACACATTCAATGAAGTTCAAATACAATAGTGAGTTCTGCAATGAAAAAAATATGTTTCTTTATATTATATTTATTTATTTTGTTTCTTTTATATATTTTGTTATATGTTAGTTTACTCTTTTTGTTATTATTTTATTATTATTTCTATTTCATTTTAAATAACGTCAGCAGAACATAATTAAAATTGTTATGTAAGCACTAGGTTAATCGGTGAAGTCAGTAACTTATGTTAATTTATCTGAACAATTTTATTTCCGTCATATGTTATTGACCTAGGATCATGCGCGCAATAGAACGGCGTGTTCATAATATTGAAGTGGTACTCCTTATTAATAGGATGTTAATTATGACTTCCCAATATATTATTTCAATATATTATTTCATTATTGAGACAACTAATATTTTAATTTAGGAAGATATCTAGAATGTGTGGTATAATGCGGTATGATCTCTTGTAAACCAAGTAACTGTATAATGTTTATTCGTAATGCTTCATTAAACTAGAATTAATTGATACGTCTTGAATGTCATCTGGACAACTGGGGTATGTAGCGCAATATATACGTCACGATGTTTACGTGTTGCTATAAAATACATAAACAATGATGCGGATTCCATGGCGTTCTGGAATAACATATGTCATCGATAGATACGATCGCTCAATTTGATGGATAAATTCCATTAAAACATGCTGTGAAATCAGTATAGCAAGTGAACTCTCCTGCTGAAAATTTCGCTGTAGGACTAATTTGCTTGCTCTAGTAGTATAAGCGTTTTTGAGTTTGGACCAATCGCCGTTAACATGTTCTATTATCAACTTGTCAGGTATAGGAGAAGAAATCATCTCCCTATCGAGCTATAACACTGAAAATTTAAATTTCATTATTCTGTTGCTTTAGCATATTTGTATAACTTGCTAAATGTTGTGATGTTTTCATTGTCAGCATTCCAAATAGATATTTACCTATTTTATCAATGAAGGGCAAACATCTCTCATGATACATTTGAAGAATGCAAAACACCTTTCTGAATTAACTCATTCATTAATGAGATTGTTATATTAAACTGCATATTCATTGTAATTCGTATTGACTTTAAGTGTGAAAGAATATCATTTATGTAGCTACATTTGACATCTCCGTGTCAATATTCGATAAATTCGACTTAATAATTCCTTAAAAGCCTGATTTGAAAGTGCAAATCCACTTATCGGCTGTATCATAAAATAGTGGGAGTGGCTAGAGATAACCTTTAGCGTAAATTGGTTTTGTTCTGTTACTGCGGACACTGAATTCAGAGTTAAAAAAGAATACAATCCTACGAAGCAAATCCATATTCCATCCATACCTTAAAGAAAAAGAAAGAGGTTGAGAGGTTTGGATATCCATGAGAAGAAAAGAATGAGAAGAAAAGAAGTAGTAGGCACGAGGAAATGATGGAATGGTAGAAAGGACAAGAATTATCTCTCTCATGTATGAAGGATAGTCTTCCCAAAATTCGTTTTGAATTCAACGACGAAATATTCGACCTAATTCAGTGATGTAATATGGACCTTCCCATCGAGGGTAAAGATTTTGTTTTGATAACTCTACGAATATGTGTGCGATTTGTAGGTGTACATAATCTATGCTAATACTAGTCTATGCTAATACTAGTCCTGTTAGACGATCATAAAAAGTTAATATCAGCTTGTAGTTCTTGGTATCTTTATTTTTTTAAATGTTATTTTACTCTTCTTTGTTACTTCTTTTTAATTTATTTTTTATTTTGCATAACATCAGCATAACATATTTATCAGTGACTACGGTTATTATTTTGCTTCAGCGAAGTGTTGTGAAAAGAACTCTCATTATTATGGATAGTACTTGTAAACCAATATTGAATTTGACTTCTTAGTGCATACATAATATCATTAAATACATTGAGATAAGAATGTTTGCTTAGAGAACTTTGCAAGAATTTGGTATTAATCAAGAGTAATGAAGGTAAAAATGTTAGTGTTATGTTAATCCTACTCTAATAACCATAACGTCTGTTCATTTGCAATCAAACCTTGACCTTTGTGTGTATGAAATTGCATTTAATCGAACCTATGAGCAGTAAGTGAAAATATCATTAAAATCGTAAACTGAATCGACATGATTTAGTGCATTATTAAAATTGTAAAACTGAGCGTGTATTACTGACATTACCTATGACGTACGAAAGGAAATGTATCACCGTTATCGTTTCAAACAAACTTTACTCAGAAGTTGATCATATGCAGGGCAATAGCTGCTCAAAATGCAATATGCAAAGCAATCTCTGCTTCAAAAATTCTGTGTTGAGCAATCGCTCAGACACTTTAACTATAGAAAAACATACATAATAACACTACAACATCATTTGATGCTGCAAAACCATAGAAGGAAACTCTCTTCTAACTGGTTTGAAGACATTAGAGCCGTACCTTTGGCGTTTTGCCAAGACAATACCATATAGTATACATTCATATGATTTCATATGAAACACGCGAGAGAAAATCTCAATAACATTATTAAACAACATTGAGCTAACAAAACAACAACTTCTGCATCAATGTTTGAAACGGCATAGCGGAAACTACAATGCTCCTTAAGATAGGCAAATACGGTACGATCTATTATGTGTGATAGTAGCGAAACATGTATAATGTAGTTTGAGGTGTCAAGACGAGTAGGTTTGATGTTTGATATAAATGCTTAGGGCATGAAATGAAACTTAAAGGTTCATTTACATTCTCTGTAGTAGAAATCTTAGCAACTCTGACGTATGTTAATGACAGTAGGTATAACAATGTTAGGTACTCAATGAAAAATGAAATATAGCATAATTAAGATTAGTGTTGTTAATCGTTTGAAATTTACACACTAACTGTCAATTTGTCTTTTTTAAAAATTCAAAATAAGAGATAGAAAAATCATACCTTTGTGAGATATACCACAATGAAGAAATATTCTTGATATGAACTAATAGCAAACAATACATCTATTGCCTCTAATACCGAAAGAGTTCAAAATGTTAAAGTCACTTTCACTGGGAAGAAGACTGTTAATGTTGTTGTCGCTGATCTGATGAGAGCGTAGATGTTGCTGCAATTCATTTTGGGTTATAGTTAGGTCACATTTGGAACTGGACTGAGCACTGTATGCATTCAGAATGTCGTATTCGCAGGAGGTACTACAAAAAGAATTCTCATAGGCGATGTATGCATTTTATGTTGCAATCCTCTCATAGTTGTAATCATATTCATTCCGCTGTGATATTTCTGGTTGCTGTAGTTTCTAACATGATTGAAGAAGTTGTTCTAATTTGGGTTTTCTTTTTGGGATATGGCGGCGCTGTCGCTTCTGGAGTTGATATAGCATAGCCAGGCGAAGTGAAGTCAAATGGTGTTAATGGTTCTGGTGCGAGTCTTCCTCTTGGATCATAATTATGTGTTTTGACACCTGTATTCATGTTATTCATTCACCAATTTATTATGATGAGATCTTTCCAATTCAATAACTGTAAGGAATGTCATTCTCCACCAATCTATTATGATAAGAGAACTCTGTTTTGTTGTTTAGATGTTTTCTATCATAACCTTCTTCTCGTGTCTAATTACGAGAAGGAAGAAAGTTTAGCATTCTTAAAAATAAGGTGTCACTTATGATGGTGTAGATACGGTTACATCTTTTTGTGGGAAAGCTTTGGCTACGAGAAGGTACCAAGAATCTGTAAGAAATAGACATGACACTCTTCTGATCCTGAAATCCCACTGAGACCAAAGCAGCTCAAAGCCTTTTCATATTCTGGAAGCTGCTTGATCATGAGTGTTTTGCATCCAAGGACAGAGGGTCTGTCTAATGAATTATGCCTATGCTCCAAAAATTCACGGGTGTTTCTTGCGTGCTAGTCAAGGACAACTTTAACTTTATATCAAGTTTAGGGGTGAGATAGAGTGTGAGTGTGTGGTCAGTATTTTTTCTAAGTAAGCGGTCATTCACATTACGAACTCTTAAACTAATTTCCTTGATTATCAATTACTTTGTTTCCAGCATCACAACGAAATTAATAAGGTTTTATTGATTGAATTATTTTCGTTGTCCAATGCTGAACTTCCGACCTCGGCTATTAGGTTTTTTCATCACCAAGTCAAGCTGAGTAAACAATAATAATGCTTAATCTAAATTCATTTCAATGTCCTTTTATATTCAGGAAATGAATTATTGATTGGGCCATGCTTCTCCTACAATCCAAATCAATATCATAGCACTCTCTTTAATTTGCAGGTTTTTGTCTTCCAATAACTAGAGATTTCAATATATTCTACACAAATTAATGTTATCGTTTCTTTCTTTTAAAATTGATATCTTGATACACACACATCCGTATACTATCTCACCAATGAACGCGCATGCAAACAAACACATATCATTTTAAAGTGAGTGTTTATATTCACTCTACACTACATACACACGAATTGGCAAACTGAATAGTCTCTTTTCTATAAATCTTTTTTTTAGCTCTGAAAAGTGCGTTTGGATTTGTATTTGTGGAGCATGAACGTGATGGAAAACGTCCTAACACCAAATTTTTTATCATCATGAAACGCGCGGACTTAAAAGAAGCAATCACGTTAGCTTTTTACTTTTTTTGATTAACAGAAAAAGACACAATTTTTTGACAAGACAGAGAAAGCAAAGGGTGCATTTTGGTTTTGTTTGTTGTACTGACCAAAGAAACGAAGTGTTTATAGGCACACTTCAATTTTTTTCTAAAGTTTTTAAAGTTTTGGCAAATGGAAGAAGTATATCTTTTCGAGAGTCTTTGGTAGCCCTAAAAAGGACTGTTTTGTTTTGTTGACGGATAGTAATAGCAATCTGTTTTACTGTCTGAGATTGATATTCCATCTGGCAGCAGGCTTTCTTATACGATAGGGCCTGCTTCTGCGATAAGAGCAAGATAATTCTTTGGTGTCTATTCGACAGTCCACACATCATTTCTCTGGTTGTTGCTGCTGCTGTTGCTTCTACTACTGCTGCTGTTATCTTTGCTTCCTCTGAAGTCTGTATTTCTCAGTCAATTCTTCTTGTTATTTCTAAATTTCTTCTCTAAAGACATCTTCTATGAAGTCTTGGGCTATAGAGAGCACCTGACATTCTCTATTTATTCAGGCTTAGGTATTAGCCTTAGCCTAATACAGTGTAATTGAACGTATGCTTCGTTGAGTTTAGCTGGTCTGGAAGGCATCTTCGTAGGTTGATGTGTCAACAGTGAATGGTCATATATCGGCATATCGAATTATAGTCGCGTTTTGCACTGAGTACTTCTGTGACTGCCTATGACCCCAGGCTGGGCCATAGTCCCTTTAAGAGGGCGCTTGGTCCCGTTCTGGAACTTTCAGCAACGTTGACCCGTTACTCATATAACTTTGACGCACACTATCGCCCTCAAACCACAGCCCCAGCAACCAAACCCCTTTTCCCTCTCCGACCCCAGCCCAGCCCCGCCCCACGGCAACCACCCAAGAACATCTCTCTCTCTCTCTCTCTCTCTCTCTCTCTCTCTCTCTCTCTCTCTCTCTCTCTCTCTCTCTCTCTCTCTCTCTCTCTCTCTCTCTCTCTCTCTCAAAACTTTGCAACATTGTTATGCAACATTGTTAGTCTTTGTGCTGAAAAACATCACACATCTTTTGAATTCTGACAATAAACATCACACAACTTTTTATTATTATTTTAATATAATTGATGAATGAAGAACATTTCTCACATAGAATGTGTGGTTGTCTTAAATACCTTTGTCAGACCCCAAAATGGTATCCTACGTTTTTTAATAACCCTTTTCTTTTTTTCTTTCTTTCGTTCTTTCTTTCTTTCTTTCTTTCTTTCTTTCTTTCGGTAATTTTAATTTTGTCTGCTCATCCCTATTTGTTTTCAATGTAGGTGCTATTGTATTGTTATGATTATTTTGAATTGTTATTAATCTAGAAATGTCTAATCCTTTCTAAAGCGCAGATACACAATCACACTCAACAAAATCGGCATTTCATATTTACCGCAGTTATTAACTCTGCCTATGTAATAACAGACGATAGAATCAGCAGCCTATATTTCCATAACTCTACCTTACGTAGCATACGACAATGCCAATACGTACTAAATTTAGTATCATATTAGCTATACTGACAATTGGAGTATTGTGATGTTCAGTGTCAAGTATTTAAATGAATAAATGATGTCATATTTAATATTTAGATATTTAAAATATTTCTCTACCTTGCTCAATGTGTGCAATGTACACTCCATCCAATTTCATCTGTCATCCCTTCATCCCTTGTTGCAGGAATTTCAATTTCAGCGAAATCCTATCAGAAATCCAGCGAGTGTGTTCAATTTGTTGTTGTTTTTCACGCATAGGTCTAATCTGAAGTCCCCCTCCTCCTATGTTTTATAGATTTATCCGCGGAGTTCCTCGTGTGTGCTGTAGCAACATGGATTACGTGTCTCCTCTTCAGCCGTCGAAGCGGAAATGGTGAATGGTCAGACTGACTGACTGACTGACTAGGTATTATAGTCGCTTATTGCACTCATTGGCATTCTGCGACTGTTTGCGGCCCCAGGCGAGAGGAAGAAACCGAGAAATCCCAGTAAAGAACCACCGACCTACGAGAAGCTGCTCACTAGCTTTCTCACATATCCACATTCGCCGAATCTTAGACTCGAGGAATGGTCAGACTTCTGCTGACTAGGTATTATGGTCGCGAATTGCACTCCTCAGCTTTCTGCGACTGTTTGCAGCCCCAGGCTGGGCGGTAGTCTCTTTAAGAGGGCACTTGGCCCCAAGCTGGGCCTTCACGTGGAGGAAGAAACCGGGAAATCCACGGAAAGTACCACCGACCAACGAGAAGCAACTGGCAAGATTTCTCAGATATCCACATTCGCCGAAACTTAGACTCGATTCTACGCAGACAGAGGTAAGATGGCAGTGATCCGTAACAGAGAGCGCTTTAGACCACTCGGCCAATCGGTGACCCTGAATGGTCATGCGATGCGATCGATTATAAGTCGCTTACTGCCCTAAGGCTTATACGACTTCTTACAGTCCCGGGCTTGGACTGCAGTCCCTTTAAGAGGGCGCTTGGCCTCAGTGCTAGGATTTTCCTGAACCCTAATGGGATCATGGACCTTGAAATGACCTTGTGCTTGCTCGTGTTATAACCGAACGCATAGGCAGATTCGCCACTAGCTCTCCTGCCCAGGCCACAGCCCCCACCCCACCAAAGACCTCAAAAATAAAGCCTACCTAACTTTATCTCAGTTAGGCGGGATATCCGATCAAATTATAACCAGTTTTTCCTACAGGTGTCCCTATGCCAATATTGTGTTAGCCACCTTTTCAATTTATCTAATGTTTCAGAGTTGTGAATTTTGAATGTGATTTATTATGTTTGAATTTTGCGTACTTAACGTACTTATATGGTTCTAAAGAATTACCAATCCATAGGTGATAGCCAAAGGGACATACGCCCAGCCCAGATCCACAAACAGTCGCACGAATGTCACCAGGAAATAATCGACTATAATTCTAATCAATCATCAATCCAATCTGACCATAGAGGGGTCACATTCATTGGAGGGGCAACCTTCGAAGAGAGAAGACGTGTTTTCTGCAGCTCACTGCCGAAACAATGGAACACAAGAATCTCCACAGCGCACTACCTGAACAAAGGAACAAAGGGAGCCCACAAGGAAAAGAAAAAGAGCCTGAATTTAGCCAAGCAAGAAATTAAAAGAAAACCAATGGACTACAACAACATTGAAGAAAAGGAATGTACACCATTGTGACACAACAATGGGAAAGTGAAAAGATTCGTACTTTCAGTAAGCCATTTACACCGCTGTTACACGACAGTGCTAAAGTGAAAAGATTTATGCTTTCGAATTGCCGACATACCGATACAACAACTTCAGGTCTTTTTTGGCACAACATGACCTTTTGTTTTGGTGGCCCTAAAATTACCGGGACCCTTTAGATCCGCCGTCAAAAATTTACAAAGCTACTGAAATCATCCAAATGAAGCTAAAACAGGCGCTTAGCCCAGTCTTTGGCAAAAAATTAGAACTAATCACCTACATTTTGTACTCAAAATCCAAACAGTCATGATCAAACTAAACCTAATTTAAACAACTCTACTATGTGACTCAATTACGCAGGTGGAAATAGTGTGTCCACTATCATAACTGGACAGAATTTGATCACAGTAACAACGCATCCATTGCAGTCACAAGGGCGTTCTCCAGGAACACCAACGAAGAGATATACTCGTGCTACGACGCCGGAAGAGGGAAGGAACTCCGAGACACGGGGAGTGCTGTGACGCCTGTCCTAACTGGTGTTTTGTCGCCCTTTCCTCGGCCGGTCGAGTTCTGTCTGTGGGAGATGTAGGTGAGCCAAATGGTCAAAGGTCAAAAGCGAAAAAATCCCAGCACTAGGGCTAAAGGCCTAGCACAAAGGCTATGTGTCTCCTTGGAAAAACGGTTTTGCTAATTTGGGGTGACATCCAGCCTAGGCTAAGCGCTTTCCAAGGGGGTCATCGTCCAGCCTAAGGCAAGGAGAGCACCCGGCAGGAGCCTCTGGTCCAGCCCGGGACTTAAACCAGTCGCGAAGTACAACGTGCACATGCGACTATAACAAATTGAATCGAAATTGAAAAGTCTGAACATTAACTGTTTACTCGTCAACCTACGAAGATGCCTTCCAGACTAGCTCAACTCAACGAAGCTTACGTTCAACTACATCGTGTCAGGTTAAACCTGATACCTAAGTCTGAAAAAATAGAGAATGTTAGGATGCTCTCTATAACCCAAGACCTTATAGAACATGTATTTGGAGAAGAAATTAAGAAAGAACAAGAAGAATGGACAGAGAAATACAGGCTTCAGAAAAATCAGAGAGAATAACAAAAGCAGCAGCCAAGCCTGTAGAACTCCAAATGCACCTAAAATGTACAAGGCGTCTTTTGGACGAATTGGCTATGGAAGCAATAGAAGAGAAAAATAGAATAGAAGAGGATGAAGAAATGTGAAAGAAGAAAGAGGAAATAATCCTGCCTCACCACTTCATTTTACCTCAGTGTGAGGTGACACCTGATGTGAGGACACCTCCAATATCAACAGAAGAGGAGGAAGACATGAAAAAGAAGAAAGAGAAAGTGGAAAGGATTCTGCCTCGCCTCTTCATTTTACCTCAGTGTGAGGTGAAACCTGATGTGAGTACACCTACAATATCAGCAGAAGCACAACCACCACCACCACCACCGCTGAAACGTCAGCCACAGCTACCAGTACCAGTATCACAGGAAGTAAGGAAACCAGCTATTCATCTCCTGGTCTGGCACAGAAGACAGAGGGACCAAACGGAGGAGTGGGATAGTGAAGCCATTCAAGCTCCGTCTGCTCTCCCAATCACAAATGACTGGAGCAGACGTTGCGTGTGTGGAGCCAGACCTGGGAGGTGCCTACATTAACCAGGTGCATATGGAGTTCTGAAGAAAAAAAACAGCCATTCTCAGGGCTAACCAGATTTCTAGAAAAGAGACTATTCAAGTTGCCAATTCGTCTAAATGTAGTGTAGTGTGACTATAAACACCCACTATTTTAATCATGTGTTTGTGTGTGTGTGTGTGTGTGTGTGTGTGTGTGTGTGTGTGTATGCGCGTTCGCTGGTGCGGATGGCATATGGTTGCGTGTTTTATGCTTGCTCATTCGTTGGTGTGGATAGTATACTTGTGTGTTTTATGCTTGCTCGTTCGTTGGTGTGGATAGTATATAATATGTTTTATGCTTGCTCGTTCGTTGGTGTGGATAGTATATAATATGTTTTATGCTCGCTCGTTCGTTGGTGTGGATAGTATATAATATGTTTTATGCTCGCTCGTTCGTTGGTGTGGATAGTATATAATATGTTTTCATGCTTGCTCGTTATAGCCCCTATTGTGTAAAGATGGAAATTAGCAATCTGAAATGTTGTAAGGATATCATAAATGAAATGATAAGAATTGAAAAGGACGAAAAGGAGGAGATAGATGACAAAAGGAGGATGAAAGAATGGAACGAAAAGATTGAAAAAGAAGAGGAGAATTTAAAAAAAGAGAAGAGAAAGAGGAAAAAAAAGAAGGAAAACAGGAAAAAAGAAAACAAAAAGTGAAGGAGAAAAAAATAAAAAGCTGGTGGAGGAAGAGAAGAAATTAGGAGAAGAACCCAAAGGCCTGTTTCAGGGCCTCTGCCTATATATGCGCGCGCGCGTATGTGTGTGACATATATCTCTGTTGCTCTGTGTGTGTAATCTATGTATTTATCTATGTCTCTGTGATTCTACTATGTTTCCTTTACCTAGAGTAGTGTGTGTGCGTATTTAGGCCAGCCCCTTGATACCATGTTACATGTGTCCAGTACTGTGACTTCACCTTACTTGTACCATTCATCTTGTCGCAATACAGACCTAATGTGTACCATTTGACGGCAAAAATCGTGACGCCAAACTAACTCAGGCTGATTTTTAATGATAAATCATATTGACGCTAAACTACCCCATATGCTATTGACAATCTAATAGCATTAACTTCTGAGCGTTGTTACTTTACAATACAATAGCCTATAAAATTCACTTGAGAATCTCAAAAAATCACTTACCTCGATCAGCATATTTACTCCTTCTTTGTTTACATGAAAAACAAGTGTAATAATAAGATAATACACATATATAATAATAAAGCTATTATTAGTTGTTTACATAAATGAAAAAAAAATTTGTTAAAGAAGTCAGTCAGGTCAAGCAGAAATTAATTCAGTTTTGGACAAGGTAAAGTCTAGTAAACAATGTTACAATAACATGTAATGGAATCAAACGATTTAAAACTAACGGACAAAGAATTAAATTAAATATACATAACAGTGTGTCTGTCTGGGTTAGCCTGATCAATAGAAGACGTGTTACATTTCTGGTTGTTACTTCGCGCGCAAGAGACCTTTAAAAGATATTCTGATGTTCTAAGATTCGTCTCCCCGGAGTGTGTGTGTTTCAAGGCCACAACCACCACCACCCACTTTTGAACAGGGTCAACATATTTTTTTATAAAAAAAACTAAGTTTCTTTCCCAATCTCCATTTCGTATTCGATGTCAATCACATGTAATCATAACGTACTATTTTTGTATGTACTCAACCATAGTCTCAGTCAAAAATTGTTTTCCTCTTTGTTTTTGTTTATTATTATTATCATTATTATTATTATCATTATTATTATTATTATTATTATTATTATTATTATTATTATTATTATTATTATTATTATTATTATTATTATTATTATTATTATTATTATTATCATCATCATCATCATCATCATCATCATCATCATCATCATCATCATCATCATCATCATCATCATCATTATTATTATTATTATTATTATTATTATTATTATTATTATTATTATTATTATTATATAACTTACATTCCTGTTTTTGAAAATCAGCAAACAAAATAGAATAAAACAACACAAAAAAAGAAAAGAAAAAAAAAAACCCACAAACGTACGCGGAGAACAGCTTGCATTAGTTGTTAACTTCGTACTCGGTTTATTTGCTCATTTAGGTCAAAATTAAGATGAAAAAATCATTACATCGGCTAAATGTATCCCGAGGAAAATGACTGTATGCAAAAAGACAGTGCTAATTTTTTTTTTCAACAGATAGTGAATACATGGAATCGTTAATTTTCCTGTCCGAAATTTTGTAAGTTGACTATTGAAAAATGTATAGTTTAAGGGAAAAAGAAAGACAAGAAAATACAGTAAATAGACAGGATATACAAGTAAACTAAAATAATGTTGATCTTTCCGCGAAAGATAGGAGTGTTGCTTTCATTTTTTTATTTTTTTATTTTTTGCACACTTGCCACCGCATCCAAATTTGTGATGAGCAATTTGGTGCAAATTATAGTAAAATTACAACAAGGAACTAGTCTACTATATATTCCGGTATCAGTCCAAATTTTCTAAAGTGATCATAGATCATATTCTTTGCATTTTAAGAAAAGCGCCTTTGCCCACAATAAGCGCGCAGCGCCATTTTTTGCATATTCTTTAAGTTTTGTAATTAGTAGTCCAATCTTGAAGAAATATTTGTTTCTGAGTCAATATCCCTAAATTTATTGGGATGTCGGACAAGCTTGACACCCGCGTGATCCAGATCACTAATGTGGCTCCAGGAGCAACGCGAGAGCAAATGAAAACACTTTTTGGTTACATAGGACACATTGATGAGCTGAAACTCTACCCTCCTGAGTAAGTTGCTGTAACATTTCCAGTGGTTTCGTTTTAATTCTTTTGTAAATTTAAAAGCTGTTTTGCACTATCCTTAGTCTATTTGTTTAAAAATCTTGTCTATTTGTATTTCATGCGGTCCACTTTTTTTTTTGACAGCAGAGAAAAGGAGGAGACCTACTTGTTGGTCTATAGCAGTGGTCCCTAACCCCCGGGCCGCGGACCGGTACCAGGCCGTGGATCAAATGGTCACGGACCGCCCAAGGAACATTATTTCCATTTTATTTACTGTGTTGTATTTCTCTCTGGTTTGTGCGACTTGCCATGGACGAGAGGTTAACCAGGAGCTAAAAGACGTCACCTAAAGCCGCACCAATACCGTGCATGCGCAAAATATTGTGATATCGGGACGGTTTTAGGTCACGTCTGGAGATGAGTAGCTTTGGTGGAGAGAAGGTATCACTCTTCTCTCTTTTCACAGATAAAAGAGCCTTCAACATCGAAGAAACATAAAACTTTTAACAGACAATACCATGAATCCTACTTGAAATATGGAACAGGTGAATCCCACACACCAACTCCGCTCTGCATAGTTTGTGGCGACCAGCTCTCTAATGAAGCGATGAAACCTTCAAAACTGCTTTGCCACTTGAACGCCAAACACCCTGGATTAAAAGACAAGCCCCTGGCAAAGGACAGAAGAAATGTTTGAGGGCCACCACATCAATAAAGGATAATGCATTGAGAGCATCATATTTGGTGGCTAACCATATTGCTATGACTAAAAAGCCATTCACTATTGGTGAAGAATTGATCATGCCTTGCACTAAAGACATTTGCCATGAACTTCTAGGAGCGGCTGCTGTGGAAAAGATAGCTGATGTGCCTTTGTCGGTTAGCACTGCGAGCGCACACATTGATGAAATAGCCGAAGACATCGAGACACAATTGTTGGAGAAGATTAATACATCACCGTGGTACGCACCCCAGGTTAACGAATCTACAGATATCGACAAGTCAATAATACCTGTTTATATGCAATATCTATAACAGGATTTGTTATGTGTTCTATCTTTGCCAAGCAAGACCACAGGAGCAGAACTGTTCATGTCACTTGATGGTTATATCAGGACAACTAAAATGGTTCTTTTGTGTCGGCATATGCACAGACGGAGCTGATGTCATGACCAGAAGACTGTATGGTTTAGCTGCTCGGATTAAAGAAGTTGCACATGAGAATGAAACTACGCATTGTATCATTCACAGGGAAATGCTGGCAAGCCGAAAATGTCACCGGAATTTAACAGCATATTGATTGATGTTAAAGTTATTAACCACATCAAAACACACATCCTTACCTTGCGCCTGTTTCAGCAGCTTTGTGAGGAGATGGACGCAGAGCACAAATGCCTTCTCTTTTGCATGGAAATAAGATGGTTATCCAGAGGAAAATCACTAACCAGAGTATTTGAATTATGAGAGCCATTGCAAAGATTTCTCTCAGAAAAGAAGTCAACTCTGGCAGCACATTTCAGTGAAAAGGTATGATACGCAAAACTGGCTTACCTGTGTGACTTATTCAGCCTGCTCAATCTGTCCCTTCAGGGGAAAATGACAACTGTTTTCCAGTTGGCAGACAAAGTAGCTACATTTAAAGCCAAATTGGAGTTGTGGGGACAGCTTGTGAAAAGAGGCATTTTGGACATGTTTCAGACATTAGCAGGGATTTTAGGTGAGACTTAGCCTCAGCATTCATTCTCTCAGTTGGTGCGCGATCGGCTGTCTTTGCTTTTAAAAGAGTTTGAGCGCTACTTCCCAACCACAAATGACCCACGAACCGGTAAGGAAAGGATATGCGACCCATTTGTCAACAAACCAGGTGAATCTAGCATGTATGTGCAAGATCAACTGTTGAAGATTGCAGATGTCGGCGGCCTTAAAACTATGTTCAAGACAACAACTCTGCCGATGTTCTGGATTAAAGTCATGGCGGAATACCCTGAGATTGCCACCACAGTACTTCAATCCCTATTGCTATTTTCAACATCCTATCTGTGTGAAGTGGGTTTTCTGCAGTGACAACAACAAAAATAAAACAATGGAATAAACTGGACATAATCAACACACATTGTCTCCTATTACCCCCAGATGGAACCGTCTCATTGCAAAGAAAAAAGTTCAGGGTTTTCATTGATTTAGCATTCTAGTGAGTTAAAATGTTAAATCACTTTATATTCAGTTTTTGGTGTAACTGTATTTTATTTTGAAGGCATGTTTAAATTGTTTAAATACAATTAAATTAAAATTATAAAATTAAAACAATTTAAAATATAAACAAGTAACGTCCCCCACTCTCTCAGCGGGCCGTGGTAAAATTATCAAACGTTGACCGGTCCGTGGCGATAAAAAGGTTGGGGACCACTGCTGTATAAAATATTCCAATATTGTTTAACATCGAAACAACAGGTCAAATTTTCAGGAATATCTCAAACACTTGGCAACTCATATTGGTGTTATTCTACAAATTAAAGTTTTTGTCATTTTCTTGCTGAATTCAAATTCCCACAGAAGCAAATGGACATTTTGTCAAGTTCTATTGACCTAAATTTCAGTGTGTTTAAATGCATTGGAACCTGATAAATATTTTGGACATCTGGTTGTCTGTATAAATATTCTAACTTTCATAGGATGTTTTGGTAATGATTTGTCAAGTATTCTCAGTGAAACCTTAATGTCTACTTGCAACTCTTGGTACTGAATGGTGAAAAGTGCTGTTTTTTCAGTCCTACTAAATAACTGCTTAGCCTGACAAAGTTCGACAAAGCAGCCTCACAGTGTCTCACAAAGTCAAATTAAAAATATGTTTTATTTTGGTAATTACATTTATGAATAAATTAACTAAGTTGAAAGACGAGTTTTCAACATATTTATGCAGAATTAAATGACCAAAAATTGGGTGACAAAATTTCAAAATCGAATAATGACAAAGTAATAACAATATTTGACAAAATCATGTAAACTGTTTATTACTTTATAAATTAATTATTTAACTTGTAAAAATAAAATACTATTTTTCAATATATCCTAATCACACAAAATCAGACTATGTCATACAAAGCCTGACAAATTGTCGCAAAGCCTGTCCGTGTCATACATGTCATATTATACAAGTGTATTTATATTGTAAATTATATTGAATAAATTAACCAAACTGAAGGATTAGTGTCCATCATATTTATGCTGAATTAAATAACTAAATAAAATTTGCTGGCAAAGTTTGTATTCAAATAATGATAAAAATTGTAGGTAAAATATTTGATTAATTGCTCATTTGAATGATTATGGAAAGAAAATGAAATATTCCAATGTGTCCTAATTATACATACAAAGTCACAAAGCCTCAAAGCCTGACGGTCAAGCAAAGTCATATTAAACAAATGTGAATTGTAAATTATAAATAACCAAATGGAAGAGTTGCAATAGGTCTCAGTGAATTTTTAATTTGATATAAATAATGATAAAGCACTGATAAAATCTGAAAAAAAAACTATTTAAAATGTTTGTTATTTTATAAACTTCATTTAAATGATTAATGAATTACAGGTTGATAACACGCCAAACCTTTTGATATGTTATAAGAAAAGTATACAAAGCCTGAAAAAGTCATACAAAGGCATAATAAAAATGTATACTTTTGTTGTAGGGTGTTTTTGCCACATAAATTACAAAAGAAAAATGTTGGATTTTCAATTCACACCATAACTGGTAATTAGGAGACAAATTCCAAATTCACTGCATTTCTAAAAGGCATACTGAGTCTGACAAAGTCTTAACTGGAATGTTTTTTATTTTAAAATTTAAAATGTCTATGTGATTAACCATAGCTGCCAACCCTCATGATTTTGGTGTTAATTTCACGACTTTTTCAGCGATTCATGCTGCATGCAAAAAGGTCATGAATTCACCAGTTCTCAATTATCTTTAACCTTTAATAAAATAACTAATTTCCCGTTAAGTACTAGTCATGATATTGACAGTTGCCCAAACAGTCTGGTATTGCTGGTATAGCCAATTTATACAGTTGGCCCGGTAGCAAGCATTTTAGCGTATTTTAATCTATTTAAGAGAAGTTTTACAAATGCTTTTGGGAGAAACTGAGGCCTAACTGGAATTTTGCTCTGCACATATACCACCAACACTGATTTGAATTACCGTTTGGAATCAATATTGAAAATGTCTTCATCACCAAGGAAAAGGAAATGTATTGCACAAAAAGTGAAACTAGTTTAGAATCTACCAAAAATTGGCCATGCATTCCGCCATCAAACAGCAATGTACAACATGCTTTTTGCACACAGTGTGCTTCAAATTTTAGCATTGGGCATGGTGGCAGAGATGATGTAAGGAAGCACATTGGTAGCAACAAGCATGTAGAGGTTGGGAAAGTTAATAACTCTGCAGATTTCAGCTCTGGCATATTTTAAGACATCGATGGAAGACCTGCAAGCTAACAACACTGAAACATTGTGAGTTTTCTTGTTGAACACAATTTACTTTTATTAGCTGGATCCCTTGCTAAAACATTTCTTCTGACAAATATTCCCAGACTCTAAGATTACTTTGCAAATTTATGACAAAATTCCCTCATTTTTTTCCGCCTATTTTCATTAAAAGCAAACCTGAAGGGTTGGCAGCTATGGATAAACTAGCAACAAAAGGGGTTATTTTTCACCCAAGCACACATTGTCATAAAATGGCATAATCAAAATGTGTTAATTGAGTTAATGATAGTGCAGTCCTACTCACCTACTTGTGATTGTAACAGGCGCTGAAATGTGTTAATGGAATATAGATGATCTTCGTTACCATATACCATAAATTTTATATTAACAGTAAATAATTTCCAGTCTTGTTAGTTTAAAAATGCTTTTATGCTTGTACTGAGTTATATATATAATTAAAATAGTAATAGACAAATGAAATTTTTTCTAATTCTGTTATATTTATTGATATAAATTTTCTATTAACACTTCACGCTGGTATTTTTGAATGTTATCAAGGAATTGCCGTGTATTTGCCCATTGTGATCATGTCATTTTTAATTTAATATTTTTATAAATTGGCACAAGGATGTTTCACTGTCAAACAAAAGGAGAAAGAGTAGTATTAACAAATAAGAAAATTCAACCTCCTTTTGTATAAACTTACACTAGCCATAATTAACCTCATGCAAGCGCCTTTGGAGGCCTCTACTCCATGCGCATGAAAGCGCCTTTTAACACCTGATGTAAACAACAGCCATTTTGAGTGGGTTTTTGTAGTGCCACCTTTGGGGGGAAAACTCCCTTTAGATACTACGTTCATTGGTGTGAATGACCATTTTGTCAGATAACATGGTCACTGTTTATGCTCTGGTCGAAATCTGCTATTTAAAGTAACTGGGTTGTATCTTCCACTCTCCAAAATGTAGGTCGCAGATTTTGTTCAGTACTTATTCGAGCTTTCATGATTAGAATCATGACTATGAAAGCTTCAATAACTTGGGTAAAGGCTCTGATACTGATGTAGGAAGCCATTAGTTTTTATAAATTATAAAATTCAGCTGATTTAGTGACATAAACGCAGACAAAGAACTTGGAAATTTCTAGTATGGAAAATGGCACCCTGCTTCACTGACTTGACATTGTACGAGTTCTCTCAAGATTTTAAAGCACACAAAAAATTCTTCTGTGAAAAATAATTATATGGCTATAACAATCAGATTTTACTCTTAAATCTTTCCATAAATAATATGTATGTACCAAAAACATAAAATGGTTAAAAATTGCTGATAAATGTATGATACACTTCACTGCTTAACAGGCTGTGTATGGAGTAGAATAAGTAACAGGTGTTCTGTATATATATATATATATATATATATATATATATATATATATATATATATATATTGCACTGTGCTGGGTAACTTTGCTACATGCATTTTGAAGGGCTAGAAATGCCATGCACTCGATGTAAAGGGTTAAATATTTGTGGAAAGTTGCATTTAAAAAATAGTGAAAAAAAGAAAATGTTTGAGAAAATGCATGATCTAATATTTAGCACAATTAACTATGTCTTTGCAGTGTTTAGTAGGACCTATACAGCTTGGGGACAAAACTTATTGGGGCGACACTGCCCATAGTCAGCAAAACAATGATACTAATTAGAGCTGGTAACAGCAAAAACTTTGTAAAGTAGTATACCAAAATAAAATATTAAATCATTGCTAATATTTGAAGGAAAAAAATTAACTTGAATAAAAGAAAAGAAAATATTTCAGTTAAAAAGATGATCACAGTCCTGGGAAAGAAAATAAATTGGACTGGATACAAAAACATTGAAACTGAAATTGCACCAGGCAAACTACAAGAATATGGTTGGTCATAACCTTATATGTAGACTTCCCTTGTGACCTATCTAAAGTGTTTATATAATCAATGATACAAAGTTGCAATTGCTGGTCAACACAGTAAGGTACAAATGTATGTAATGTATTTAAGACTTTGTTGTTGATGTTGCATATTAAACAAGGTACTAAAAGTCAATTAATTAAATATAAAAATATCCAAAGGCCTCTCTGTTGACCATCCTGTTTAGATAAGGGCAGAAATCCATGAAAAGACTAGAATAGAGGATTTTTGCTTGTGAAATACCACATTGTCTCTGGACATGGTGGTAATGTTTAGTCAAACCAACCAGAGAGGGAGTAGAGAGAGAGAAGTAGAAATGTTAATTAAAGAAGAATAATGACTTAGATGAATTTTAAATATATTAAAATATTTTCATACCTATTGTTGACTCGTCATTTCACTTTAATTCTATTCCACGCTAATTTCCATGCATTTACACATCACTGCATTGACAAGTGTTCATTATTTAAGAATGTGTGTTTGTAGTGCCCTGCTCTCTTCATAAAAACCATCTTTCGTGTATAAATTGTAAGTATGACTTTTTTGGATTTAATCAATGTAGATAAAAATAGAAATTCAAAAATTTAAGCAATCAACTTAGTAATATGTTAAGGTGATTGTGAATAAGTACAAAAGGTCACTACATTTTGTAGTGGACACACAGCTGAGAAGTGAGTTTATTGACTCTGTCAATACACCTTTGCCCATAGTCCGTCTTAATTCAGTCTAAAGGCAAATATGTGATATAAATACAATGGTACATTTATGCATTGAAGTGAATGTACATTTGTGTTTTAAAATGGAAAAAGAATCTTTTTATGTTGTTTTACAAATATAATATCCCTTTTAAAGTCAGTAACAAATTTTTATTTTTACTAATTCATAACGATACCCCATTTTTTTTCTTCAGAGAATCTGAAGTCCAAGTTCCAGCACGAGTTTGCTATGTTAAGTATGATGACACCACAAGTGTTGGAGTTGCCCTCCACCTTACAAACACAGTTTTTATTGACAGAGCCCTTATTGTTGTGCCTGTCATGGATGGTTTGTATATGTTTATACTTATGAATGTTTATTACTGCATAATCAGGACTTGAAGTTAGCACTCATCACTTGTGGAAGCCTTGTAAATATTTTATTATGATTACTTAATTTAGGTAGTTGGTCAGACTAGTAACAGTTTTTTTTTTATCCCATTATTACATAACAATCTGTTGTTGCTAGCCAAAAGGCAAAAGAGTGCTCTCCCCATTGGGTGGATGGAATCATGTCAGTTACCACCAGCTCTTTTCACTTGTACAAGATCGGCAATTTTGTACAGGAGGCCTAACAGATTCCTTCCTGTTTAATCCTTTCTAACTAGTTTGACCTGGAATTCTCTCACCAGAGGGAAGTATGTTTATTCAGGTTTTTTTAACAATTGAGTTTTGCTTTCTCATCATTATACACCAAGGCCATGGTGATTGGAGAATTGAATTTGACCTTGGCAATTCCAAACTTGCCTGAAACAATATCACAACACGAGTACAAACATAAAATAAAATGTGAGATATTTTAGGGAAATCACATTATTTTTCAATTTACTTTTGTTTTCGTTCTATATTTGTTGGCACCTTAAAACCATGTTGATGATAGAAGTTATCAGAAATATATATAATATGATTAATTCTGCTATTCTAACTATATCTCATCTACCTTCTTACCATTTCTCATCTACATACATTATTATTTACATATATATATATTTCTGATAACTTCTAAGAAAAGAGTTGCATGATAATATAAGGAAGTAGGCAGAAATGTTTGGCCTCAGAAAGGGGTATGTGTGTTGACATAGTGACATGCAAGTAGAATGGCAATTAACATTTGTCTTGTTATATAACTTGCCAGACAAAGGCATATGAATTGTGAAGGTGCTATAACTACAAAGAAAATATCAAATCTAGGAGCTAAATTGCAAAATTGCCAACAACAAGGGACTTGGGTGCATCAGAACACCTGCATCCTGATAGCAGTATTCCCACTGAGACAGTGAATAGTGAAATGGAATGCAAAGAGATTTTGGATGGTTAATTTTAAGTAAAAATAATATTGTGCTTCATAGTTTCTTGAGATTTGTATGTATAAATTTTAATTATTCTTTAACCATGATAGAATAAGGACTTAAAGTTAATTACTAATTTTCAGGGAAGATTCCAGATGAACAAACTGCCCTTCAGATGGCCCCATCGGCAATAGCAGGAATGATGCCTGGTCAGCCCACCTGGCCAAGTAATGTTATGAGCCAGGTAAGTTTATAATCATAATTCATGCTGTTTTTGTCAAGCCTATATCTATATATATATATATATATATATATATATATATATATATATATATATATATATATCTGTGTGTGTGTGTTGGCTTCTGTGTTCATGTCCATACATATGTCTTCCAACACTGCATATCATACATGCCAACCAATACGCTTTTGGCATAATCATTATGCTTTTTTCACTAAATTACGCCTTGTGTGTAAACATATCCATATTATGCTTTTTTGGTATATCCCACCCCAAAAAAGTTAATTTGTTTTCTCATTGTTAATATCATTCCAATAAATTAATTCCACATCGTATTCTAAAAAAGCCAGCTTCTACCTAACTACAAGATAAGAGTACACTTTTCTATAGACTGGCATGCACTTTTCTAACAGTGTTATGTTCTATTTATAGCAGCTGCCCTATTTCCAAGAAATTTGCTGGATTCTACTTTTAAAATTTTGATCTAGGTTTCTGTTTATAACAGATATTTTAGCTTAGGAGAGGACAGGCTGGTTTGCTAATCTGCAATATTTTCTTGCATATTCTTTGTTCTATTTCATATATGATACAGAAACTGTCTGTAGGTATATGGTGCTTAAAGTCGTCTGATTTATTCTGGTCAATGCGTGTTAGGAGCAAAAATGCTTTTCATATAATTTCACAGATGGATTAGAAAAAGACAAAACAATTTCAAAGATGAATATATGAATTACATATTTTTATAGCGTTCCATTCTGGGGCAGCTTCACACTCATTGTAGTCTTTGTGGAAAGGATTTTAATATTGGTCTTGATAGTAAAACAGAAACCTTGAATTAACTTGTTTTACCAACTCCAATGCTAACTTAACTTTTTTTTCATAGCAGTGCTCAATTGTGGATACAAATTTTATAAATGCAGAGGCATTATTTACCGAGTTCTTAAAAGAGCATGTACTGCCTTGCAGTAAAAGACTATGTTTGTCCTTTGTTCCAACGGATGTTTCCTGATACCATAATTGCCAAAATTATGCATGTGCAAGAAGAAAATCATCTAATAATGTTATGTATTTAGAAGAAGATACCGAATTACTTAGAATTGTAGAGGCCATGAAAATTGGGCTGTTTGGTATTGCTACAGACAGGAGTAGTGATTATGATGACAAAAGGTTTTACTCAGTCTGTTTAAGAGACTCTGACAACGGAAAGGGCAAAGTCAGAGTGCCCTTCTTTCATTACCAGAATTAACAGGAGATTCCACTGAAGAAAACATTTTTGATTTGCTTGAAAATATTTTGAAAAAAACAAGTTGACAGAACTGTATCGTGTTTTCAGCTGATAAAATATCGGTGATTGGAACTTATAAAGGAGTTGCATTCAATAATTTGAAATATGTCTCCATTATCGTACATATCAAATTGTCCATTATTTGATGTATCTTGCTGCAGGGAAGGTTGCCATAAATTAGAAGAATTTCTGAAGTATCATGTTGGCATTCTACCTCACAATGTACTTCCTGTGGACAGAGTTGATCTGCAATGGCACCTTATTTCTAGGGCTGTCATCGGCTATTGAAACTTAAAACGCGGGTACCCATAAAAAAAATAAAAATCGCCACACTCGACAACCACTTCAAACAGGTGTGACAGCTATGGCTATAATTAGAAGCCAGATCTCTGCTTAATATAAATAAACAATATGTCAGACAGTCGGTTTGGATGAATAAAATTCATTGGCGTTGTGCAACCGGACAAACCGTTATCTCCGAGGCATTATATACCAAGGTTAAAACATTTGTTCTAAAGGTAATAAACCTCATTGTAGACGATGACTATTGAATGTGGGTGCTAAATGATCAGTACATTGCTTGCTCTTTTAATGAAATCCAGATGGATACCTTTGATTTCCGAACAAACATGTCAAAGAAATCCCACAATTTATATTATGAACAATCATCACCTAGACACTTTGAAATCTTCATAATGCCTCAAAGTCATTTTTGCTCGTTTTTTAGTCGACTAGCTCTTTGACTTTTGAAAATTAGCCATCATACATACCCGTATTTTCTGCCCTATAAGTCGCTCCTGCGTATAAGTCGCAGGAGGAGGAAATCCAGAAAATGTTGGAAAATTCAACAGATAAGTCGCCCCTGCGTATAAATCGCTCCTCCGCACTTACCGTAATCACGTCTTTGATACCGCCGGCCATGTTGGTCTAGCGACTTGGTAATTTCCATCTTCGTGTAAGAAACATTATACAATTGTTTAAGAGTTATATAAAAGTCAGTATTACAATATAAATAGAAAATAAAAGCAAACAAGATTGATAAGTAATATTTATTAAGTAAATAATAGTGCCACTGTTATTTCTTTATGTTGTCGCTAAAATGCCTCGGAAAAACCGTCAAAATCTTCATCTTCCATATCACTGTTGAATATTTGATAAATGTGTTCAGGAATTTCAATGCTGGTGTCTTCATTTTCGTAGCTGTCTTCTATTTCACTGTCGTCTTCTTCACCAATTTTCTGAATGATTTTGGCTTTTTCAAAACCTGCCACAATCGTTTTTTTTTTTATAACAAGCCATTGTGAAACCAACCGAAAAAATGATTGTGTGTTTTTTAACTACTATTGAATTAAATTATGAAGTGCTACCAGAGGTCTCGGGATTGCTTTACAGTGACATAATTCGTTGTTTAAAATAACAAAATTAATCCCAGTTCTACATGCTGTATTTATTTGAGTACATCAAAAGAACATGACAAAATAGCTGGGCGGCAAGTTCAAAGGACTTTGACTAGCAGCTTGGGTGGGAAAATGTGCTGAAATATGCAACTGACTGAATTAGATACAGAAAGATTCTAAGATGTACATGCCGAATAATAAAGGAAATACAATGGCAATCATTATTTCAATATTTTTTTTATTTATTAATAACAACAAATATATAACTAAATATTATTTGATTATTTAATTTGATAATCTTATAGTCTAATACTTAAGTGTACTGTATGTTAGTTTCCAGCAATTGGCTTGCCGGTATACCGGCGGATGCATTTCGCTAAAGCACAGCATCACTGCGCATCAGTCACAGTCGTTAAAAAAAATTATTTATCATATAAGTGGCTCCTGCATATAAGTAGCACATGTCATTTTTAAGAAAAAAAACGAAAAAAGTAGCGACTTATCCTCAGGAAAATACAGTATACCGATATTTCTATTTTCGATACTACTACGTTTTTACCATAACTATTTTAAGAATTATAATTCCAAAATAATAACACTTACGTGACTGCGTGGTCATGTGGTATAACTGGGGCACGCATGCGTGGGTAATTCAAATCTGCGGTCAAAAGCAAATGAATAAACGTGGTCTGTTCTAACAATGACTTATACTTTAAAACATGCGATTGTTCTAAAGCTTTTAATGCGGCTGATCACAGTGATCATTAAAAGTTGGATTATACCTACCATCTGTGTGCAAAGGTCATTCTAAATAAATTTATTAACAGCATGCGGTCAGACAATTCGCAGCTATGTCGGTGTGGACGAATCAAACCGAGTAGTACACGGTTATCCTCTATCACCATAAAAAATTTTTTTAAAGAAATGGAGATAACAATTAGTTGGTCTACGGTTGTACATGTCATTCATATGCTAACGGGTACCCGATAAAATTTGCAACGGGTACCCGGGTAGGTTTTTCGTGATTTTTGACAGCTCTACTTATTTCCCAGCCAAAAGACCCAATAACTGGAAGATATAAATTTTCTCTTCTTTGTCAGGTTATGAAAGGAATATTGGTTCTTTACAATTCTAATGCTGACTGTTCAGTATTGTTATCAAAAATAAAACTGACCCAGGCTCAGTAACCCAGTTCTTAGAGCTCTACTGGTGTGCAAAACATTCATGGTCTCAGCTGGAACAAAGTGTTTTGAAATGCAACATGATAAAATGCAACATGATAATTAGTTGCTTTGTAAAGCTAAAAGTTTTACAAATGAAAACTTCAAGCAATAAAGGATGTTACAAAACTAGAGGGATTAATTAATAATTGTTCATTGAATTTTTAGCATGTTATATGTGGATTACTCTTTTTCTGCTTGGATTACTCTTTTTGTCCACTTGGATTGCTCCTTTTCCTCGTATGGCGTTGGCATACATGGATTAGATTTAGTAGGTCTGAAGCTTCCACAATGGGCCAGTGTTTCATGGTGATTTTACCTACTTTGGGGTTGTCTTGATGGTAGGTTGGAACAAACATGTAGTAGTCAGGGTGAAGCTCATTGAATAGAGAAAAAATAAACATACATGGTTCAAACAAAACATGCAAAACAGAATGTAATCTATTACATCACATGTAAGGTCTGTAGCCTTCAGTATGTCAGAGAAACTGAAAAGCTACACAAAGGAATCAACCTTCATAGGTCTGATTTGATGACAAAGAATCTTTACAGAAGCCCAGTTGCAGAACACTTCTCCCCTGGCTACACTTTCAGTGATAAAACACTATAGCAATTGCTAACAATCCCAACTGGAGTTCGAAACTAGGATGGAAATGAATCTTATTGGATACACTTCCTTAGAACATTGTACAAAATGGTTTAAACCAAGAAGACAAGATTAAGACAGCCATGCACAAGTGGAATTATCCGTTGCAGTTGGTGCATTTTATCTTCTAAACTTTTCTAAATTTCGTTATTATCCTTCAGTTACTACTATAAGTATGAAATATCCTGGATAAAATTTACGCCCACATAAAGGCACACAAAGTAATGTTACTGTGGCTTGTCAATTTCTGGGTACATACAAATATTTTCCAGTATCTGCAACAAGTTGATATAGGCTGGTTGAGACATAATACATTTAAAGGTTTAATTCATGGAGACACAGCCATATAAAAGTTTGCAAACACAACAGTTATTGTGTTTTATTTGTTTGTTTTGTCTATGTGTTGTATATGCCTTTGAAAAAGACTTATTGAATTGAAAGTGCTCAGGCTAGTTAGATCCTAGTTTTGCACTGTTAGTGGTTAGTTTATTGCATAAATATATATATATATATATATATATATATATATATATATATATATATATATTAAAGCTACATTAAAAATCCAAATCACACACTCACTTTTTCTTTTAAATAATCCACTGAAAGGTATTCTTGTCTGTTGGAATTGTTCTCATCTTTAAGTTGATATCTGTAACAAATGTTGCCAGAGATCAGAACTAATTAAACCTTTCTCCTTAGAGGATATGCAGTTAAGTGCATTTTATGATTTAATTGTTCATATACCCCCAAGTACATTGTTGAAGTGAGGACTCCGTGGTAGTGGTTATGTGAACCTTGAATTACACTAATTGTTTGCTTTGTTGGTCATGGACCAGATGATATTATGGGTTGGTCTCTTGTCTGACTGCTATCTGTCTATTAAAAAAGTTTTATACCATTGCATATCATTACTTTACAGATTGTCATGAAACTTGACAAATATTTATCTCAAGGTTTAGATGATTCTAAATGAAAATGTTGCTACTTGCATATTCCGTATGGCCACCACAGCAGCCATCTTGAACATTTTATTACTCATTTCAGTAAAGATCCACATGAATTTAACTTATAGATTCCTTTTTCGGTCTTGTTGGCGCTAGATAAAATAAATATGCCAATCAGATATCTAATGTGGGAAAAATAATTAATGGCCTGAAAAATATTTCTTACATCAGAAAATGTAATGCAGTTAACTTGTTAAAAATAAGGCCTTATATACTTCTTTTTCGATCAGTTACAGGGAACAGGAACCAACCAGGTAATCACTACAAATGATCCAAGACTGACGGCTCATGGACTGCCTCAGTATCCACCTCTTCCAGGAAGTACTGATCCAGCCAAGATTGAAGAAATACGCAGGACAGTTGTTGTTGGAAATTTGGACTCAATTGTAAGTTGCACTGATTTGAATGGAATAGTAATTTTGGGCCAGAACAGTTTACATATCCAACAAGTTTCTACATTTATTAACTCAACTGGTCACAGACCAGAGCTTTTGCTATGTCCAGTGACTTACATCTATTCCATGCATGCCAACCATTACGCATTTGACATAATCATTACTCTGTTCTCACTAAATCTTATTACGCATAAATGTGTTTGTATTACGCTTTTTTTGAATATTCCCCTCCCTAGAAAAGACAACTTCTGTGTGACTATCGCCTAAAAGTACACTTATCTGTAGACTAGCAGTGACTTTCCTAAGTGTTATGTTCTATTTATAGCAGCTGTCCTATTTCCAAAAAACATGCTGGTTTGTACTTTTAAACTTTTGACCTCAATTTTCTATTTATACAGCTGTCTGGCTTAAAACAGAATTGACTGGTTTTCTAATTTTTAATCTTTACTCACATATTCTTTGTTAAAAATAATGTGAGGTACCGAACCATTCTGGATGAATTTGGCAGTAAAAGTCGTTCTGTTTATTCTAGTCAATGCATATGTTACAGCAAAATGTTTCTAAAATAATTTCACAGATCGATTAGAAAAAACCTGCAATAAATGACTCAAAGAATCATGAATAACACAATAAAGTGGCACTCTAGAGTAGCTTTAAACCAATTGCAGGCTGTGTGGAAAGGATTTTAATATTAGTCATAGTGTAAAACAAAGATGCCTTGAATTAGCTCGTTTTGCTAACTCAAATACTAAGGTAACTTGTTTTTTTACAGCAGAACTAAATTGTGGAAATGAATTTTATAAATGCAGAGCATTATTTATCGAGTTCTTAATGGAACACTGACTAGAATACAGCTTTGGTCCTTTGTTCAAACAGATGCTTCCTAATACCAAAATTGAAGAAAATATGCAGTTGTTTTGTACATATGCGCATTAAATTTTATTGTTATAATTGGATTACGCTATTTCTGCTCAGATTACTCCTTTGGTCCACTTGGATTACGCTTTTTCCTCACCAGGGTTTGGCATGTATGCTATTCATTAGCACAAATTTATTTTTTCTACTACTACGAAACTTTTGGGATGATTACTATGAAACACAGTCTCCTTAGAGTCTTTTCAGTCCGTAATAAGGGTTCAAGTCGCAGCATGGAAACCATGGGTATGTGAGAAAGCCTGTCAAGTTTTTCCCATAGGTCAATGGTTTCTCCAAGGGTTTCCCCAGGTTCTTCCTCCACCAGAAAATAGCTGCCATGTTTAACATTTCCTGTGTTGAAAAATGGTGCTAAACCCAAAAAACCAAACAATCTGAAGGCCATCATGAGTCTTTTTTTTAAATTCCTGAATGAATTGTTGTATCAACTTGACCTTTTCATTAGAAGTCTTATGTAGTTAGACCTTAATGAAAGTGCTGTGAATAAGACCTCCAACAAGGCCACCATCTTGAAATCCTGTAATTAATACTCATCTTGAATGAATGGTTCTCAACTTTATGTAGTTGGTTCTAAACAGAAATGATGCTGATTTAACCTCCCAAAATGGCTACCAGTGTTTATTATGAAAACATTTTATTAAAGTGGCTTCTTTTTGCAAAATCAAGTAGCAAATCGAGACCATTGAGGGACCTAAACAGACTCAATCAATTTCAGCACTAAAATTCAAGATAGAGATATCAAGATGCATTCCACTTTATGGAGGCTTAGTCATTAGAGCATCTCTCCTGGATGCAGGAGTCATACTAAAGACTTATAAAAATGGTACTAACACTTGCCATGCTAGGTGTTAGACAATAAAAAAGTTAGTGTTTGGACTGGTGTCAGGATAATATGACTGGGTGGGAAATAATGCTGCATGTCTGTGGGATTATAAAAATAAAAGTTACATTAAAAATCCAAAACATGCATCACCTTTTACTTTGTGATGCTATGAATACAGGATCAGTGTCATCCAGTCCAATATGTATTTCCATGTAACTATTTACACAATGCAAATACTATATCAGGTGATAGTGTTCTAATTCCATGCACTTCAGCTTTAGTCCTTTAATTCTGCTCAAGTCTAAGCCCCTGTATCTTTACTACAACATTGGACTGCATCATATCCCTCTTTAAGACATCCACAATGATGGCCTGGATGATATAATGTGGACACATTTGGTAAATTGGGTTTGCTTCACAGCATGAAGAACCTTTCCATGATGTAGAGTTTAGGGTGGAAAAGAACATTTTGTTCTTGTAGGTGTGGAGTTTTTGACTTGTCAAACCAGTGCATCTTTCAGACAAGCACATTGACTATATCATTCATGCATTGGGGAATGTGTCCGCCAATATGTTTATTTTGGTGTTGTTAAACTCATTGATCAATTCACAGTGGCAGCAGACCTGTTAAACTAATTGACCAATTCACAGTGACAGCAGACTTGTTAAACTCATTGACCAATTCACTACGGCAGCAGACCTGTTATACATCAAATGTCTTTAAATGTTCCCTCTACAGATGGTTCTTCTGGTACATTGGTGCTTGATTTTAGATCATGCAGACCATCATATTTTGATCCCAACCATATTGTGATCTCAACCAAAATCAAACAATTCCTGCTACAATGACAAGACAGTGAGTGGCGGGATTTTCATTAGAAGTCCCACAAACAGTAATTACAATCTTTTCAGACACAAGTTTGTTGGGTTTTAGGAGTTACTGGACTTAATGATGGTCAATGGCAAGGGCTCTTGGAATTGATGGCCATTTCCAGTACCTCCAATACTTGGGTAGAAGGGAAAAAAGACTGTCCTGATAATACTGGACTTACCTTGTTGTTGGGAGTGTGTATGACATTACCAGACCGGGGGCCGAGTGGTCTAAAGCGCTGTCCGTTACGGATCACTGCCATCTCACCTCTGTCTGCGTGTGTTCAGTTTGAGTCTAGGATTCGGAGAATGTGGATATGTGGGAAAGCTTACCAGTAGCTTCTCGTGGGTCAGTGGTTCTTTCTGGTTATTTCCTGGTTTCTTCCTCCATCATTAATACTGGCCGCCATGAATAGCCTATCATGTGCTGAAAAATGGCATAAGCCCAACAACAACATTACCAGACCTTTGTGTTGTGTTGTGGTATAGGAATACCTTGGATGGTCTTTACAATATAAGATATTCATACAAAACTCTCACATTCATGGCAGGCTCAATGTCCTGGCTGACTCCTTGTTATGGAGAAGTCTCTTCATTTGGCCATCTTAAATAGAATCTGTGCCTTCAGGGGGCCAACCATTGCAAGAAATATCCATAACGAGGTTAAACAACAAACTGCCACTTTTGTCTCCCAATTTCATGGGATGGCATGATAGTATATGTGTTCCCTCTGTAATTCTGATAACAAACTAATCCAAAAATGAGAGGCATGGACTGCCAATTAACTAATTGCATTTCTCTCATCATCTATCTTCTCAATTTTGTGACTAACATAGGAAAATCACAGCATTCTCAAACTGCTCAACCATCCCAGTTCACCACTATTCCATCTATGTCCAGTGAAATCCATTAATGTCTGGAGAGAATCTCAACTGCTTGAAGGCCTTCCACTTTTAAATCATGTAAGGTAAATTATCTGGATTTCTGTGACTGGTGTCATGTTAATGATGTCACACCACTTGCAGTGCATTTCTGGTTTCTCTTTGAGGACAAGAAGCTAGCCCCACTTACACTGCAAAGATATGTTCAGACATCATGTTAGGGACAAAACTGACTACAAAAAGACTGACTTGCTGTCCTATTTCAATATATCCAGACAGGGTTCCCGCGGGTCATGGAATCCTGGAAAAGTTTTGGAATTTAGAAAATAAATTTCAAGGGCCTTGAAAAGTTATGGAATTTGTCAAAACCTTGCTAAGTTTTGGAAAAGTCATGGAATTTCTGACAATGGAGTTAAAAAATTGATTCCTCCAAATTTCAACGAGTACCGATTAAATAAAACACGATAAAATTACGATCGATAAATGGTTTCATTAAATATAACAAAAGTAAGTTCCCCTAACAGTAGTATCACGTGATTTCCGGTGGAGTTCGATTGGAAAATTCAAATGAACAGCCGCGCCGCTTTGAGCAATAACCGCTTGAAGGTCTATCAAGAGGAAGCCAATTTCTTCCCCAAAAGTCTGTTATTTCTTCAATCTAAGGTACAAGGTAAGTACTAATTTGGTTTCATTTATATTTATCTCTTAATTTTGTATAACAAGAGTAAGTTCCCTAACAGTATATCTCACGTGATTTTCTTTGTAGTTCCATAGGGAAATTAATGTTGTTTGCTGCACCATTTTGAGCAATTAGCACTTCACGATATATCAAAACGAAGTTAATTTCTTCTGAAAAAGTCACTTATTTTCTCGATCTAATGCACATGGTAAACACTAATTTTGGTTTCATTTATATTTCTCTTTTTTTTCGGGTCTTTCGTAACATCTCATACTGCATAGTCATTCTTTTATTATGGCAGATGGTATGGTACGACCTGATTATAATTGTTATTATAAATTTCATATTTTTATTTTGGGCAGTTACTTTACATTCATTTCAGAATATTAAAAAACTATAGTTTTCATTCGGAAGCGGTTTTTAGATGACCAGCCAATCGTACTGAATAAAATTTAAGAGAACTGTTTTAATATTAGACCTGTCTTGGTCTCCCAATTAAATTCACCCGATTTTCCAAAACCCCAATAAAAATAAATATTTATAGTAAATAAATACTAGAATAGATCATGTATTGAAGAAAGAAAAATATTTGAATTCAAAATTAAAAAAAAAATTGCAAGAAGACTTCAGTCAAAATTCCAGTAATATTACAGTGTGGGAAATTTGACTTCCATTTTTAAAGAGGGTTGCCATGTTAGGATAAAACATATTTACTACGATTATAGTTTAACTTTAATCAAACATTTTTCTGTATCTGGTAAACTTTGATGGCATTTTTAGTGTTGCTGTTACTAGGATACATAATGAATTTTTGTTAAAGTTAAAGAAAAGAATTGTCATTGTCTGAAAATTGTATTTTAATTTCAAATAACCAAGACTACATAATATTATATTAACTAAATCTTAGATTCTAAGTCTGGCCAAAAGATTATAAAAATAATTACTTAATGAACATTGGACCGTTAGAAAACTCCGAATACATAATAAAATACACAATATCCCATAATGACAGCTAAATCTGAAAATCTTTCATTTTTTATTGTTTTAGGTTTAGTCCAACATGCCTGGTATGTGCACATTCAATAACAGATGGCTGACTAACCCAAGCTATGAAAAATGGGTGAAGAATGCTTCAGACCCAAGGACTGCTAAATGCAGAGCTTGTAGCAAAAGTATAGATATTGCAAATATGGGAGAAGCTGCCCTCAAAAGTCATTCCACCAGCAAGAAGCATGTGCAGAATTGTAAAACAATGAAATCTGCTCAGAACAACACACTCTCTGGTTTTATTTCACCTTTAGCCTCACCATCACCTAAAGGTACGCCAAAGCCTGCCCCAACATTAACGTCACATACATCATCAAATGATGTATTAAAGGCAGAAATTTTGTGGACACTAAGGATAGTGAATACACACAGCTCCTTTAATTCCAATGAGGAAATTTCACAAGTTTTTTCACTGATGTTTCCAGACTGCAATTGCAAACAAATTCACTTGCGGTTATGACAAAACAAGTTATATTGCTATTCATGGCCTAGCCCCATACTTTACATCAACCTTGAAAGATAGCATACGCAAGTGTGATGGATATGTCTTGCAGTTCGATGAAAGTTTGAATAAACAATTGCGCCAAAAGCAATGTGACATTCATGTCAGATTTTGGGAACAGGGTGCAGAAAGAGTGCAGACAAGATTTTTAACATCTGAGTTTTTGGGACATGCCACTGCAGACGATCTTTTTGGCAAGTTGTGTCCAATCATCCAAGATCTTGGCACCAGGAACCTCCTACAAATTTCAATGGATGGACCTAATGTTAACTGGAAAACCTTTGACATGTTGAATGCAGAGATTAATCGTTTAAATCCTGGAAAGTCGTTGTTGCCAACGGGATCTTGCAGCCTGCATTTAATTCATAATGCTTTCAGGCATGGTTGCACTGCCACAGAGTGGAATCTGGAGGAGACACTAAGCAATCTCTATTACATCTTTAAAGATTCTCCAGCCAGAATAGAGGACTATCAAAAAGCATCTGGTAACAAGGAGCTGCCACCAAAATTCTGTAAGCACTGGTGGCTTGAGAATATCACAGTTGTAGAGAAAGTCATATCCCTCCTTCCATACCTAGCACCATATATTGAGTCGCTTAAAAAGCACCCAAAATTAAAATCATTTGAGAGTCTAAAGGAAGTGGTTAAGTCTCATCTCTTCATTCCTTAAGCACAATTTTTTCTTTCAGTGGCTAGAGAGTTTGAGCCATTTTTATAGAAATTTCAAGGAGACACTCCATTGCTGCCTTTCCTTGCTGAAGACATTTTCAAAATGATCAGGGGTCTTATGGAGCGATTTGTAGCTCAAGATCATCTGGACCTTATCACAGAGGTATCAAAGCTCATAAAATTGGATCTAACAAATTGCAAACATCTTAAAGACCCTGCAATGATTGAAATTGGCTTTGTGACAAAGACTGTGATTGCAGACTTAAAAAAATCAGGGAAATTGACAGATAGGGACATTTTGGCATTCCGTATTGATTGCAGGAAATTCCTCCAAGCTACTGTCACAAAACTGCTGACAAAATCACCAGTGACTTTTGCACTTCCAGTGACTTTTGCACTTGTAAGACATATGACATGCTTAAACCCAGAGATGATGATGAAGGATATAAAGACAAGCATTCAGTCATTCCACTCACTGGTCAAAATTCTAGTCAGCAATGGAAGAATAGATCCAAACCAATGTGATGCCCTGGCTAAAAACTACAAATCCTTTTTGGAAAATTGTTTGAAATCGGAAGACTCTGTGAAATTTGCTCAGTTCTCCAGACAGAAAGACCGCTTAGATTCATTTTTTCATTCCTTGATGGCAAACAAAAAGGAATATGCTGTCTTGTGGCCAGTTGTAAAACACCTTCTAACTCTGTCTCATGGCCAGGCAGATGTTGAACGAGGATTCTCCATTAACAAAGAAGCCATAAGAGATAACCAAAAGCAGTTGTCTCTCATTTCAAGAAGAATCATTATTGATGGTATTCGGAGTGTAGGAGGCATTGAAAATGTAAATATTAGTAAAGAAATGTTAACTTATGTTTCAAATGCTAGACATGCATACAGACAGTACTTGGATGAGGAAAAGAAAAAGAGGGATGAGTGTGAGAGGAGCAGAAAACGAAAAGCAGATCTTGAGCTGGGTGACATCTTAAATAAAAGAATTAGATTAATGGATGACATCCAGCAATTGCTCAAATTAGCAGATGAAAATGCTGAACAAGCCGAAAAGGACAATAACCTAAGCCTGTTAACTGCGTCCAATTCTCTCCGAAAGACTGCAAAAGTGAAACAAGAGTCTCTAAAGGACATTGAAAAGGAGATAGAGCAGAAAAAGTTGGCTTCTCTCTAAATACAAGAAAGCTACTGGAAAGTGACATGTTTTGTTAATATTGTAAATATGAACACATACCAAAACTACATAGAATTGTTTCTTTTTTACTTTTGAATACAAATTACATTGAAAATTGGATTATAACATGAATTACTGCATGAAGTCAATGTGTGCAAACCCAGGTAGATTTAAAATGTACATATTAAAAATATTTATTGTTAACTTATTTGTTATTTTCTTTGAAAGATGTCATTCTTTATATTCATTTTACTTGACAATGCAAGAGAGCGCGGTCCTTGAGTTTTGTTGAATGGCCCTGGAAAAGTTTTTGGAAAAGTCATGGAATTTGTTTTGGTTAAGTCTGCAGGAACCCTGTCCAGACCATGGTCATTCATTTTTTTCCCAAAATGGAACCGTGTTTAAAACATGAAGTGACTTCACTCTTGTTAGTTTGAACCCCACCTTACACCTAACTGAAGCAGTCTCATTTTGTTTTTAAAAATAGGTTACCTTTCCTTGGCAGGCAAAATATAATTCACTCACTCAAATATGAGAACAGAAGCTGAGACACACACACAATATCTGTATTGGCAGTAAAAGTTGATTTCTACAGTGTAAGGCATAAGCACTTGTCTTGGTTTAAATTGACCTATTCTGAACTGTCACATGATCAGGTACAACTAATTATTATTTTGGCTTAGAAATTACAAGCGTTTTCCACAAGCATAGAACAGTCTTTTACAGGGTGACACATTGAGGTTGGTTCATGAAACTTATCCTCCTTTTACCAATTCTCAAAATGTTAATTTGATCAGATAATGTTTAATGGAAAAAGCTGTTTGTTTATGATGTTTCTAAAAAAAAAATTATGTTATCAAATTACTATTCTTGCATGCAGTGTCAGCATCCTGTTAAAGATTTTGCTCAAAATTAAACTAGTTACATGCAGGATACCGTTTGACACCTAGTCGTAATGGGGTTTGTAAGAGTTGCTTCCCTTATCTATATGTTAGATGGAAAGACCTTTTTCTTTTCGGTCTGTCTTGATACAGAGATAGCAAAGAGTAATCCTACCATTTGCACATTTTCCCATCACACATTGGTTAAACTTTGATTTTACATTATTTAAGGCAGTGTGGTGAGGCATCCATGTTCTATTAACACATTTGTTTTATATCTAGATTCCAGTTAAGTTGACATTATGCTTTATTTGCAGTTGGCATTCCATATGTACTTTCTCATAAATTAATCTGGCTTTATGCAGTTTTTCAGAAGAAATCAGTTGAACAAATTGACCCTTGACCCTGATTGCACATTATGTAAAAATAGATCAGGCTATATATTTTTAGCAGTTGGACTTGTATATATGGTTGATCCAATGCAATATTTTTAAAAACAATTTTTTTCACAGACCACAGGAGAACATGTGCTAAGTTTCTTCAGTCAGGTGGGAGAGATTAAGTATGTCAAACTAAGCGAGGATTCAGATGGAACAAGGATTGCTCTAGTGGAGTTCTCTGACCAGCGGTCCATTGCATCGGCTCTGACATACAATGGTGTTATGTTCCAGAACAGACCTCTTAGGTAAGAATGTATGCTTGAGTTGTTTATCTTGTCTTCCAAATTGAATAGTAATGATACCATTGCTGTTGCATAGTGGTATTTTTGGGAGGGAAATACACAGACTAAATAATACAAATTTCATCTTCCAATTAGGGTAAACTAGGAGACCCTTGCAGGACACTTTGGTCATACACATTGCTGCTTTCATACCTTTTTCAGTCGATATTTTGAGTGCTCATTATCTCTTGTGCCAAGAAGCCTTTTAGCTACCACTTCATGGGTCAACATGCTTGTTACTATTAGCTATATTCTTTGAATGAAACCCAGATTGAGCTTTAATGTTTTTAATTTGGTTCTGTTGAGGTTATTTTTGACATCTATTCTATACATGTTGTATATGGCATGTTATTTTAGTTTATTTTTACCCTCTCAAAAGGGCATAAGTATGTAAAGAAGCAGATTTGGTTGTTCCTTTCTTTTACAATCAAAAGGTAGGTGTTTTGATCATATTTCTCCAGTTCTTATTCGCAGTCTTTTCAATTGCTTTTATAAATTGTATTGTTCCTTACAAATCATTTAACTCGCATGGCCTATATTGTCAGGTGTGTTACATTTATACTTTTGGTTCATATTAACTTCTGAAATTCTTTAGCTTTAGATAACTTACCCTATGAAAGTTTTTTCCACATTATTAGCAATTGTGACCTACTGTATTTTGTTAATTTTTGTAGTCCCTGGCTTCATTAACCCTTGTTGACTTTTTTATTTTACTATTTTCAGTTTGAGTTTAGCATTTATTTCTCTTCAGCAATTAACCTTGTGAAAATGACCCAATCAATGTTACTTTTCACTGAAAGCTTGTTTTTTATTAATGTGGACTAAGTCAAAAATTTCCTTGTGTTTCTTGTCTTTGCATACTTTTTTAATAAAAAAACATGAAAAAGCAAATGTCTTTGCAATGTTTGGATATGTCTTGTCACAGGAAATTCCCCAGGGATGCACTGCATACTTGTTTATCCTATACACAATATGGAATGACTGATGGCTATCAGTTATGTAGGCTCTGGTCAGATGAGATCTGGGATCACACCAAAAGTAGCTTTACTTATTCAGTCCAATAAAATTATCCCTGTCTTCATAAGAATTTCTGGGGTTTTATTATCTGAGTATCTTTAGTCTTACAGAAGGATTAAAAGAATAAATGTGAATGAGCTTATGGACTCCAAATTAAGGAAGGAAATCAGATAGTCATCCCCTTTCCTTATTATCCATTATCGGACATGGGATCTTCCAATGCAGCGAAATGATTGGCCCTTTTTGTATGTGTAGTTGGTGACTACTGGTCCTTGACCACTGGGGAGCGAGGTCATTGTGTACCCACATGATCTTTAAAGTTTGTGTCAAAAAAGAGGCAGGAGGATAGACATTCCATAGATGTTCTAGATTTGTTGAGAGTTGCCCTAAACCACTTCCTCATACCTCCACAAAAAACATTCTGTTGACTCTAGTGGGAAAGGGAGCAGTGTCGTCCTCATTGGTTTTCATGATAGCCCTTTCACCTTGTTCCTCTCACCCAGCTTTTGTCTAGATTTCTTGTTACTTCATTCACTCAGAATTAAGGAGCTCTCTCAAAGGTTTAGCTTGACCAAGATTCTCCAAGACAGTGTAAGATGTGGATTTTGTCCCCATTACAATCCTTCTATCACTGAGGCTTATACCCTTACCTGGCCCACTCAGCTACACACAGTGGATGGTGAGTTGGCTTGAGTGGTTATTTCTTTGTGGACCTGGGCTCACCTTTAAGTATCAACATGGGGATTTTCTGCTTGCCTATAAGTAACAAAATGGAATCCTTTTGAGTGAAAGGCTTGGTTTCTAGTGACCATAGCCTCCTTTCAGCAACCTCATTCAGTCTGCTGAAAGGTTAATCCCTGTCACCAATGACTCTTCAGCATTTGTGAAAAGCAGTTGCAAACATTTCTAGGCATGTTCTTTTTTGGCCATGGTCTTGTCAACAGAGCTTCACTACCTCCACAGGAATGATGTTGTGGACACGCCCAAGGTACCATCTCACAATAAGAATCTTCTGAAGGCAGCACACCACCCAAAACCCATCTTCCATGGCTACTTAGGATTACCAACACCAGTCTTCTGCATTCACTTTTGAAATAACCAAGAAGCAAATTAATCATGACTGCTTTGAGGGTCCATCAGCTGAATTCTTTAAAGCTGTGTGGCCCCAGTTAAAGCATCAAACCCATTTTAGAGCTCCCTCTCACTAGGTTGTCACTAGAAGGGGATGCTGAAAAGGCCCAGAATGGAGTTTCTCAGTCCCTTCCCCATTTACTAAGGACAAGAATGGACAGCCCAATAGATTCTCTTTCTCCTGCAGAGCATTCCTGTTGGTCAGACAACCGCTTTTTATAGGCTTGGTCCAGAGTAATGGACAATGGCAAATTTGAAGTTTCCTGTTTTGCATCTAAATTTGAGCTAGCCTGAACTGTCTCTACGTTTCTCCCATTCATCATGCACATGGATGTATTCAGCCCTGGTCATCTGTGTTTTTATGGATATACATCTAGCTAGTTTCATACGTGTCGGAGATTATATGTGTGGATTCATTCACATGTAACACAATGCAAACTCTCAGTCCCATCCACTTGTCACTCCTTGACACAGATAAAGACTTTAAGAACATAATAAGAACATCTTTTAAAATTTGCATCATGGGTTTGAAATATGATTTCAGTTTTGAAAATTGAACAAAGCTGGAAGTGTAGAGTGGAGTAGTAGACTTTTTAAGCAAGCTTAGTATGGAATTTGAAAATTATCTGTCATAACATTTTACTCCAAATCTTTCATCAGGCCTTGATGTAAATACTAAATACTATATTCAGCATGTTGGTGCTCATGAAAGTTGTTCATATTTCAGGGTAACACACTCATACTCCTCCATCATCAAGCCTCAAAATAAGCATCAGCAGGCGGCACAACGGGAGATTGAAGAGGCAATGAAGAAAGTCAAGGAGGCTCAATCTCTTATCACCGCTGCTGCAGATATGGGTGAGTATATGCACTACTAAGTAAGGATAACTGATATTGATGCAAATGCTTAAGCTTGCCTTAGTCACATGTATTGTCTATGTCTGACTTGCCATTGACTCTACAATCTAGTCTGACTTACCATTTACTCCTTTGACCTAGTCTGCCTTACAGTTTACTCCTTGGGTCTATTCTCTCTGACTTGCCATTTACTCCTTGGGCCTAGTCAGTCTGACTCCTTCAACCTATTCTCTCTAACTTGCCATTTACTTCCTGGACCAAGTCTGTTTCTCTCACCATTTACTCCTTGGACCTAGTTCTCTGACTTGACACTTGTACCTTGGGCCTTGTATTTTCCTCTTGGAAACTTTCTTCCTGTTTTTATCACAATATAACAAACTTGGTTTTAACAAATTCCAAATTACAAAGAAGCACTTAATTTGAGTCCAGAAGTGTATGTAACCTATGTGTATACTCATGCTTATTCAGAGATCTGTTTACACTAGTCTCTTTCAGTTTATTTTGAACTTGGTCTATTTTATTGGGCCCACACTGATAACAGATGGGGGTGCATTGCTGTGCTGCAGTCGAGGGTATATGTTTGTCTCACTAATAAACCTAGATCAATAAACGTGTATATACTTTATCATAACCACATGATGATGTGATCGCAGTTGTTTCTTTAAAAAATACATGGGACCTAGGAACAGTAGTGTAAAAAAAATATGCTAGGGTAGTTGGGTCCAAAATTACTTCTATCCCTAGTTGTTTATTCCATAAAATTGCATCTGTGGCTGTGGAGTTATGCCTAAATTGTGCAAGCTAAATGCATTCCAAAAACTTACATTGTTGATTTGAAATATTTCAGACTAGTTCACCTAATGTGGTAATTGATTTGTTTCTTTCTGCATGATGTACTTGAAATAATAATTCCTTATGGATGGTTTTGACAGTCTTTTCACTGATAGAACTTCAAAATTATTTTAATTTCCATGGAGTTGTGTATTAAAGTCTTTTATTTTAAGAGTGGTTTTGACAATGTAATATTCTACAGTTCTTCATGGATTCATTAGTCCTCATTAGAAAAACTAGATGTAAAGGAAGGAAAGAAACATAAGCAATTTGAAGCAGTTATGTATAACAGTTTTCTTGGCATGTCATGGTGTTGTCATATGCCTTATTAACATCTAGACCTGACATGGTGTTGTAAAATGACATGTTTACACCTTGGTGTGTCATGGTGTTGTTATATGACATGTTTATACCTTGGCATCTGAAAACATTTCTTGGCATCACTGGTCTTTATATTTGTAAACAATCCCTCAAATCATATGTTTTGGACTCTGCAACAAGTAGTCATCTTCACTGCTTCACTTCAGAAAACATCCACAATAGTAAATATAAGAGCAGGTTTATCGGGATAGAGAGACTTGTCATAATATTAACACATTGTCCAGAAATAGTCCCTCAGCCTGGTAGCCAGGTGTAGGTATGTATGTATTCTTGGAACACTGATGTGAGAAGTGTGCATAAGTAAGGTGAGACTGACTAGTCCATTTATTGGCTATCTAGTTAATGCAAGTTCAATAGGTGTTAAGTGCCCTGCCCTCTTATACTGTGTCCATCATAAACATGATGTCCCACCTGGAATTATTATGCTTCAGCCATTTCAAAATGCCACTAATATTTATCAAAGATAAACTTATTTTTATATTTGGAATGTGCAAATATGATGACCAAACTATTGCATGTCATTATTATAGACATCTTGTGTCCAATGGTGGTAAATAATCTGATCATTTGATCTCTTTCTCAGTCATTTTGGCAAAGGGTATATATATATATATATATATATATATATATATATATATATATATATATATATATATATATATATATGACATGTATAAACAAAATATACTATCAGTGGGTGAGATTTACGTGAAACATTCTGTGGGTGAATTAGAAAGGCCTAGATTGCTTCATATAGTGGCAACCCAAAAATTCAAAAACTGACTTCCACATGTCCCCTACACATTTGAATGGAGCATCCCTTAGTTTTTCAGCAATATTTGTAAACTGTTTACAAATTTTTATCTTCTGGAATTTTTTTTTTAACTTGAACTTTTGTCCACGAGATTAAAAAACTGAAATTTGATAACTATTTAAATTCTTATGTAGATGACCCAATGGGATTTTCAGGTAATTACTGCAATTGTTGAATTTTTTCTTGTAAATATTTTAAACTTTTGGGACATTTTTAAAAACAAACTTTGTGGTCACAATTTAGGAAAATCCTCTGAGGGAGACATATAAATAAATGTCCTGATGAGACTTTGTTTGCCATTATTGTTGTTTTTCAGTTGTTCTACAGTTTTACATTTCTTAGGTCACCTGTGTGTAAGGTCAAGGAAGCACATGGTGAGTGGCATTATACTTTCAATCAACAATTCCTTGTACCACTCAAAAGGCCATGTTTGAGATCAGATTTTGAGAAAACATGGAATATATGGCTTGCTTCATCAAAATCTTGTACAAGTTTGATGATGAATGAATTACCACACTAAGGCCTTATTTTTTTATCTGATTCAAAATAGAATACAGTAAATGTATATCATTAAGATTTCAGATGAGCTGTGTTTACTTATACATTAATTTGAAGGTTTTATCTGCCTGATTTTTTTGCCAATTCAGTACAATGTAATGTAAGTGTTGGCACTTGTGCTATAAACATACATGCCAACCATTACACTTTTTTCACTAAATTATGCCTTACACATAAATGTAGTTGGATTACTCGTTTTCGGTAAATCCTGCTTCAAAAATATATTTTCTTTTCTGATTTTTATTAATATCCCAATAATCCCATAGACATTATTTTTGAAAACACTGCTTCTACATAACTACGAGATAAGAATACGCTTGTACGTAGACTGGCATGCACTTTCTTATCACTGGTGTGTTCTATTTTTAGCAGCTGCCCTATTTCCAAGAAACATGCTGGAACTACTTTTAAACTGACCTAGATTTCTATTTATATCAGCTCATCTATGGCTCAGATAGGAGAGAACAGACTGGTTTTCTAATTTGTAATCTTTGTTTGGAGATTCTTTGTTCTATTTCATATCTGGTACAGAACCAGTCTGTAGGTATGTAGCGCTAAAAGTCAAGTCAGCTTTATTCTTGTCAATGTATGTGTTCGGACCAAAATTGTTTTTAAATTAATTTCACAGATAGATTGAAAAAAGACAGAAAACAGATTCAGAGATGAATACGTGAATTACATAATACAGCATTCCATTCTAGGGCAGCTTCACGCCCATTGCAGGCTGTGTGTAAAGGATTTTATTATTGGTCTTGGTAGTAAAAGAAAAACCTTGAATCAGCTGGTTTTACGAAAATCAGTACTAAGGTAACTTCTTTTTTACAGCAGGGCTCAATTGTGGATACAAATTTTATACATGCAGAGGCATTATTTACCAAGTTCCTAGAACACTGCTAACCCTAGAGGTAGAAGACTATGCTTTGTTCAAATGGATGTTTCCAGATTTAAAAATTGCCAAAAATATGCATACCTGTGCAACGAGAAAATCATCCAATATTGTTAGGTATTTTGAAGAAGATTACGAATCACTCAGAATTCCAAAGTCCATGAAAGAAAATTGAGCCGTTTTGGTATTGTCACTTAGAGGAGTAGTGATTATGATGACAAAAAGTTTTGCCGAGTCTGTTTAAGAGACTCTGACAATGAAAAGGGCAAATTCAGAGTGCTCTTCTTTCACTACCAGAATTGACAGTAGATTCCACAGAAGAAAACATTTTTGATTCGCTTGATAATGCTTGGAATAAACATAAGTTGACAGAACTGTATGGTGTTTTCAGCTGATGAAGCATCAGTGATGACTGGAATTCATAAAGGAGTTGCATTCTATATTTTGAAAATGTCTCCATAAGTGTACATACCCGGTTCCCCCTGAGATATGATGCACCTTGCTGCAGGAAAGTCTCCTGATAACTTAGAATAATTTCTGAAACATCAAGTTGGCATTCTACCTAACAATGTACTTCCTGTGGACAGTTGATGTCCAATGGCACCTTATTTTACAGCTAAAAGACCCAATAACTGGGAGATATAAATTTTCTTTTCTTTGTCAAGTTATAAAGGAATTTTGCTTCTTTACCATTCTAATGTTGACTGTGAGAGATTGTTCAGTATCCGTAACAAAAATAAAACTAAATTCAGATCCTGGCTCAGAAACCCAGCACTAGGTGTTCTACTTTGAGCAAAACATTCATAGTTTCAGCTTGTACAAAGTGTGTTTCTAATCAGAAAGTCTGTTGCTTTTTAAAGCTAAGAGTGCTACATATGAAAACTTAAAGCAGTTATTGATGTTAAAATACTAAATGGGTAAATGAATCATTTTGTACATATGCTCATTAAATTTTGTCATGCTATATGTGGATTACTCTTTTGTTTGCTTACCCTTTTTTTTTGTCCACTTGGATTACACTTTTTTCCTTGTCAGGGGTTGGCATGTATGCATAAAACACTACATTCATACATACATCATTAGGCAGGGTTGATCTTACTGAATTATTTTATTTGTATATTTTTTCCAATATTAGTATGCACAATATAGTCACTTTTGTGCTGAGATACCATCAAATGCAAACAACAACTATTCATGTGAGCAATATCCATGCATACTACAGATGTGATCTTGCCTTTCATCTTGTTATAGCTACTGTCTATGGTCCTATTGTCATGGAATTTTCACAGAATGATGACTACTTGGCCCTATTTGAAATTGGTGCTAATCTCTTATCACTTGTGATGTATAGTGGATTTTAAATGAGAATGGTGCCTTTATTGACATGGGGTTTCCACATATGATGTATAGTGGATTTTAAATAAGAATGGTGCCTTTATTGACATGGGGTTTTCACATATGATGTTTAGTTGATTTTAAATGAGAATGGTGCCTTTATTGACATGGGGTTTCCACATATGATGTATAGTGGATTTTAAATAAGAATGGTGCCTTTATTGAAATGGGGTTTTCATATATGATGTTTAGTGAATTTTAAATGAGAATGGTGCCATTATTGACATTGGGTTTTCACTTATGATGTATAGTGGATTTTAAATAAGAATGGTGTCATCTCTCTTGTTTGTAGTGGCCATCTTCAAAGTCTTATCATAGCTACTGAATAAATGGTTATGTTAACATGGGTTTTTTACCGGATGTCTGGTTGGATCAAAATGAAATTAGAGCCAGTCTGATGTCAAATGTGGCTGTCACAAAGGTCCTTTTGCTATTGCTACTCCTTATGAATGGATGTTTTCACTGAAAGACCTCTTATGAGGTCTTATGAGGTCTAGTTGGTTCTAGGTGAAAATGGTGTGTGTGTGTGTCTTTCATTTTTCTTTCACAAGATGACTAATTTTGTATGTCCAGTTTGTTCAAAATGGTGTGAATATGATAATAATAGCCAATATGACCAGTATGGCAGTCATCTTGAAAATATTGTTATTGTTACTTCTTCAAAATGGAAAGTCATATAGTGTTTTGATAAGAGAGATTTGTATAATATCTTATTGGTCCTAGCTTTAAATGGTGCTGATCTGATGTCCAATATGGCCATCTTGAAAATCTTGTCACCACTCCTTCCAAATGTGAAATCATTTTCAACAGAAGAGTTCTTATGATATCCAGTTAGTCCTGAATGAAATGGATAGACACTGTATGGCCACAATGGTAGCAATTTTCAATTTTTTTTTATCTCTATGCCTCCAAAATTGATGGTATATACTTATGGCTTTTTCAGTAGTGATCAGTTATGTCCTAATTTGGATTGCCAAAAGCTCTGCTGCTGTGACTTACTTTCTAGAAGTTGTTGAACATTGCTATAAAGACCCTGTTTCAATCATCCTGAGGGGAATCTTATCATTTCCTTATCTTTTAGTTCTATAAGCATCTGCCCCCATGCATGTTTTCTTTTCCACTGCTTCTAACTTAAGAGTAGGTAGGTATATTTAAAAAAACCATATATATATATATATATATATATATATATATATATATATATATATATACAAAGTTCTTCCAAGTACTGGAAAATTAGATGCACAAATCACTTTTGACAAATATTTTTTTTTTACCATGGAGGTAAAAGGAGCTAGGGTAGAGGTGAGAAATTGGGACAGTCAGCTGATTAGAAACACCCATATTTTGATTTTGTCTTAAAGGCCTCTTGAATAAAAAGTCAGGGCTTGTTGCTTTGCTTTGGTTTCAGGAGATGAAAAACAAACAATGGGTCATGGAGTAAATGTGAAGTGTTTCAGGGTTCAGTTTTATGCATGCTTATTTTCTCAAAGTAAAATGGTTGTCACACAACTTTTGGTGGCGCTCTACAGTTTCGTATTTAGCATAGGGTTAAAATTTTAAAGAAAAAGAGTTTCCCCGGGTTTCCTCACTAGTTATACTGGTTATTTAAAAGAGACTTTGTATATCTTAGGTATTGTTCAAAGAACCTTTAATTCCCTTTATATTGATGTATGATTGATGGGTGTAATATGGGTTAGAGAGTACACAGCTTGGCCTTACTCCAGATGTGCACCTTTCAAAAAAGTTCTAGCTCTACTTGCTCATTTTCACTTCTCGAACTTCAGAGGTGAAATTGTAAAAAAAAAGAGCTGATAACTTTTTTTTACATTTTATGTATTTGGTAATTCAGTCATTGCACTTTTAGAAGCTGGTATTATCTAGTTTGGCAAAATTCATTTTCCATATTTTAATAGCTGCCAAGAAAAGAGTACTTTAGACAAATTTAGGTTGATTTTTGGAGCACAAGGGAGCAGTCATTTTAGTTAACAGTGTCCTAAGATTATTTAAAATTTCCAAAAGTACAATATCCAAAGAAATTTCATCCACATTACAGGAAAGTAGAATATAGGTATGCCAACATTCTCTCCACTGTGCATGTTTAAAATGCAAATAACTTCAATATACATACATCACTCTCTCAAAAGTACATAATAACTGGTGAGGGCCATCTGTAACATAATTATGTAGATCAATGAAATTTACTGGGCATGTTGCATGCATAGTTAGATGACCTGATTGGATTTTTAATACCATTATCCAGTATTGGCAGCTTATATCAATATTGAGCATTTTATGTGTGTTAACATTTTTTTTCCTGAAAACCTTGTTTGAATAATTTTGCAAAAGAATACCCAGCTGACATTGAGTGATTTTTTTTCATATGCCCATTATTGGCAAGTGTGTATAATGTTATGATGTTTGTCCAACTGTTTTTAGTTTGGTTTCTGTACAGTAACTCCACCATCTACAGTTGCTAAAATGCATGTATGGCTTGCTCTAGGGTAAAGAAGGACCCTATCAATTGTAGGTTCAAAGGTATAAAGTGCAGATACTTAAAGATAATGATGGTTTGTGCATAATATGGGTAATAGAGGACTCAGTCATGCATGTTTATCAAACTTTGTTAATTGATTGTGCTTGGGATAATAAGAAACCCTTTAGATTTCAGGTTTCAAAGTCAATGTCACTAACTGTAAGAAGCAAAAAAGAATTTGCACAAGATCTTGAGCTCTGCATCATTCACTAAGACTTGTGGATGGCTTATACTTTTGAGTGGGGAAGGATCCTGGTATGCTTGGGGTCAATAGTTCAAAGGTCAGGTCACTGTCTAAAATAATACTAGTTGTTTAGCATAAAAACATGAGTTCTACATCACTTATCTCAGCCAAACTATGTGGATGGGTTGCACATGAATTCTACATCTCTTACCTCAACCAAACTATGTGGATAAGTTGCACATGAGTTCTACATCTCTTACCTCAACCAAACTATGTGGATGGGTTGCACAAGAGTTCTACATCTCTTACCTCAACCAAACTATGTGGTTGAGTTGCACACGAGTTCTGCATCACTTACCTCAACCAAACTATGTGAATGGGTTGCCTCAACCAAACTGTGTGGATGGGATGCACATGAGGGAAGGAGAAGCCTATTGATTTCAAAATTAAATGGTCATTTTGACAAAAATATGGTTTCATCACAAAACATTGGTTGGTTTGCACTTGGTATAAAAGACTATTGATTTTTGAGTAAAAAGACCAAAGGTCAGGATCACTGGTGAAGAAAATGGTTTCTGCACAAAAATTTCATTTATTTAAATAGATGACTATTGAACACGATGTGTCATTCACTGTACTCTTCTTTTGGCATGTTACTTTGCTTATGTAGATGACTTTAGATTTTCACACATTGTGGCAGTGTTTGTTGATTCCTTCATGATATTGGACATAAATATTTTGTGAAAACCTTTGTAGCACATTTCATAAAAAATCTCATTAGCTAGTTATAGAAACATGACTCTGAGGTTAAATTAATCATCATTGTGGATAGCCATGATGACCACTGTGCCTTGATGTGTATGAAAGTTGTATTTAGGATGGCCAAAGAATATATTTCTATTACCAATTATGCAAGTTTGATGAAGATGGAGCTAGATTGTCCACATGTTGAAAATGGAACAAATCATAGACAAGTCAGCCATGGAAAACACTAACAGCTTTTGCCAGTGAAAAATGTTGATGAATGTACTGATTTAGGGACTAAGCAGAAGTTTGTTGTTTACAGCTTGATCCAGATACTATAAATCCTTTACTCAGTTGTATCTAACTTACAAGTCTTTAGTTAGTTGAGGTCCCACATCATTCATTTGGTGTGCTGGGTACAAGACCCTTATCATTCTGTCCTCAGAAAAATGTGCAAACATTGGCTAATGTACCACTCTGGTGGCCTGAGCAGCTTGAGCATCCAACTTAGATGCAAGAAGTAGTGGGTTCAAACCCCGGCCAAGTAATACCAAAGATGGTACTAGCAGCTGGCTTGCTTGGTGCTCAGCATTAAGAGTTAGTATTTGAACCGGTCAGCCTGGGCCAGGATAATGTGACTGGGTGTTAGATTATGTTCTATGTCATCAGGATGATGTTCAAGTGCTAGACATCATAGTGATCTGACTGAGAAATTGTTAAAGCTACATTAAAATCCAAATCAGCACAGACACACATACATGGGGTGATAAAAAGTCTTCATGGCAAAGTAAAACAGTCAATATCTACCCCAGAGCAGCCTTTGGTGGCAAGCGAGTCAATAATTGATGCAGAGGCCACCAGAAAAGAATGGTGACTGGTGAAACCCTTGGTTGTGAATGCAGGCTATCAAAGGGACAACATGAGTGCTCTTTGGGTTTTGATTAACAAATACCACAAAGACCAGTTTGCAAACTTGCTGATGTTTGCAACACTAGGTCTTACTGCAATGATTCATACAGAGGACTGTAAATGTGGGTTTAGTGCTCAAAATCATGTGAAAACAACACTGAAAAATGATCTTCCAAGAGGTTATGACCTTTTGACGTTTAAACTAGAAGGATGTAATATTGCACAGTTTCATTTCATTTATTCATTGGAGCACTGGAGAAAGTAGAAGGAAGCTTTTTGCTTTAAAAAAAAAGAGAATTGTTTTGGACAGATTAAGTTCAAGTTGGTGTCTGGTACTGATACAATTCAGTATTATTAGATGTACAAGTTTAGACAAATATGAACCAACAATCATTGTGTACTTTGCTTTATTAAATTCAAGTTGATGTCTGGTATTGAAACAAGTTCAAGATCATTAAAAGTGTATATATGAAGTTGACTTGATATTTGGATCCTTAAAATGAATGTGGTTGTGTATTGAATGATCATTGATTATAATGTAAAGAAGGCCATGAGAATCATCCATCATTCAACACAGTTTACAGATTAAAGGTAAATATATTAAATGAAAATTGTATACAGGTATATACTCATGTTCTTGCTACTACACATGTACTTGATAAAAATATGACAGTTATATTGTTGACCATTTATTTAAACGGTCTCATTTAAAAAATACTGGACCTAAGGCCCATTGAAGTCATTTCTGGGAAGAACACTGACTCATTACAGTGATAAACAGCCAAAAACACTGGTATACAGTCTTTACAGTGTTTCTTAGCTTTGCTTGATCATTGAAAGTCAGCATTACTGAACTTTTTTATTTTGCAGATTTTTTTTTTTAAAAAAAAACATTTCTGTAAAATTAAGTTATACTTTGCAGTATTTATTATCAAAATGCAATATTAATTTGCACAGGTGACGTATGAGGAACATTTATGCAAAAATTATCCTAACATAAGAGCAGCAATTGTCTAGCAGTCAAGTATACCAGTATACATAGTTGTAATCTCTTTCCTTACCTGAAAGCAGGATTGTTATACAATAGTTATTGCTATGAGGTTTATACCTGCTCACAAGTTGAATCAGACTGCAAACAACAAACATCTTGATCTGCCATAGCATTAGGCACCATGCAGATCAGGGTCTATGTTGTTTGTTCTTTTGATTATTTCTGACAAACTGCACAGATCCAGATTTGCTGGCACATTATGTCATAGTAGATCTGGTTCTGTGCAGTTAATTTATTTTCTGCCTAAGGGGCTGAATATTCACTTGCCCAAGGGATTATACCATAGGGTACAGCTGTAGATACATCAAAAAAGTCAATTGCAAGATGAAAATGCATGTAGCAAGTGCAGTACATAATACATGTTGTTTTACATACTTGGCATGATTCGTTGCATCTTGGATCCAACATAAATTTGGTTTTAAAAATTTCTGGACAGAGGGATCAAGCAAAAAATGAAATTTTCATTCCTGCAGATTGTAATGGTGAACTAACTTTTGAATTTGCTCCTGATGAGTCAGTTATGTGGTTGATTATTTTGATATACAGGCAGGTCTCTTATCTATATGGGTGCAATTTAAAAATCCCATCCTTAGATACTATCACGATCATGTGAGACATATTTATTGTTAAATGCATTCATGGAATTGGTAAGACACCATGATGATATATTAATCTCTTGAACATTTTTGTATTTGAACAGTTCATCAAAACGTATATATAAAGAACTTCTGTGCCATTGTATAACTATTGATTGGAAAAATATTTATTATAGACCTACCATTTTTCACATTTGCCATGCTTTACATTAATGACATCTTTTTTTTCAGAAACAGTTTTTGCTTACACAAGTATTTAACACGATCTGTTTCAGAGAAATTTTACTGTCATAAGTACGGCAGTTGTTTATTTTCTGGGGAATGGATTGTCATGTATTTTCTTTTCAAGGTGATATCAACATAGACAAGACCGTGTCGAAGCTGGCAAATGGTTAAGTATAAATGGACTGAGTACATACTTCTAGTAAGAGGAAGGACTCCTTTTTAAGTTTTCATAAATCAGAGTTCTCTTTAATGGGACTCCCCAGTTCTGGGAAATTCAGTTTCTTGTCCTTAGCTAACTGGTATCAACTTTTAAATTGGTCTCCAAATTGAATTAAAAATGTTTTGGGAGAAAATTCCATCCTGGACCTTATTCTAAATCCCACAGAGAACTCCGATAAACAATATGCTCACACAGATTAATCACACTAGACACTGATTAAAAATTCCAGTCTTGCCCTTTTTTGGAGAAAAATGCAAGACAGTCATGCAGTCATGTAATTATCCAGGTCATGGGTATTGACATCAACTCCAAATATAAACGTGCATGCCCATCTTAAAGTTCATGTGCCCTTTACTCCAAAAAAGGCGAGACATGTTCCACAGAAACCCAGGTAAGAAATAGCTATTTATATAGGGTTTATATTTTTCATTCAAATGAGATAAAGTATCAGTAGAATATAATATTTATCATTAAATATACTATAATAACAACATATTTCAATACAGATAACCTAATGCTTTCCATTAATGTTGAGGACAATTTATCAATGGCACATCTTCATTTTCTTTGATTCAAGGTGTAAGAGATAAAAGGTACAATCAACCCTTGTTACTTTTCAATGCAGCATGTGCTGTGTAGAAAAGGAAGTTTTAAATTTCAAATAAAAGTGTTAGATGCCTCAGATAAAAAATAATGATGTTTATTTACAGAAATACAAGCCTAAACATAAAGTTTTATGCATCTTTTTAACTTTTTCCAGATTTACATAGCAGATCTCGTTCAAGATCTAAATCAAAAAAGAGACGATCCCGCTCACATTCAAGGCATAGAAGCAGCTCTAAATCACATAAATCCAGGTCACGCTCAAGACAGAGATCCAAATCTCGGCAATCCAGATCCAAAAAACGATCCAGATCTCGATCTAAGAAACAAAGGTCAAAATCCAGATCCAAATCCAGGTCAAGGAGAAATCGTTCAAGATCAAGGTAAAAATCAAGATTAACCAGGGTTTAGAATTCTATTTTTAGTACAGTACAGTAATTTTGGAATTCTAAGCATTGCGGTGGGGGACTTAATCCATTCGACTTTTGTTCTGAGATAACAGTCCACAACAGAGCAATAAAATTCTTACAAATCATCACTGATTTGGCTGGAATGCTCATGGCATGTCCACTGTGCAGCAGCTGGTTGACATTACTGATTGACATTTTTACAGCCACTCAGTGGAGACCACCCGTGTTGTTGTTAGTGATTAAAAAAAAAATATCATTGCAGCAATCAGTGATCTTTATTTAGATCATATAGAACTTATATTCTGACTTATATTATATTCTGACTTGACGACGGGCCCACCTTGTTAAGATTCTCTTGAACAGTGTAAATTTATCCTTTTGTTCAAAAATGTAAAGTAATTGTTGGGGGTATGGGGAATTAAATTCCAGATAACTGCAACTTCTTTTTAAAACAAAAACAACAAAAGAAAACAATGCATTTACAAGTACAAAACTACAAACCAAGCTAATTCTGAATGCACATGTACTGTTAGGGACTAGGCCATTTAATTTTATGGGGCTAAATTATTATTTTTATTATTTCATTCACCACAAAATAAGTATGTTTCAGGTAAGGCAATAGCATGGTGTCCTTTCTATATACCACCATTCAGAATAAGAGAACAGTTTCAAGATTTTAGAAATTAAAATAGTGTCTTCCTAATCTAGACTTGGCTTTATCGGATGTCCAGCAGAAGTCAAGACAGTGACAATTGTAAACACTTATAGAATATTAGCATCAGAAGAAGATGTCATTTTCAGCTTGGGAAATGTACATTTCTATCACATGATTGACTTGGCACATTGCTCTAAATACATGTAACTAAAATTATTGTCCAGTTATTAACAACATAAGTTTTACTGATTGACATTTGGATAGTCAATAGATGATGACCATTCACAACAAGGCAGACATCATACATGATTAGATGCCATTCAAGATGACCATTCACAACAAGGCAAACATCGTACATAATTTACAATTAGATGCCATTCAAGATGGCCATTCAAAACAAGGCAGACATAGTACATGATTTACAATTAGGTGCCATTCAAGATGACCATTCACAACAAGGCAGACATTGTACATGATTAGAAGCCATTCAAGATGACCATTCACAACAAGGCAGACATTGTACATGATTTACAATTAGATGTCATTCAAGATGACCATTCACAACAAGGCAGACATCGTACATGATTAGATGCCATTCAAGATGACCATTCACAACAAGGCAGACATTGTACATGATTTACAATTAGGTGCCATTCTAGATGACCATTCACAACAAGGCAGATATTGTACATGATTTACAATTAGATGCCATTCAAGATGACCATTCACAACAAGGCAGACATTGTACATGATTTGCAATTAGGTGCCATTCAAGATGACCATTCACAACAAGGCAGACATCGTACATGATTTACAATTAGATGCCATTCAAGATGACCATTCACAACAAGGCAGACATCGTACATGATTAGATGCCATTCAAGATGACCATTCACAACAAGGCAGACATTGTACATGATTTGCAATTAGGTGCCATTCAAGATGACCATTCACAACAAGGCAGACATCGTACATGATTTACAATTAGATGTCATTCAAGATGACCATTCACAATAAGGCAGACATCGTACATGATTTACAATTAGATGCCATTCAAGATGACCATTCACAACAAGGCAGACATCGTACATGATTTACAATTAGATGCCATTCAAGATGACCATTCACAACAAGGCAGACATCGTACATGATTAGATGCCATTCAAGATGACCATTCACAACAAGGCAGACATTGTACATGATTTGCAATTAGGTGCCATTCAAGATGACCATTCACAACAAGGCAGACATCGTACATGATTTACAATTAGATGTCATTCAAGATGACCATTCACAACAAGGCAGACATCGTACATGATTAGATGCCATTCAAGATGACCATTCACAACAAGGCAAACATCGTACATGATTTACAATTAGATGCCATTCCAAAAATCAAGTGATCTTAATTTCTATCAAATATATTGAGACAAACAAAACCTTGCATATTCTGTACACTTAGAAATGATTGATGGACTTCTTTTGCAATAAGTTTACACTTTTACTATATGGAAAGAAATCTGAGCAAACTTGCACACTGACTTGAAATGCACATCATATTGATCATCTCTTAAACAGTGTAAATTTATTTTATTGTTTAAATTTTAAAAGTAATCCTTCAAGGTCTAGACAGCCACTTTTAAAAACCCAACAAAGACAAGAGCAAATTATGAATTTATGAATCATGTAATGATCTATTCACACGGCTGAATATACATACTTGTTCTGTTTTAACTAAATGGCAATGTAATCTATGGGCCTAGCTAGTTCTTTCTGACTGGGATATTTTTTTTTGTTTCATTCATCAAGATTAATTTATTTTAAGTAAGAAAAGATTGGCATAATATAATTTTTATAATATAAATCTCAAGTTTAATCCTGAGATTGGATTTCAGAAGAAATAGTACAATATATTACTGAAAACTTGTCAGGGCTGGACCAGGGCCTGCACCCAACCCAACCTGCTAAATAAAAACCCATTTGCAAATGTACGGTCAGTTGTTACCTGAAATTGTTTTATTCTTGTAACAAGTTTATCTTGTGAAGAATAAAAGATTAAAAACAAAGGAAAGAACAATAAATTAAATGATGAGTTCATAACTGTCTACATTTACATTCAGCCATATGACTAGATCGTTACTATTCAATGACTAAAATGTGGTTCACATATAAGTGTAATTGTGTTTTCTGTATTTCTTGTTGCTTAGTTTTTAAGTCATCTGGAATTTAAATGCACATACCTCAGAGGATTACTTTTTACTGTTCAAGAGAAGATCAACAAGGTCTCAAAGTCAGTGAGAAAGTTTGTTCAGATTTCTTTGAATTACATCAAAGCAAAAGCTTGTTGCAAAAGGTCTGTCTTTTTTAAATAAAAAATTACAATAGTATTAGTACAGTTTTTGAGGCATTGTGACTGTTAATATTATCTGAAATTTGATTTGGCATTTTATCTATTATGTAATGTTTATTTAAACTAGAAAATGTGTATAATCATCTGATAACAATGTAGATAAATTCTCTTTACTCTCATCCCCCCCCAGTGGACTATCCTCCTCATGCACAAGGTCGCGGGTTCAATCCCTGGTCGAGTCATACCAAACGCTTAAAAAATTTGTACTAACAGCTGCCTTGCTTGGCATTCAGTGTTAAGAGGTTAGTGTTAGAACTGGTGTCAGTATAATGTGCATACCGCAGCAGCAACTATCAAGATGCATGGAGAATTTTTTTGTAATCCTCTCTCTGTATACCTTCACCACAGTGTGGGGTTCCGAAAATACATTGAGCTGTACTGTAGGTCACCATTACAAATTAGAGGAGAGCTATTTTTCTATCTCAGGCATTAGCATCAGTGTCTGCACAGATTTAAACAAAATAGATTTACAAATGCATAGTCCTACTGCATCTCAATGATTCTTTTTTTCCTAGGTTAAAAGTTTTTAGTGGATTTCATTTGCTGCTACTGCCAGGGGAGTTGGCAAAGGGATCCACATGCATACACATTATTTATTCATTCCTGTTCATGTTTTATATTTTTTGTTTTGTTTATCTCGTCACCCTATATGACCATCTTTTTTGTCCCCTGTGTGCCTACTGTTATGCCAGGAATCATTAAACTTGGTGAGTGGATTCACCTTCATGAACACTACAATACTTGTCTCAAATGTTGGTTATTGTTACCCATATTACACACTTAACCAAAGTTTGCTATGTTTTCAATGTATTTCCCAAGCAGTATTCATGCAAGAAACACATCAGACTACACAGTTGTATGCAAATCTATATACAAACGCATACTATTGAAGGTCACTATGACTTATATTTCACTTTATTGTCTTAGATTAAGGTATTACACCTCATGACCACATATTTTTTGCATCCTGTATGCAGATTGTTTTAGCAGAAATCACAAAACTTGTGCAGGTGATGCATCTTCATGAGTATTACACTCTTATCACAAAAGTAGATCTGTGTGACCTATATTTCATACTTTGGTTAAATTTGTCGATAAGTTAATTTATGAGCTGCTGTTTGTGTTAAAATCTTAAAATGATTTATATTTTTTTATTTATCTCTGTAAGTAACAAACTTGTACAATCAGATAAGTCACATTGACCTACATTTATGCTTTACGGACATTGGTTAAATGTTGGAAGCATTATGTTCATAAAGTGTATTGCTTTGTCACAGCAGCCAAAACCTTCTCATTCATGTTTTCTTTAGTCTGAATTTATTTTGAGTTTCTGCAGAGAGTACTAAAACTTCATGGATATGAGCTGTGTAGTCAGCAGTTACATGTCACTGAAGTTTTGTTGGAGTAATAAATACATCTGGTTAGGGTGGAAGGCTAGTTATTGTACCTAATATTTGAACTTAAATGTATACATATGCTTCTTCCACCCCACCATCCCACACACATACACTTAAGCGATTGGAATATTGCAGTACACAACATTGGTCTGCCTGTAACTGCCTCTTAAACCATTGGGATGAAATTCATGAAACTTCATAATATGCTTACACTGATGATGCCTTCTGCAAGAAGGGCATACTTGTTACCACTTTCTCTTGGATTGGTTGGGGGGGGTGAAGAGTTGTTAGGGATTATATATTTAAAAAATTTGCTTTTTGATGGACAATTTTGAATAGTCTTTAAACCTAATGCATAAACTTTCTTAGCATTAGGACACAAAATATCCCTAATAAACTATAACCCATGGGTAATTGGGGTGGGGGTTTTATAAGATATTGTAAGGTTATCTAATATACATCATTGTATGGTTCAGATTTGAGCAAAATTGTTTTGCAGAAGCCATGGTTCCTTTCCCCTTTTTTGTGCCCTTCAACAGTGGTAGGACTTGGAGCATATAGTGATAACCTTGTCTGTTTGTCCAACACTAGTCACAGTGGCTCTTTTGGTACAATGTTGGGCTAAGAGTTGCAGTTCTGGCCATTGTTTGCCTTCTATCGTTGGGAAAAAAACCACTTAGCTTTCATATGTTTTGCATGATATAGCCAATAATGTGTTGAGTGTCATTGTCCACCTCATCTTGGTAATATTTTGCCATTTCATGCACTATGCTTAAACATTTGTATTCCATGAATATATTTTGTCTTCCAGTACATTATCTGATCATAATAGACATCTACTATCTCACAAATGCAGCCCTGCCCAGCTAAACAAATATATATCTTGTTGTTACTTTTTACCAGTACAAATGCTTCACAATCGTCTGCTTGCCAAGTTGGGAGTCATATTAAAGTGGACTCCCCTTGGATAGAGTGAACCCCTCAGTTGACAGTTACTACTTCAGCTCATTACTTTAATACTTTCTTCCTGTCTTTTCCTTGACCAGATCAATGAGCCAAGGATGCAAAAAGCTTAGGAGGAAAGTCTGTCACAGTATCAGGAAAGGTTTTAACCTCTGCCATATCCATGACATCCAACTACATAACTTATCTTCTGAAAAATCATATTTTATGTAAGGATATGAAATCCCTTGTTTATTTGCAGTTTTGAATTACATGTAAACAAGGGCAAACCCAATTTCATGTCATCCCAACATTTTATTGACTTGGGTATGGAGTTCAAAAACTGAATGTGTCTCTTGCAGGAATTTGCCGTATAAATCGAGTCATGATTCCATTTAGATCACATAAAAGAATTTCAGCCTAGGTCTCCTCAGTTTGGCATCCTAGGACCAATTGTTCATGAGACCACTACTGATTATCTTTCTCTTTCAGTACTGGCTGAAATTTTGTCCATTGGACCAAATGATCAATGTTTTAGACTGTATGTGTATAGTTCCATCTCAGCAAATGGGAGGACTTCACTCGTCTTACTACAGGAATCCTATTGCAGGATCAGCTACTTAAAATCAAATTGGATGACCAACTGGTGTGCCCACATTGTCTGCCTTCCAAGATGTTTGACCCCTTCAGGAGCAACAATTACATATTCTTCTGGAGATGAAGGCCATAGTTTTTGAAGAAATGTTTGCTGGAAAAGGTATTCCCATTAATATTCCATCTGACAACTTTACTATCATCATTTATATTTGAATGTGAGGGAGAAGCAATTTCCAAGTCTTCAATTATATGATTTTGGAAGTTTCTCAGGTGCTGTCATTCTTGACGAATTCACATACAGATCTGCAACGTCACATGTAGACTCATTGTCCCATCCTACTGTTCCAGTGGAATCAGGCAATTCACATCAAATGTGAGAAAGCTTGCCAGTAGCTTCTCTTGGGCCGGTTTCTTCCTCCACTATTAATACTGGCCGCCATGTATAGCCTATTGTGTGCTGAAAAATGGTGTTAAGCTCAACAACAACAACATCAAATGGGCCATTTACTCCATGGTAATCAGTCATCTTTGGGGTCAACTTCTCATGGGTCAATTTGTGACAATGTGAAATGTAAAACTCCTGAACTTCATTTCATTAGTCCCAGGTCTGACAGGAGCTACTATTCAACAATTTCAAAATTGTGAAAGGAAGGGTCAAGCATTTTAAGGTACATGCCTTCGCAGATCCCTTACATAGACATAGAGGTATGTGAGAAAGCTTTCCAGTAGCTTCTTGTTCATCACCCAGGTTGCCCAGGTTCTTCCTCCATCAAATGTACTGGCCACCATGTATAAGTTTATCATGTGCTTAAAATGACAATAAACCCACAAAACCAGACCAGGTTCTATGGCCAATAAACTGTACCCCAAGTTATATCCTTGGCTGATCATGCACATTTGTTCCAGTAGTACCTGATATATGACAGGATTTGCTGCCAGTTAATCGTCCTAACTTCTGTTTTAACAAGCAGATGACATTTTAGCACTTATGAAAAGAAGCAGCAGATATCATTTTTAACTGATAGGGCTGGATTTGTGATGTATGTAGTCCTAATGCATTTCAAATGGCATGGTATTATCAAAGAAGCATATTCAGTTCTAAAAATTAGTTTCTAGTTTTTGCTTTTTTTTGCAATTTACATTACAGAAAAAAAGAGAAGTCTGGCATCTCACCAAGGTAAATTCCAATAGATTAGCCAATTGACTGGTGGTGTGCTTTTATTTAATCTTCAGAGACTATTTTTAATGGTCTTGTTCACTAGCTCTATTCAGTTTGTTTCCTATTTTGTGCCATTAAGGCTGCAAGAAATTCTTTCTTTTGTTCATTCTCTGTAATTTGCACAACATACATAAATGTATCATTGGTTAAAGATTAAAATTTCTAGCCTACCAGCTCAAGACATTTTTAGTTACTATTTCTTCTGAAGAAAATTCTAATTTATAGAAAGTAATCAGGAAAATAATGGGCCATTTCAGGGCCCAATCTAGACTAAACTATTAAAGAGAAGTAACCTAACAACCCTGCTCAAATAGGGCAGAGTGATGAAAAGTTAGAAGAAATTATTGCAGAAAGATAAAAATGTTGAATGGTGAAAACGTTAACTGAAAACATAGATTTTACTAAATCTTTGAGTTAAATATCAGAAGTATAATTGAACTTGACTAGAATATTAATTTTTCTTTGCTTGATTCAGCAACATGGTATATGACTTGTAAAGAATAGTAACTTGACAGTAGTGTACAATCAAAACCAATTAGAACATTTTTCCTACATTTACAGGATAAAATACAATAACAATTTGTTTCCTTTGCTAGCAATCAGTCAGAAAATAATAATGATGATAATGATAATAATAATAATGATAATAATAATAATAATATGGATCAAGTACAGCATCTAATATTTAGAAGTGCTATTCACTGTATCAGATAACACATAAACATGCAAACACCCAGTTATAAAAATATACACCATGAAATTACCAAAAATTCATGCTAATATTTAGAATTTAAGCCTATTATTGTAATCAGCATAGGTGAGTTGTGAGAGCAACTCTTGAATAAGATTACAGTGTCCTTCCTTGTGTCTAAGATTAATGGGCCATTTGTTCCACATGGCAGGTCCCTGGAATGCTAAAGAACATTTGTATGATAGAGACCAAGACATTCACTAGCACAGTGACTAAAGAAAAACTAAACATACATGGTCCAAACAAAACGTGCAAAACAGAGAATGTGATTTATCTCATCACATGTAAGATCTGTATCCTTCAGTACGTCGGAGAAACTGAAAAGCTACACAAAAGGATAAACCTTCATAGATCTGATTGGATGACAAAAATGCTGTACAGAAGCCCAGTCGTAGAACACTTCTCCCCTGGCCACACTTTCAGTGATATAATACTTATCGCTATTGCTAACAACCACAGCTGGAGTTCCGAAACCAGGAAGGAAAAGGAATCATACTGGATACGCCACCTTAGAACATTAAAACCAAGCGGTCTAAACCAAGAAGACTAGAAAATGAAAACTATGCACTAGTAATATTTAACATTTTCTAAATCTTCTTATTATCCTTCAATTTTTACTATAAGAATAACTGGTATAGAATCAAATATCCGGGATATAATCTGCGTTACATATGTACAAAAAGTAAAAATAGATGTCGCTTTGGCTTGTTGACTTTTAGGGAATTATACGTTTTCAGTTTCCGCATCTAGTCTATACAAGTTGGTTGTATTTATAGTTTTAGCACATGTGAAGACAGCCATGTAGAGGTTTACAAACACAACGTTTTTGTGTTTATTTGTTTATCGTATATATATGTTTTGCATTTGCCTTTGAAAAAGACTCATTAAGAGTCGAAAGCACTTAGGCTAGTTAGTTACTAGTTTCGTACTGTTCGTGGTCAGTTTATTGCATCTATATATATATATATATCGGTAGAAAAATGCTAATCGGTTATGCACTAATATCAGACCCAATTAAAAGTTGACATGCCTACTACCCAGGTGAGGTATATCGAGCCCAATTAGACCTCTTGTTTATTTTAATTTTAATCTAGAATATTCCAAATGACATATGAATTACTGATAGATAATTTAAGCAGCAAGATGTCCTGAATGGCAGGTTACTGCATTGGAGAATGGGGTAATTTTATAAGGGGGTGAGAGCTGGAGTTGGGAGTGGATGGCCTCGTGTATTTCTGATTCCTTTCTAGATATTATAAATGATATGACATGACTTATCTGTTGACAATATAAGCAGCTACAAATCCTGTATGATGACTTGATACACTGTGAGGTGGGGGTGGCACTAGGGGAAATTGAAATTTTTAAAGACGAAATTAAAAAGTCTTTGCTTGAGAAAAAAAAAAAAAACAGGAAAATGAAGTTTTGACCAAGTGTATATTTTACTTTATTTCTCTATTTAGAAAAAGTCCTAAACCAGAGGAGGTTACCGCTAGTAAAGAGAGGTAATAACAAAAATACATGTATATATGCTTGATATTCATTACTGAAATCTTTATATGCTCAGACAATCAACTGCAGTATGTTTTAATTAGAAATGTTGTATAAGATTATATCATAAGGTCAGAGATGAGTTTTCAGTTATGAACAATGTCCACAGGTGTTAATGAAATAGTCTTGCAGTTTTCTTGTTAAAAATGCTCAAGACCCCGAACGGAATTAAATAGACTTTATATGTAAGCTAGTATCATCAAGATCTGAGATATGATTATAAACAACATCCACTCAATATTAACAAGGATCCAAACTAGGCAGATAGTGGTAATTAAACCCACAACCTTCTGGTCACAAGGCCAACACCTGAGCCACTGCACGATTTTAGTTGCTTTTTGTGGGGATTTCAATGGTTTCCAATTGAAGACAGATGTGGCAGGACCTCATGTGTAAGGATAGACCCAGGAATCCATACTGATTACAGGTTAACTCCCTTAGTTATGCCAAGTATCTCTATAAATGCTGGAAGGCTGTGACGAGTTTCCAAGTTATGAATCAGGTCTAGTTTCCATGGGCAGGGAGACATCAAGAGAATATGCTGGTTATAAAAATAAATTGACCTATTGTGATGATGATGATATTGTACATGCATTTATTTATAGATGTTGAAAAAAAAGATAATCAACACCAATGTTAATAGCTAGTGTAGCATTTTAATGCTCCAATACATGTGTCTCTAAGTGCTACAATACACAACCTGAACTGTCATTGACAAGAGCATTATCAAACTCAAAATGGACACACTCTAGATATTATAGATATGACACAACTTATCTGTTATTAATATAAGCTGCTACAAATCCTGTATGATCACTTGATACACAGTAGGGTGGGGGTGGCACTAGGGGGAAATTGAAATTTTGACCATGAATGAATATTTTACTTTATTTCTCATTTAGAAAAAGTCCTAAACCAGAGGAGGTTACTGCTAATAAACAGAGGTAATAACAGAAATACATGTTTTTATATTCTTGACATTCATTGCTGAAATCTGTATATCAGTGGGAAAGAAATAATTGTAAAGAAGTGCTTCTAATATTCTAAGGTTTACCTTGGTGTCTTTGGAAGAATGGTGTATGTAATGTTCCTCATTCGATAATGCAGTATTGCTAATCTGTTTCTCTTAATACACCTCTGTTACATGGATTGAACCATTGGGTCATTTTTGTATAGACCCTATTCAATCGCTCATTTTTGTATAGACCCTATCCATTGGGTCATTTTTTTATAGACCCTATCCATTGGGTCATTTTTGTATAGACCCTGTTTGTAACTTGATTGGTGTAATGTAACATGGTACTGCCATAAAAGGCAGATGTGGAACATCCAAAATGTCTGATTACACTTTGGATTCTAACAAATCAATTTTACATTGGTGTTTATTTCAGATAAATGCAGAAAATACGTTAATTGATTTTAATTCTCTACTCCCACAAGCTTGCAAACTACAGAAAATAAAAGGGTGTAGAGATGGTGGTAGAATGAAAAAGTAAGAAAACAGGTATACCCTTGTTTTTTTCTTCAGAGATTTAATATTTTTGTTTGTTGACTGTCTCAGTAATCTTGACATAACAACTGCTTTAACATTGTCATCAGAACATTATATCAGTCTTGTATATAATTAAGTTCCTTACCAAACATTGCTATTATATTCAAATTTTGAAGCGTCAATGGACAAGTTCACAGAGTCCGAGTTAAAGGTATTGGATATGACATTGCTAAGTAGCAGTTTCGTCAGAGTTTAACCTCTTCATTTATTGTGTGTTTGTTTTTTGTTGCAGACATCTTGTATAGAAACTGTCCCAGTACTGAATTACAGAATTTGATAAACATGTTTCATTGTCCATACACACCTCAACCCATGCTTGATGAAAGTTGGAAGTTTATTAATTTCAGTAGGAATTTAATTGCATCATAATGGTTGGTATTGAAAATAATATTGTGCATTCAGTGCTGGTAGGGGGCTTGATATTTATTTTCTTCCAAAAATCTGTGAATTCTGCATTTGCATATCCTAGAATAGACCCTGTTAGGGATCAGATAAAAGTAGTTTGTGGTTGAATCCTTATTTATGTGTGAAAAGTAGGACAATAAAAATTGGGACCCTTACCTAGAGGCTATACTCAGATAAAATATGATTATCTTACCACCACCAGAAAATTCTTTTCCTGAAACAAGTTTCAAGATTGTACAGTGAAACTTGTATACGAGTGACACTCAAAAGCTTAGTAAATTTTGTCCTTTATGGACTGTAAGGAACAAAATTATTAGGTTTTAGTTTTATTGTGTTTCATGTTCTCTTTTCACAGGTCAAGACGCCGATCATCACTGCCACGTCGTTCAAGATCCCAGTCTCGCAGGCAAAGAAGCAAGTCCAGATCACGGTACGGTTTCATTTCTTACATTAGTAGACATTTATGTTTCATGGTGAAGATAAGAGATTTACATTTTTAAATGCTGGTAAGTTAAAACAAGCTACCAACAAAATGAAAGTCTGGTTTTAACAAGTTCAGTCAAGTGTTCTAAGATATATCAGCAAATTATTTAACCCTTTCATCACTAAGTAACTTTGTAGGCATATAGTCCTCAACACTAAGTAATTTTGGAGTTGTAAAGCAAAATAACTTGTGGCCTTTGAAACAACATAACTTTGCCAATGTTAAAGATATCTGGCTGGATTAGGTGTCAAAACTAAGGTTAAAAATCAAACTTTATGACTAATTCATTAAAATGTGCATATCTATTACAACTGGTAAGATACAGGTGCAAACATGTAACATAACAGGTAAAATACAAGTAATTATTTTATTACCTCTTAGAAAACTTAGAAAGTTCACAAAACTTGTTCAATTGACCCTAGATATACTAGTGAATAATCACAGTAGCAACACAAGTCTTTCTTTCATGGTGTCCATAATAAATAAAATTCTATAAAATGCCTTGATTTCATCCAAGGTTAGATCTGTTCACCCACTGATATCGCCTCTGGCACGTTTGATCGTCACATTCAAGTTCGTTAAATGGACAATGTTTCCAAAATCTTCATCTGAATAGAATATTTGAAAATATTCTGAAGCTTTCCTGGAGCCATCAAACACTCGGGTGGGTCCAACTCTGTCAGAAAACTGAAACAAATCTCTTTGGTTTTTCAGCTTCGTCCAAACAAAATCTTGTGGAGCGTACAATTCCTCTGGTTCAAAACCTTCAAAGTCCTCTTCATTTTCATTACTGTCACCCACAAGTGCATTCAATTGTCTCTCCAGACGTCTTCTCTAATTTTCATCCAAATTTACCAGGTTGAAATTATTTGCATCCTCTGACAACTCTCCTCTGAACTTTCTTCAAACTCTGCAATTTTGAGTACAAATTTTACCATTCGGAAAACACGTTAAAAGTTCGTACTTTGTTTGATATTTCTAGTTGTATACAAGCTAAACTCACAAGAGCATCCAAATATAACATCTACATTACAAGATGGAAGTTATTAGAGGTACTTGGAAAGTTATCTAGTCAGTTACTATGATGCTAAAGAAGAACACTGCCCCAGACCGAAAAGTCGGTCCATAGTGTTTATGGACTTACTTACCCTGGACCGATTTTTTGGTCTGTAGTGATGAAAGGGTTAAAAGTGTGTGACAAAAACTGTATCGAGGAAAAAATATAAAATTTGATTGTTTCATGAACACATTTATTGCACCAAATGCAAAAAAAAAAAGATGTTGTTTAGTCATGTTTTTCATTTTAGTATGTAACAGTGCTTTCTTGATTTCCTATGATTAAGGTATATAAAAGCTTACATGTCTTGTTCAAGTGCAGATATCATACATCCCACTCTTTGCATTATGTGCCAGCATTTCAGGACCTTTTCTGCTTAGACCTAGACCTGTTGGTGCATTATGCAATGGGATTTTGGGGCCTGTGTACTTTGCAGGTGGATTTACCAGCAAGAATGTATGGTACATCAGATTTCTTTTGCCTTTGAACTTTAACTGATTGCTCATGACTGTATCATAACAGTACTGGCCTTGAATCATCTAATGACCTTTACATTGTGAAAACTTCACTGTTGAGCCTCCAGGCGGCTGAGTTCTGTCCACATAAGTTAGAGTCTTGGGGTTATTCTCTCTCTCACACCCCCCATTTCACTGAAAATAATTGGTTATTACCAAGGTCATGTTTGGCCCATGTGTGGTGTTAGCCTAGTTGTAAATAGCTTTTCTTTCTTTATTTTTAACATAAGAATCTGATTTTTTAGATAGGGCTATTCTAGAGTATGTGCTAAATGGCATTTTTTATTTTGCTGTTCAAATTAGTGATCATGTAGCCCTGTCATGTGTAGTAGATTTTTCAGTCATAATATAATACCTTTCAGGCTCAAGGTATTTTGTGTTGTTGCCATTTGAGATGAAATTATTTTTTAAAGTAATTTATATTTTCTGGAAAATAAGTGCTTCTTCTTTAAAGTCATGGACAAAGACATTCATTGGAAATTGTTTGGAATTCTAAAGCTAGAATATTATTCTTAATTCACAAGATTCAATGGGGAACTTTTGACACGTCAGTACAATACATTCATCTGATGTCATCGACCTCCATATTGGAACTTTTTCAGGATTCGAGCTTAGATTTATTTAAAACTTTGTAGTGATAGGACTTATTTGTAGCTTCCAGGATTCATTTTTGGATTATATTCACAAACTGCATGTCCTTTTTCACATTTTACTTTCTTTCCAGGGAAATAAATCATTTTGTTACAATTTAAAAAGCTTGTTGGCTTTATTTTTTTTTCTTTTGTTACTTTTGAACGAGCATACATGTAACAAAATATATATAGTTGTGTGTATGTATATATAATTGGTACTGTTGCAGTTAAGAGCTCAAGTATATGTGTATTACATGTGTGAATTTGCATTCACAACATGAACTGTTATTAATAGAGGTGAGCAATTTCAGGCCCACATGGGCTTCATATTTATGATTTTCACTCAGAATGTCATAAATGATATGACTTACCTGTTGATAAATAAAGCCGCAACAAGTCATGACTTGATACAAAGTGGGGTGGGGGTGGAAGTATTTGGAAATTGAAGTTATGACTGAGTGAATATTTTACTTTATTTCTCTATTTAGAAAAAGTCCTAAACCAGAGGAGGTTACTGCTAGTAAACAGAGGTAATAACAGAAGTACATGTATTTGTTCTTGTTATTCATTACAGAAACCCAATTAATAACATTTATTTTACATATGTAATCTAACGTGGATGCCATAGAAATTAAATGTTTGATTACACTTCTGATTCTGTGAAACATATTTTACATTGGTGTTCATTTCAAGTAAAATTTGGAAACTTGTAGAGTGATTTCAGCCCTTTTATTCCCTGTGCTTGTAATATACAAAATTAAAAGGATGCAATGATGGTAGTGAAATGAAAAGTAAGAAAAAAAATGTACAGTTGCTTTTCTTAAGACCTCTGATCTTGTTGTTCCACCTTTACTGAATATCTCAGTAAGCTAAGCAATGCAAGCACTTTAAGATCTGTCAAACACATTGTCATGAAATTATGTTGCTTACTATGCACCCCTGCTTCATCTTGTTTACATCCATTTCCTACTGTCTTTACCGCCAAGTTTAAAAAATATTATAAATTGCTGATGATTATAATGAGTTTTTGAATATGACATCATGACCCCCCCCATCAGTTGCACAAACATTCAATCTCTTGATCTTATTTAGTTGTTTTGTTTGTTTCAGATAGATTTTGAATAATTGAAATTAGTGGTTACTCCATTTATAAATGCCTACTCAAGGAACTTGTTCCAAAACCAGATAGTAATTGTCCTAGTATTGAATTAAAATATTTGATAGGTTTTACTGATGTGGGAATTTAAAGTTGAAGAGTAAAATCTTTTTGCCATTTGAAATAAAATAAGTGGCATGTTTTAAAACATCAGACATTTAAGCAAGACATAATGGTAGGGCTTGAAATAATATGCACAATATTTGCACATTCAGTTGATGTATGAGAACAGTTTAGAGAAATGAGTTGTGAAGTCCACAATTGTGCAGCCTAGAATAGCTCCCATTATAGTAAAGTCATACAGATCATGTGTGCTCATTTACCCATGTTAAATTAAAAATAAATTGTTTTAAAATATGATATTAATAGTGTTTAACCAAAGTCCTGATTATTGAATGTTCTGTTCCATAATTATCATCAAGAAACTTTCCTACAGAAATTATTATATTACAAATTTGTTTATCAACATGTGTAGCTTTCTTTGTGATATCATAGAATGCTACATTCAGTCAGGATTGTACTGAATGAAACCTTTTATTTGAAATGGTCCAACAATATCAACATACTTTAACATTGATTTTGCAGTCTGTACTAATTGGGATATGGAATAAAGACCTGCCAAAAGAATATGGCTATATGAAATTTCAAATAAAGTCAATTATTGCCATTTAAAAGTATGTAAAATCAAATTCTAAAAAATGACATCCATTACTGAAATAATTGGTGATAAACGCATACATGGACTTACTATGGACTTACAATAAGGGTCATATAACAATACAGTTTATGGTTGCATCCCAGAAATAGATCATGTTAGGGGTCAGATAACAATACAGTTTATGGTTGCATCCCAGAAATAGATCTTGTTATGGGTTAGATAACAATACATTATGGTTGCATACCAGAAATAGATCTTGTTATGGGTCAGATAATAATACAGTTAATGTTGCATCCCAGAAATAGATCATGTTAGGGTTCAGATAACAATACAGTTTATGGTTGCATCCCAGAAATAGATCATGTTAGGGGTCAGATAACAATACAGTTTATGGTTGCATCCCAGAAATAGATCATGTTAGTTGTCAGATAACAATACAGTTTATGGTTGCATTCCAGAAATTGATTATGTAAGTTGTCAGATAACAATACAGTTTATGGTTGCATTCCAGAAATAGATCATGTTAGTTGTCAGATAACAATACAGTTTATGGTTGCATTCCAGAAATTGATTATGTTAGTTGTCAGATAACAATACAGTTTATGGTTGCATCCCAGAAATAGATCATGGTAGGGGTCAGATAACAAGACAGTTTATGGTTGCAGCCCAGAAATAGATCTTGTTAGGGGTCAGATAACAATACAGTTTATGGTTGCATCCCAGAAATAGATCATGTTAGGGGTCAGATAACAATACAGTTTATGGTTGCATCCCAGAAATAGATCTTGTTAGGGGTCAGATAACAATACAGTTTATGGTTGCATCCCAGAAATAGATCATGTTAGGGGTCAGATAACAATACAGTTTATGGTTGCATCCCAGAAATAGATCATGTTAGAATCAGATAACAATTCAGTTTATGTTTGCATCCTAGAAATAGATTATGTTAGGGGTCAGATAACAATACAGTTTATGGTTGCATCCCAGAAATAGATCATGTTAGGGTCAGATAACAATACAGTTTATGGTTGCATCCCAGAAATAGATCATGTTAGGGGTCAGATAACAATTCAGTTTATGGTTGCATCCCAGAAATAGATCTTGTTATGGGTTAGATAACAATACATTATGGTTGCATACCAGAAATAGATCTTGTTATGGGTCAGATAATAATACAGTTAATGTTGCATCCCAGAAATAGATCATGTTAGGGTTCAGATAACAATACAGTTTATGGTTGCATCCCAGAAATAGATCATGTTAGGGGTCAGATAACAATACAGTTTATGGTTGCATCCTAGAAATAGATCATGTTAGGGGACAGATGAAATTTTACAGTTTGTGGTCCTAGCAGGGTTCTTGCAGGTCATGGAATCCTAGAAAAGTTTTGGAATTTAAAAAATAAATATCAAGGGCCTTGAGAAGTTATGGAATTTGTCAAAACCTTGCAAAGTTTTGGAAAAGTCATGGAATTTGTGACAATGGAGTTAAAGAAATTGATTACTTCAAATTTCATAGAGCACCGAGAACCAATTAAATAAAATGATAAAATTACAATTGATAAATGGTTTCAGTTCATATAACAAGAGTAAGTTCCCATAATGGAAGTATCACATGATTTCTGGTGTAGTTCACTAAATAAAAGAAAGCAACTGGAAAGTAATGTTTTGTTAAAATTGTAAATAGAAACACATACAAAGACTACATAAAATTGTTTCCTTTTTTCTTTTCAATACAAATTACCTTGATGATTGGATTATGACATAAAGTACTACATAAAGTCAAAGTGTGCTAGCCCAGGTAAATTTAAAATGTACATATTAAAAGTATTTGTTGTTAACTTATTTCTTATTTTAGATTGAAAGATGTCATTCTTTATCTTCATTTACTTGACAATGCAAGATAGTGCGGTCCTTGAGTTTTATGAAATGGCTCTGGAAAAGTTTTGGAAAAGTCATGGAATTGGTTTTTGTTAAGTCTGCAGGAACCCTGTCCTAGGTCCTGTTAGGGAATCAGATAAAAATACAGTTTGCAGTTGCATTCATGTTTACTCTGTGAAAATCTTACCTGTACAAATTTGCATACTTTTGTTAACAAGGCACCGCAATAAATACTTGCTTATCATTTCCATATTTGTCAGTCAGTAGTATGCATGTCATTGCTTATAGGTAATGTTAAATGTAATTGGAAGTTAGTTATATGTCAATTATTGTTGTGATAAAGCTTGTGTCCTGAGGAATCAGTGAAAGTTGAAATGCAAAAAAAAATTTAATGTACATGTTAATGATTGGAATACGAGTCAGTGAGTCATACTGAGCTACATAGATCATGATGAACCAGTTATGAATTGATTGCCTTTGAAAAATGAATGACCTGATGACAACCAACATTCCAATTCTGATTGACTTTACCTGCTGATCATTGGTTATTTCTTGAAGATCTTGTACTAATGCTTTCATTTTTGTCCACTTTGGAAAGAAAGTAGTGCACAAAAATAAATTAGCTTTATAGTTTACCAATCAGATATGATCACTTCAAAACATTTTTAAAAAAATGAATAATTAACCAATATTTTATCACGCAGTTGATTAGGTAAAAGATGATCAATGATTTAATAGATTTTTTAATCTCTGATTTCAGTAGGAGATCCAGATCTTCAAAACGAAGCACTCGCAAGTCTCGGTCACGGTAAGATATTTTGATGGACATTTTTTATTTCAGTGTATAATCATGAGTAGACAATAAAAATTCTGTCTTTTTTTGTGTTTGTCATTCAACTGCCCATCCAGGTGTTGTGTGCCACACTTTCTTGTAAGCAGAATTACTCGAAAGCTTTTGAGTCAAAACCAGACCAAATGTGTTATTTAGATTCCTTGAGTTGGTCCCAAAATCTGGTTAGATTCTATGTTCTTTGATTTTATTTCACATCTTTTTACTACTACCCTTACAAATCCAGGACATTATTATATGGTATAACAGTACCAATTGTACAACCCCAGGTGGGTGGAGCTTAAGGTGTAGGGAACACTGCATTCAGAAATAAACAACAAAACTAGCTGTGATTGGTGCATTCTGTAAGAGTTGTACTTTCTGTTAGGCTTTAAGAAAAGTTGAGCCTCTTGGCAACATGTGAGATTATGTTAATTCATATCTAGATCACATTTTGTATTTTTTAAGATTTTTTTAAAATATGGTACACATGACTGAAAATGTGTCCGGTGTAACTAGCTAACTCTTACCCCTGTCTTGTTCCAGCAGAGTTATCTCTCTTAAATGCAATGGAGTACCTTTTTTCGTTGTTATCAAATTAACAATCTAGCATTGTTCTCTGTGACAATGTGTGACATGTATGCTGAGGTAGGATAGAAAGTATATTTATTTCCAAAACATTATCATTGGCGGTCTATGGAAAAACAATTGGTACCGTGATACCTAAAGGGAAGAACAGCCTCCCAGTGTATCCATAGAAACACATACATGTTGGCGGCATTTATGAACTGTACTAGTTTGTTGTAGGAAAACTAATGTATGCTGAACATTTCTGGTCAAATATTGACAATCTTTTAGGAATAAAATGTATGAAATCTTAAGAAAATAGCACAAGTTGATTTAGGATTGGGGCTTTTGATATGACAGACATAGACTTATATTGCCTTATTGTTTTATTTTTGTGTTGTCAGCTCCAAGATTGGCAAAGATGCAACAAAGTAAATTATGTAAACATATTATAGTAGATTTTGGCCAAATATTGACTATTTTACCTGTCAAATATTATAAATCATGCAAATTAAAACAACAGGTCCAACATTATTGAGTGGTAACCATATTAGTCACATATTGCCCATTCCTTCCATTCAAGTAATCACTGCTATTCAAACTTTGCATCCCATCATAAGAATCCAAATTGGCATGGGATCATATCTGCATGTCTATGGAAGGCTGTACTCCAAATGTTGGCATTGTATACAACATGAACTATGTGAAATCAAACAAGCCGCCTCACCTTAGAGAACAATATTACATGACTCCTGCTTACTCCATTACATACAAAAGCCTGAATATTAGATTCCCACTTATCAATAATGTATTTTTGGGGATAATTTAATTGCATTGAAGTTAATACATGTGTTAATAATGCCATCTATATTACAAAAATAATATATTGGAGGAAATAAAATGACCACACCTTATGTATATAAATCTGTTATCTCCCTTACACCAAACATAACATTTCAAGAAATAAAAACTCACATTTTCAGTGATTGGTTATACAAATAAAGAGAAGATTTGTGAAGTACTATATTAGCCTTCAGTCTTGATGAAACTATAAGTAGAAGCAATTTAATCATTTCTCACAGTAAAGTTTACAAGTTTAAAACCTGATAAGTGATATTTTGTTTGGTTTATGTATTTTTCTGCATAAGTTTAGCCAGTTTCTGTTAATTTCTTATATAAAAGAAATATAAATTATATGCATCTATATTTTCTAAATTATTCACCCTTATGTATTAGATGGGAATGAACACCACTTCTCTTGAAATTTCATTGCATGTGATATTGTATCACAGGTGCCTTTGGACCTATGGGGCACTGCCTCCATATATTGTCCAAGGTAAGGTCATGAAACTTTTGCTTCTCATTTTCCTCATTGCTGCTTTGGTGTCCTTTAATTCCTTTATCATAAGTTACATCTCTCTTTTAGATACACACCTTCCTCCTGTTTTAATTCCATTTGACTTGCTTTACATATTCTTTATCTTTGGCATTTTTCTATATTTTATTCCCCAAATTTCACCCTCAATGCAGCATAACCACTTAGAAGTTGTGAATATACTATGTTTGGTGATAGATTGGCTTTTTGCATTAATTTTATTCACTACACTAAGGAGGGAAGGTTTCTATTTGTAATACAAAGAGGATGGGTAGGTTGACCTTTGTATGAGGACTGGAGGTTAGTGACCTCATGTATCTTCAGTGTAAAGTAATGATTGCTTATACTTTATAATAAGATTGAGTCTTGTCCACCTGTCTCTGGTGTTAAGTTCCGCATCTACCAAACAAAGATAAAGTCCTTTAGTTTATGTGAATTGTACTTAATGAAGTAGAAGAGGTATGTACTGTTCGGGTCATTGACCTTTGACCTAATTATTACATGATATGATATGATGTGATTTATCCCATATCGCCCATCTGAAGTTCAGTAAGTGTTGATGTGAATAAAACACAACTCATAGTTAAAACAAATAATTTTATTCCAAAAAAAATATGGTTTGTTAGTAAAGTACAAATATGAAAACAGCAGCTGAAAAAGTTCAAAGACAATTGCATACACATAAATATAAAACACAGCTAAGGTACCTCATATAATTGTTTCTGACAAGTGAGACTAAGTACATTTGTCACTTGTACAGTCCCAAGCTATATCACAGGTTATTGAAAAAAATTAAGTTTGGCTATAGATATAAGGGTACCAATTGTACAATCCCAGGTGGGTGGAGCTTAAGGTGTAGGGAACATTGCATTCAGAAATAAACAACAAAACTAGCTGTGATTGGTGCATTATGTAAGAGTTGTACTTTCTGTTAGGCTTTAAAAAAAGTTGAGCCTCTTGGCAACATGTGAGATTTTGTTAATACATATCTAGATAACATTTTGTAATTGTTAAGATTTTTTTAAAATGTGGTACACATGACTGAAAATATGTCCGGTGTAACTAGCTAACTCTTACCCCTGTCTAGTTCCAGCAGAGTTATCTCTCTTAAATGCAATGGAGTACCTATATTCGTTGTTATCAAGTTAACAATCTAGCATTGTTCCCTGTGACAGTGTGTGACATGCATGCTGAGGTAGGATAGAAAGTATATTTATTTCCAAAACATTATCATTGGCGGTCTATGGAAAAACAATTGGTACCATGATACCATATCAGTCTTGATACAAAGTTCCATTTTAGTCACCTTAATTAATTTTTCTGTCTGTCTGTCAAAGTATACTCCATTCTGATTATTGAATACTCTGCACCTTAATTCTCATCAAGAAACTTCACACGAAATTTGTTGATCACTAGGGATGTTTACAATGATGGTCATTTACTAAAACGAATCAAGAAAAGAACATATTGTGTCTGTCCCAACAAATAACAGGGTAGTAAAACTTATTTTCAATGCACACTACTTTCATTGAGACATCAGTCTGGTTTGTACACCTTTAAGTTGACCTCATCTAAAAGTCCACATACTTTAACACTGACCATGTAAATAAAGACCTTCCAAGGAATATGAATGTATGAGGATGCAAATAAAGTAAATGATCTTCATTTAAATGTATGTGTTATCAAATTCTAAAAATGGCACCCTTTAATGAAGTGGGTACCAATTACATGCATGACCAGTATGTATGATTTATTTTTTAGAAGTATTGACAGCTAGGCCACACATTTTATTTGAACAACCTGGAAATTTTATATAATAGTAATTGACTTACAACACAAGTAAATGTTTCTGACGTAGTTCTCGCTTTCCTGACAGCATTATCATCAGAAGGAAATTTTTTTAAAGGTTCCATTTGAGCATGCGTACAACATGGTCGAACTTAATGATATGTCTTATCACATGGGCATATGGTCTTACCATTGTATTATATTTAGGGTATTGCTTATGGTGGGGCATCTGTGTTCCATGAACACATCTCATTCTATTTCCATCTATAATGATCTGTACTAGTCATTTGAAGAGTGGGAGTATAATCCTCTTGTAACTTGAACATTTTTTTACCCATGATTCCTTTTTATAAAATAATCCAGGTTGATTTAAGTTTTCTTTTTCATTTTCAGGAGTCGCAAACGAAGCAGGTCAAAGAGCAAGAGATCTGGATCACAAGAGAAAATCAAAGTATCTGATACTGTAGAAAAGAAATCAAAGTCAAGATCATTATCCCCACCAAAACTGGAGAGAGAGGAATCACTTTATGAGGAATCTTCAAGCCGCCGTTCAAGGTGAGTTGGGAGATAAAATTTGTTTTATATAGGTTAAAATGTTTGTTTTTTTAAGTTAAGTACAGGTATACCTAAAAATCAGGCAAATGATAAATGGCAAACAGTTTTATAAATTAAATTACCTTTTATGCATTGATCTCTGCTTAATGCTGTTTACTATTTGGGTCATTTTATATCCTGGCTGTGGGGCCTCCAAGTGGTGGAGTGGTCTAAAGCGATCACCATTATGGATCACTGCCATCACACCTGTCAGCCTGGGTTCAGTTATCAGGCTTGACCAATGTTTGTACATGAGAAAGCTTGCCAGTAGCATCTTAGGGATAGGTGGTCCTTTCTGGGGGTTTTCTAGTTTTTCTTCTTCCACCATTTATATTAAATGTCCTGTAAAGCCTATCATGTGCTGAAAAATAATGTTAATGCTCACAACAACAGCAACAACAGCACATATTGGCTGTCAATAGAGGATTCAAAATCCATGAAGTACATTGTGGAATGAAAACCATAATTTCTTATGTGCTGTAAATGGTATAGGTTCAGAACTATCATTGAATAATGTGCTAGCAGATCACATTTGCTCTATCATTTGTCATAGTTTTCTGTCCCCCATTTCAGTAGACCTCTAAAATAGGCTTTTCTGACAGAATTATGAAAAACTTTCTTGTTGCTTTTTTTAAGGAATACCTTGACTCTTTATTTTGCCTGCATAAGGCAAAGCGTGTTTGGTTATATTCTTTGCCCATATGTTGTTCTTTAAGTTTGCAATTTTGTTTTCTCATGATCCCTCCAGTTGTCCACCAACAAGAGTTACCGAACTTTGTAGATGGCCTGCACCTGGGGAGAGAAAGAGATCTATTGATTTCAGCATCAGAAAGTCAAATGTCATGGTCACTTTGACTTGAAGAAGAAAAATGGTCGCTACACACAAATTTCACTTATCAGTCATGTTGCTTCACCAAGCTTGGTTTTGAAAAACCTGTTGCATTTATGGTCTTGAGTTTAAACGTTAAGTCACTTCCATTGAAGGAAGAAATGTTATTTATGCATAACAACTTTGACCAAAGATTATTGAGGGTTTGGACTTGAAGAGATTTATTGATTTTGGTGTAAGATCAAAAGCTATAATCACTGGATTGTGCAGAAAAACTTGTGTTCTTGAGAAAGTTCATGCTGGACAGGATGTGGGTTAGAATTCTACCAGCCAGTCTGGAACTTACTGTGGTGTGTGTGTCCAAGAAAACTGTACTTAAGAATCTAAACTGAAAAGTATTTTTATTTCAGTCTGTTGCTTTTAAAAAATTAATTATTAACTGACAACAAACTGATGTACTGAACATCTCCAGGCTTAAAAAAAGTCATAAAGTCATCTTGCTCAGGGCAGTTTGTTTGATCTTGCCTTTAGTCAAGCACTTTGTAAGCTTGATCTTGAGCTTGTCCTAGGCATAAGGCAAGTAGATTTGTAAAGACCCACACCAAATTAATGGTCCTTTCCGCTAAAGTTGGACACTGAAGTTTTATTTTATCAGGGCTGTGAAGAAGTTTTAGAGAATGATAATAAAAGTTAGTTGTTGCTAGTATTCCTTGTCCAAAAACTTTGTAGTCAGCAACATCTTTATTGATTGTTTCTCAGTGAAACAATCTGTAACTTTACCTAGTAACCACTGGATTTTACTTTATGATGGAGTTTCTTTTGGCAGTAAACAATCATCGACCATTCAATATTTGAGAACTTCTTTCACTATTTTCTAGTTGCTCATATATACAGATTAACACCTTTAAATGTTTCATTATCGCTCAAGTTGTTGAAATCCTGAAAAGAAAGATTTTGTAATCACTGCTGCTGAAGCAATGCTACATGCTTCATTTTGGTCACTATATAAAATGGTTATTTGCTTGAAACAAGTGAATATGGATATATATCATGAAGTGGGTGAAAAACTCAGTATTTTCACAAGTGGTAAATCCATGAATGAGAATACTTGAATTTTTGATCCACTCATTGAATTATATGTATTATACATTCAGAGTACATTTTTCTTTTTGTTGTACCTTCAGACATATTGGCTAGCAATAACTGGAGTTAACAGGATTCTCACAGTATCTTGAACAATAATGTCAGCATTTTATGTTTTATGTGTTTTGTGAACATTCACACAGAAAATACTAGTAGTAACCAATTTCTTCTTCCTAATTCAAGTTGAAGTAACACACAAAGAAAGAAAAGAATGTACACATTCTAGGATTGGAACTGCGTTCATCTTCATATAATCAAAATTAGCTAGTGTTGGGTTATGATGTTATCAGTGTCTAATGACGAGCAGAAATTTTTTTTTTAATCCATGTCAGTGAATTTGCAAAATTTATTTCTGTTGGAAAATCTAGTAATTCATTTTCCTAGCATAAATTAAAATAGGTTTTTTTCATTAATTGTTCTGATATTGCAGTAATAAAATGAATGCTAAAATTTCTCATCTGGCCAATAGGCCACAGGATTTTAATATGCGGTTCTTTGTTTTGTCATCTGTTGGGAGTTGCTTTTTACAACTTCTCAGACTTTTGCTGGACAAATTTGCATTTATTTTTACAAGGAGTAGTTTGCCATCAAGACCTTTCATATTTGTTAAGTCAATGCTAATCCGTCGTCTAATATTGCTGCTGTTACTAAAAGTAGAAAAAATCTTTTCTCAGAACCACTAGACAAAATTGAGCCAGATTTGACAGAAAGCAGCCTAATTCAGATGGATTTCACGTTTGTACAAATGATGACCATCTGCCATCAGATATGACAATCTTTTCTAAAACCAAACATTTTTGAAAAATTGGGGTTTTTTTAATACAAAATTGTAAAATTTGCCATAATCTGACAGAGCCATTCCATTTCCTTCAGATAGTGCTATTATATCATCAAATATAACTTATGTTCCTAAATGCAGATGAACCCTGAGCAGCAGCTTCTCTAAAACTTCTGACAAAATTTGATGGAATCATCGTGGCAGATTAGTACAAATAATGGTAGTCAACCGTCAGATATGGCTGCAGTTGCTAAAAATAGAAAAAAAATTTCAAAACTTAATTACATGAAATATGGAGGAAGATGGGAAATCAATAGTAAACTGTGTAACAGTTGTTTTCATAACTTGTAAAGCAATAGCATCTGGAGATATTTCTACAGAAAGCATTATACAGACCATTAGGCAAGCTTTCAGCCAAGTGAGCAGTCTTAATTCCAATTGGGCCCCTTGTTAAGAGTTTTGAAATGGTACATGTTGACAGAACAAGTAATTGAATGCTTTATGTATCAATGTCACACATTTTTCTTTAGGATTAGATGCATGGAAAAATATATAATTACACACAATGATATACAGATTGCACCTTTGTAATATGCCAACCATTTCAGATTCTGCAGAATTAATTCACATTTTAGTGAAAATTTTGTATTTCAATGACATAATTCAAGAAGTAAAGATTAGCAAGATACAGTTTGATACAAGTATTTCCTATATGGATACAGGTAAGGAGAAAAGCATAATATTGGTATTTCATGAGGAAAACTAATGTTTATAGTTGGACAAACATATTGAAGGAATTCAGAATCTATGAGTTGGAAGAATATATGCACCTTTTATACCCACTGGACCATGATTGTTATGGACAGTAAACAGATACATGTAATCTTATGGGAAGAAGTAAAATAATTGTAAAGTAGTTAATTTTTAATGAACATGTTAGGAAATTTTAAAAGACTGCCTAGATTTGAGATATTTGATGAAACAATTCTGGATCATCATGCCTTTGGGTTGGCCTTTCTTGCAAATGAATAAAGTGGGACAGCTAATTTTCTTGTGTTAATTCACTGGTTTGGTTTTAATAACTTAATATGAAAACAATGCCAGATATCATACTTTGCATACTGCATGATTTTTAGGTAAACTTGCAATCACTTAACACCTGTGACCAAATTAGTCCTGATTTTCTAAAGAAGCACTCTTCTAAGATTCATTCCATGTATATAGTTAATTGCTTGTGTCCCATAGTTAGCACATAGTTAGCAATAGGTCTATGGAACTCACAAATGGGTCCATGGAACACGGCAATTTGTTAAAATTTGCACGATTAACACCTGCATGGAAAGGAATAAAAGGTTGTTGCAACTTATTAGGTGCTTGTTGAGTGTTTCATGAGAAAATTAAGACAATTTTGGTCATGGACTTGTTTTCTTGTTTTGAAGTTGCTGTCACCTGTTTTGAAGTTTTGATGTTCTTGTCAAGAATGAGCTTCATTTCCAAAATGTTTATTTTCCTTATCTCATATCCTATTTGAAGTAAAAACAAAAGCATTTCTGTTCCTAACAACAGATCAATGAGTTGTCTTTCAAATAGTGTTCAGAGTTGTAGGTCTTTCTTTTATATATGTACAAAGTTGAAAGTAAATCTTAAAAACATCTAAATGTTACTAGTCAAGGACCTGGATCACAAACAGAACAGGTAATTTCTTGATTCTATTTCTTCTGAAATATTACAGCATGAAGTGACAATTGTTCTTTCTCATGTCCTTTTCCATTAAACGCTTCGTAAAGTTCTTACTTAAAATTTGTTTTATTTCTCTAGCGAAGACACTAAAACTGATGAGCTTTCTTCTGTTAAGAAAAGGTAACCTGTCTACAGTGAATGTATTTTTTCCAGTCTCTCACTCTTCACTATTATACTGTATTTGTGCCTTAAATGTTCCTTGGAGCAAGTCTTTAATAAAGGAATTTTATTTACCGCACCTTTTATCACATAGAAACTTTCAGGAACATATCTTAATGCAGGATATCCGCAGTGATTCTGTGTCATGCAGGGGTTCCTTGTGGGCACTTAATTTGCTCCACATTATGTATATCATCTCTGTCCATCTCATTATTACCCTCAGAATTCCAATTGAAAACTATATAAGAACTTTGTGGATTGTAACTAAATTTTGTGGCTGTGTAAATTGCCATCTTGAAAGCTTCTAATTGTTACCTTAGCCAGTCATATAGAGATTTTACTTCCACCAAAACACATGGCAAGATGATGTCTCATATCCAATACGGCTACCTTGGCAGTCATCTTGAAAATGATGTTAATAAAAAGAAAAACAAAATATGGTATCAGAATGTTGTTTTCACTAGAAGACTTCTTGTGGTGTCTAGTTGGTCCTAAATAATGAAAATTGTGTTGATATGTCCACCACAGTAGCTGATTTGAAAATCTTGTTACTGCTGACATATATTAGGAATTTCAAAACTCAACCGTTAAAAGGCAAAAATGGTCTCATCTTGAATTCCTGGAAATTATCTTAGGTCAGTTGAGCATCAGTTTATCTGAGGAGCTTGTTGGGAAGGGCGGTTAGGGGTGCATGTGTGTATTATACCATACTGTTGGATTTAACCATCAAGGTTTTTTTATTTCACTTTTTTATATAACCATGTTGTACTCTGAAATATTGGTAATGTAACATGCTGTGTTGTCAACCAGGTACAACCAGTATAGACAGTCACATAAAAGAAGAATATGTTTGTGTAGTCCAATAAATTTGAGGTTATAAGCTCTTAGAGTAATCCCAATGGTTCCTTTACTGTTTGGTAATCATTTCAATTCAAATCTTTCAGGAATTAGAAATGGGCTATTTTACAAGACAAGACTGGTACAGATAGTTTGTTGACTCTTTCCTCAGTAATCCCAGTGTCTGATTTCCTGATGATTTTTGGCAAAGGGATTAAAACTGACACACTAATTGCTGTATTGAAATCAGGAATTAATCATGCATGGAAAAACAACTGAATAATATGAAATTTCCATGCAGTAGTGATTATATATAATACAGAAAAGTAATGTAAAAATAACTACTTGACACCTAAATTGTTCATGGCATATCTGCCTTGGTTGAATTTCTGGCTATTATATGTGATTCAAGTTGTAAGTTTGAAAATATTGTAATATCAATCAAATATTCAAATAAATAAAATAATAAATAATTTGCATTAAGAACAAATTTGCAGTGATAATTGGAAGTATTCAAAACTTAATGTAATAATACAGAATGAGACTTAATTCATTTTCTATTAACAGACAATCAATTTATAAAAATAGTCATTTTAAGTCCCAACTTCCAGATTAACATAGAAATAACAAAACACTAAAAAAGTCCAGTTCATATTTGTTGCACAAGTAGTATGTCAGATTTCATATACTTTTGTTAAAAGTATAAACTTGTTAATTGTTTACATATTTAAAAACACTTTTTAGCTAATATTTATACAGTGTATAATTTTCTTTTCGTTGAGAGACATATAACACAAAATTACCTTTATTTTACATATTGAATGTGGTTGCCATATGTATGCATAATCCTACAAATTTACAAGCATTAAAGAAAAATGGCTTCTAATTTGAAAAATTTCATTGTGGCAGGTGTTATAAACTAGTCTTGAAGGTAAATGTACAAATCTAGAAGTTTACTGATGATTCATCACAAACGGTCTAAGAATGCAAATAAATAAAACAGTGGTTTAAACTATTATAATCACTATTTTTCCTGTACACCAAATTGTTGATTGTATGACTAAAAAGACATAAAGAGACATATCATATTTACCCAACTTATTCACTGTCTTTTTTTTCTTTCTCATTTTTGAGAAATGTTTGCATATATTTTGCTTCTTGGACATCTTGGTCACAGAGTGTTGAAGACATTTTCTACAGCCCTAAAAATGTCACCTTTTTGTCTGGAAAAGTCCCCAGTTAGCATTTTGGCAAAATCAGTGTCAAAGTATAGAAAGGTATACATCTTTTCCTTGTTTGTGCCTGGAAAAGTCCCCATTTAGCATTCTGGCATCATCAGTGTTAGACAAGAAGGGTCTGCCTCTAGCTTGTTTGCAACTTGAAAAGTCCCCATTTAGCTATTCTGGTAACATCAGTTAGGCCAAGAAGGGTGGACCTCTTCAGCATCTTGAAAGTGCATATCTCTGACAATATAATACCATATATATATATATATATATATATATATATATATATATATATATATATATATATATATATATATATATTCATAAGTCAACATAGATCTGCCATTGCATAATATACCAGCAAATCAGGGTCTGTTTTGATTGTTCTGCTGATTATTCCTAACAAATTGCATGGACCCAGATCTGCTGGATCTGTGCAACTGTAAGCAGGTATACACTAAAAATGCACTTAAAAATATTTTCAGCATTTCTTCCTGGGTCTTCCAACTGGATACATCATATTTTCACAACTGAATGATGTAAAAATATGACTTTTACCTTAAACCTTACTTTTAAATTCTCCAGCAAAGCATTGTCACATACATTTCTGAAATAAAAATTCTTTTTTATACGATAAATTTTCAATGACAGAATATTTATACTTTGCTTTCTACAAATTGTATATATTCCTTATATACCCAGTGAATCACTCAAATGGACATTGTAATGAAGAGAGACCATTTTTACTCTTTGACTTGTAAAATTGTGGTTTCAAACTGATTTTATCAAGAAAGAAAAAAAAAAAAAAAAACACAGCCAGTATATCTTGACAATATATCTAGGAAGCAATTTCACTGATTCTGTTTGTAAAAATTATTATTTATATATTAACGCTAAAGTTTAAAAACTTGTTGGCATGTTTCCATGCAGAAATCAGGGAGTGATAATGAATGATAAGTTGGAGGAAAAGGTTTAAGTTGCTTAAGCACTAATTGTTTTATTGCAGTACAAATAAAATTTTGGTTCAAAGGGTTTGCGATTTCTTCACATGGGATAGTATCCATTCTGTGTTACCATATATAGTTTGTATTACTGAAGATAGTATCAATCTTTATAGTAGTTTAGTGCAAGATGACATGTCTTCAGTAACTTAAGTTCTGTACATAAGCCATAATGTATGAAAAGACTGAAATTAATGGAGAAGCTTATTAATGCTTGTGTGACATGAAAACACTTCTTTTCATTTTTCTTTATTTTCATTTCATCTAGTTCTCCTCCAGTGCCAGTTGTGAAAAGGTAATGGTTTTTTCAAGTCAGTGCTTTGTATATCATTTTGTCCTCTCTTAGACAAAGAATTTTGTTTCTTGCAAATGAGAAAAGTTAATAGTCTTGCATCCTTGATACAGATGGTAGAGAAAAAGCTAATTCTTGCACTTTATAATGTGATATCAGAAGATTCTTTTGTTTTGGTAAAGTACCTCTAGCTTTAGTTGTGGATGATGAGTTGCTTATATCATTTCAAAGGAAGTTGCTTACATACCTGAAAGCACACTGTGTACAATTTTTGTTTTCATTTCAAGTTGGACTTGATGGGTTTATTGATTTGCAAATGCCTGTAGTGTACAATAACACTTAAGACAGAAAAAGGAGTATTAAAAACATACTTTTAGGGCAAATACTAACAAAGAAATATAAAAGAAAGAATATGTAGATCAGAAAATAGTATTAAATATAAATTAAGATTTTATTTTGTTTTTAAAAAAAACTAAAAAAAATGATTGATATACTGATGAATGCTATACAGATATTGTATCCATTTCATAAGTAATGAACAAAATTCATTATTTCAAAATATCTGTAATTTTTAAAATGTACAGCTTTTTAAGCATTGAATTCTAAAAACTCTTAATATTTGTTGTCTGAAGTGCTTCAGAAGTATATTTCAGACAACTGAAATGTGGCACATAATTTTACAGTTTATTTTTATTTTTTACATAGTTCCCCTCCAGTACCAGATGTTAAAAGGTAAAAAATTACCCATGTACACATTACACTAAAGTACCGCTTGAATTGAAAATTATATGGATGTCAGTCATATTTGTGTTCTTTTTATTATTTTTAGATTATATTGCTCTATTGTGTTCTACAGGATGTTTCAGCTATTTAGTATGTATATGACATTAACATGTGATGCACCTACATACAGTCTCTATACCTGTCAGGGTTGGGCATGCAGTTTATGTAACATAGGATAACCAAAGATATATCTCTGTTCTAGTTCATATTGATCACTCCAACTTATCTTAGCTAAAACATATCTCAATGGAATCTTGGAGTTAGTTTGAGCAGTAGGTATTGTGTCTTTCAACTAGACAGAGTGCAAACAGGACTTTATGTATGGAGTTGGAAATGAAAGTTTATGAGTGGTTTTGCATTCAAGACTAGTGACCAAAATGGGTGTGGGTTCTCACTCCAATATCAGATTAGTGTGGATGGATATATCATTACATATCTTCGGCAATTACTCAAGTAACCTCTGCACTAAATAGCTACTTGATTTGCTGTGTCATAAAGAAAGTCCCACAGCAAAAACAATAATGACTTGAATTCATTTGTTGAGTTTATTAATTTAATTAACCAGGTAGTCTTCCCAGATATTTTTAATGACTAATATGTTGTTAATAACATCAATATTAAATAGGAACTTATATACAAAAACAAGAGTATTGTGATTGTGACTGAAAAAATAATTTTTTACTTAATAAATTGACAAAAAACTTTAAAATGACTGAAAATGTGACCTTGATACAACTACAATCATTAATGAAATCAAATTTTTTCTTGAAAATAATTTTGCAATATTGCAGTCTGCAAAAGAAACTTACAAATATTCAGTAATGCACTTGCCTTTATGGACTTTATAGCCTGTTGTTTTCATTTATCCAGTTCTCATGTACCAGATGTGAAAAGGTAAAAACTACAAGTACATTGTATCATCATCAACCATTGTTCTCATAATTCACTGTTTTCCAAGACACATTGCAGTACATAGATACATTTGTACAAACATCCTAAATATATTTGTTAAATAGAATATAATGTTAAAAAGGGGGACTATCAGTATTTACTGTGATGTTTCATACACCTATGTTCTTGGGTTCCAAGTGGCCGAGTGGTCTAAAGCGTTGACCGTTATGGATCACTGCCATCTCACCTCTGTCTTTGTGAGTTTGAGTCCAGACTCGGCTAATGTAGGTAAGTGAGAAAGCATGCCAGTAGCTTCTCATGGGTCGGTGGTTCTTCCCTGGGTTTTCCAGGGTTCTTCCTCCACCATTAATACTTGCCACCATGTATAGCCTATCTTGTGCTGAAAATGGCGTTAAACCCTACAACAACAACAACACCTATTTTCTAAAAAATATACATCTGGCTGTGCTGTAGTGGGATTTAATGCTGTAGTGTTTACATCTGTAAATGTCTCAAATTAGCTTATTACCTGTAAACATTTGCAATATCAGTGATCATGTAAATGAACATGCATGCGGCTGTAAGTGGCCTGTTTAAATTTAGTTGAACATGTCTGCATAAGGGGACTTCTAATTGTCATTTTTCTGATAATCCATTTCTTAAAATTATGTATAAGGCTCACACGCATGGAAGAAGCAGAAGCTGATGAGAAAAGACCTTTTTTGAGATGATATATAGCTTGTTCTACTGAATCATGTAGCATGATGACCTGTTAACCTCAAACATTCTTTTTTTGGCAAACAAATGTTTCAGTTTCAGTAGTCTCTTTATGAAAAACTTATTCTGCAGTTGACAATATTTATATTTGTATTTCAAGTTCATAAAACCGTATTTTATTTCATTAAATCATTAAAATCAGCTTAAGAACATGTTCATGAAAAGGAAATTCACTCCAAAACATGTTTCTAGATTTAGTATACAGACATATCTTTGCTACTTGTAGCTGAGGTTTTTTTTAGATTTTATTAAAAAATACTGAATTCTATTTAAAACAAATATATAAGGAAAATCATAGTTACTGTTCAGTTGTACATAATTTTAAAGTTGAATACTATTTATGAGATGGAATTTTGAATAATGATGAATGTTGATGTAACATGTAAATACATGCTTAATATATGAGAAGATAATTATCTGAAACCATTGTTTTTATATTTCTTTATTATTAAGGACAAATTTCGTCCCACACCACTCCAAGTCAATGACAGAAAACAAAGAGCCGGTAAAGTGTCCAAAAGACCAAGACACTGATGCAATATTTTTGGGACAAACCAGCATCAGAGTGTAAATTTTGAAACTTCAAAATAATCCATTAATAATATTTCCTATAGAATAAAAAATGCTCACAACACAAAGCCTGACAGTTAGGGGGTTCTTCATCCATATTCTAGACATCTTAATGTTTGCTTTTTTTTATAAAAAAAATATTTGGTTCCTTTTTTTTTTCTAAACATTAACATCACATGCTTTTCTACATAATTTTGTGCAAACAAACATATAATTGACATCAGTTGTATCCATGTCAAGCTGATTGTATGGGTGACCAAAAGTCTTTATCTATCGAAATTTTATCTAGGTTTTTGGGAAAGGAATAAATTGAACTCCATTTAGTCGATCTGATATTCACTGTTAGAATGACAAGACCCCATTGACTCCTGTTGACAATTATCAAAAAAAAAAATCAGTGAACCATTGCAAACTTTATATTTGATTAAAAATTAATTATTTGTGACAGTAAGCATGTATGAGGAAAATGGTGGATGTAAAAGTGGTCTCAACATTTTTTAAATTTACGTTGCAGATTGGGTAATCAAACTGTGATTGACAAATGACATTAGGTCAGATGTTTAAAGTACACACTGCACAGCATTAAATATACATCAAGTTGATTTACCAATAATGCTGACAAAATTTTAATTACTTGTGAACAACAAGCTTCGTAATATAACCTTAGATTAGAATCATTTTATTTTAAAGAAACGCCATTTCAAGCTGCTGCTTAGTTTTGTCCTCATTTTAGATCCTTCAGAAACATTCCATGCATAGGCATTATATCCAGCTGCATTATATTGAGGTTTGCATTCCATGCATAGACTGTATATCCAGTTGCATTATTGAGGTTTGCATGACAGTAGGAAACAATGCCATGACAATCTTAGCAATGGTTTAGTTAAATTGTCATACATATTCAATAAAAACATTCAAATTGAATCATGATAATAAGAGATTGAAGATGTGCATAAAATGAAAGATACAAATTGAGCAAGTGACAATCTACACATTGTAATAACTATCAGTTTCTAATTGTTTCAGTTAAATGGTATCATTTTTTTTTTATTGTACACCACATACACATTTAATAATTTTTTAAAACATTGCTGTGAGCTTGGCTGATTACAGTTGTTAGTGTTTGACATCATTGCTTAATGGAGTTCAAGCCCCCAAATGTCCGACCCACTTACTGATGTTTCTGCACAATAAATATCTTGTTGCCTTTCTATTTGTAATCAGGATTTTATAGTCAGGATTTTGATGATATGACATTAATCCTTGCACATACATGTTTCCTTAATTATTTTTGGATTTTTATCAGATTTTGTGTGCAGCTAGATATTTATGGAGCCTTGATTAATTTAATTATCTACATCTTCATTAAGCAAGGTTAGGACCCCTAATTGCCCCACCAACTTTTGTTTCTGCACAGTATATCACATGACTGGTAAGAAATTTCAGCCAAATTTGGTATTTAGATACTAATAGGCCATGACTGAGTTTAAATTGTAGTGTTACGCTTAATAATTTAGCATAGTAAAAGCCACTGATTTACCTCTCTAAAACTCAACATTGAAAATGACTTGCACAGTTCAATTTTAAGAATTTTGTATTGTTTTGCAATGTTGCAGTCCCAGATTATCATACTCACCCACTTTTGTTGCCTAACAATAGCTTCCATACTTAATTTTGGATTTAATCCAAATTTGCTGTGCCACTAAGCTTAATGATACCTTTGGATTACCAGCCTTCAGTGTCATCATTTGACAACGTTATAACTCCTGATTATCATACCCACCCACTTTCTTTTCTGCACCCAAAATCCAATTATTACTTTTTAATTTGAGTCTGATTTGGTATGCTGCATGATGTTGAAAATACCCTGGCTGAGTTGATTATCAGTGTTTAGCAGAGTTAAAGCCCTTGATTGTCAGACACAACCAACTCTTGTTTCCACACAATATCTCTCCTGATTATTGGATTTCAGTCAGATTTTATAAGCAGCATGATGCTTGTCAGTAATAGGAATCAATTCCTGGAATTCCATTCATGCATTTGATAACAATGCCTCATTACATGACAAATGTTTACAATGCTTTTATAGCAGAAAATATTTTCAGTCTGATCATCTCAATACAAAAATATTTCTGCCTATTTATATATAGATTTATGTGTTATTTATATCTTGCTGTTATTCCTATTATGTGCATAATAGTTCGAGTAGGTTACATGTGTTTTTGGTACATCAGCCACAAAATCAACAAATTAGTGACTTGTACAAATAGTAATATATATCTAGTGTTAGTCTTTTTCTCATATTCATACCACTTTTAGCTGATCTTGTATCATTACTTGACAATGATGCTCTGTCATTCTGACCTTAATGTTGAAAAATCCATAGAAAATATTGCTATTGAAATAGATCTCTCTTGACAGTGACACTCTAAAGTACTGAGCTTTATGTTGCATTGAACAAATCATGGAGAACATATTTTGTTTCTGTTACGGATCATAGCCTGACAGTCCTTGTGTTGTATTAATCTTTATATTGCATTGCTTAATCATGGGTCATAACCAGACAGGGACATTATATAATATTCATCATATCTTGAGAGAGACAGTCTGTAGTAGTGAATTTTATGTTGCATTATCAACCCTGGAGTTTATCTATAGAGGACACCCAAATAACAGGACAGACATGACCTTTGAAGACTAGTCTCTTTTAAATGTAAACAACTTTTGAAAGCGTAGTGATTTTCTTAAACTAAGTAAACTCATTTTCTACCAACTGCACTTACCAGAATTTTTTGGACGACTTGCACATGGTATGGGAAAGGACCCTTGAATTCTTAACTGCATCATTAATATGGATAAATACTGTTAATAATATGACTTTAATATAATATTTATCATGACATGTTAATGTTCATTTTAATATTTTGCAGGTAAATACTATTTGGTTTGCAAAATCATTTGTTGAAGAAGCTGTAGATATTATTGTAATGGTTGCCTTAGAGTGCCATTAGAGCTTTTATACTCCCATCTGCTTTATATAGTATCTTGTGATCATGCTGACAAAACACTCAACTGCACAGACCCAGCTTTGCCATTGCATAATGGGCCTGCAAATCTGGGTCTATGCAGTTTGAGTAATCAGTAGAACAAACAATATAGAACCTGATCTACCAGTACATTATCCAACAGTAGGTCAGGGCCTCTTGTTTGTTACTGGAGTTTTTTCATAATCAGGTATAGACTATATGTAATCAATACAGATATGAAAAACTTGGTAAATGGAAGTGTTTCTAATAAAAAAGTATTTCATACACATTAGATGCTTTCACGCCTAGCTAGATTAACATAATGATTAATTCTGGTTCCTTATTTTTGAGACTGCAGAATATTCTCATAAATTGTCAGCTTCTTCCTTCTGCTGTTGTCAGTTTCTTGTTTCATATGCTTCAGTCATTTAAAAAGCTTTGCAGGACTGTTCCATATACTACAAGCCCAATATAATGCCACAAAAAAAAAATCTTATTGCTGACATTAATTTTTCTTGGTGGTTGTGGTGGTTGTGGATCTATTGATATCAAACAAAACCTGGGAAGTAATTGTTTTCAGAGTTAATTATCATGTTTGGAAACACAATAACTATTTAATCCACTTGAAATTAGGGGTTGAGTGCCAGCATACTACAGAATCATTAGTATCCTTATTGTATGGTATGGTAAAAACCATTTATTTCTAAATGTTAGTTGTTTGTGTTAGTCCACCAGCCAACTGTATCCTATTTTGACATTATCTTGTCAGTGTCTGTAGCCATAGTAATTCAGTTGACCTAGACAAGATTTAGACATCAACAGCATAGATTTGTCCCTATTTAAGGGGTCAGAATTGTGCTGATGTACTGTTACAATGTACACATGCATTTATACATACATAATTATTTATCCAACATCTGTTCATTAACATTCCAAAGGAGACTAGCTGTTTACCTTGAGATACATCTTGTGATTATATTCCAGTTTAGAAAGTATTAAACTATATCAAAGAATGCAATATAGATCTCAAAAGTGTCTTTGCTTTTTAAGGATTTCACCTATATTGTTCCACTCTCTACCCCGTCCACCCTTTTTTATTGTTGTTGCTTTTTGTGGGATACAAGAACTAGGCACTTACGCACTGTTGAAGTCCAGCCATCCACACACACACACACATGCATACATACATCTTACTTGCTTTTATTTAAGTTCTTCGTTGTTTGAATATGTTTATCAGACAACCACCTTTGATTTTGTACTGATTTGTGTCATATATACAAAATTGGTCTGTGTAGTCCAATCTTTTATAACAGCTTCCTTCTGAGGCAACCACCAACTTACTTCCCTTAATGATAGCCTCCAGTACAGTCAAAATGTATTCCTACCTAAGCGGTTGAGGAAACTTGCACCTTTATGAAGAATTATGTATTTTTATTATCACAATTTAAAGTTTTTCACTTCAATCATTTTAGAAAATTCAAATCTAGTATATTCCTTATTATTTAACATGGAATTTTATTTAGCTGCAAACTATATCTATTCCACCATTGAAAGATATTTATCTTTTTAAGATCCTCCAGCAGAGCACGTAGCAGGAGCAGGAGCCGCAGAATTTCCTCCAGACGATCCAGAAGCAGAAGTGGAAGCAGGTGACATTATTATTAGCTTATTTCATTTGTTGTTAATTTTCTATCAGCCATTGCTTTGTACAACTTTAGAGGTCTTACATGTAAAATTATTTTTTGCTTCAGTCATAAATAATTTGAGTCTTAATGTGGTAATAAGTAGACCTGTCTGTCATCATTAATGTGTGCAGCTGTCACTCTTACTAACTTGTCTTTCAAGATCTTGATGACTTGAGCCTATCTACCAAGTTTGATCAAAATCGGTTCACAAACTGAGTCTGGGTTGGTAACAAAATCAGCCTGGAATCTTGTGAGGATTTTAATTTCAAGAGAGACCAGAATGGAAAAGGAAGAAAATGAGACAGAAATTTGAATGTTGGGTAAATAATGAACTTTAGTAATCCACATAGACGTTTTTTTTTTTCTACTTCCCTCATCCAAAGAGCAGTTATATAAGAAGCACAAAGTTTGTTTTAATAATAGATGAATCAGTTTGACAATAAAGTCGTCATCAGCTTTCTCATCAATCCAAATTTATCTAGCTGGAGTTGTATAAAACCTCAATATATTTTCTTGCCTCATATTTTCTGATAATGGAACCTCAAGTTTACAGATAATGGAGCCTCAAATTCACTCATAATGGGGTTGCCAAATCATTGATAATGGTGCCTCAAAGTCACTGATAGTGGAGCCTTCATTTTCTTAATGGTAGCTTGTATTGTTAAAGTCCTTACTGTTTTTGTGGTAGTTACATTGAAATTTCAATATTTGTTTCCATATCTTCATTTCTTCAGACAGGCCCATTTGATCACTACCATCTCACCTCTGTCTGCATGAGTTTGAGTGAGTAAGCTTGCTTGCTAATAGCTTCCCATGTCCCATACTGACTGCCATCTGTAGTTTATTATAAGCTGAAAAATTGCATTAAACTGAAGAAAAAAAAACTACAGCCACCATAATCTCAGGTTAGCTGCACAGCCCGACTAGTCAATGTCATGTAGGTACTAACAGTCTCACAAATTGAAAAGGGATTCAGTTGCACATGCCATCTTTTAATGTGTAGGTATGGTTTATATTTGTAGTTTGATAGTCTTGATGTCATTTTTCTACTTGGCACATTATGATTTTAAGGTTGACTGGGCAACCATTTGACAATTTTCTCTCTCCAATTGAATTATGAATTTTTAGTTGCAAAAGTGACCATTTTACTTCTGACTTTAGTAATGTTAAAATGAAGTTTAAGTCTGTAGACTGTACCTAGAGTTAAGACAGTCAAAGGACTGTAAGGATTGTATGAACTTAAATGAAAAATTGCACTGCAAGAGTCACTATCTAGTTGTACTGTTAGTGCAAGCTGGAGTTTTGTACTTCGATAATGACATTTTGTGTTAGTGCAAGCTTGAGTTTTGTACTTTGATAATGACATTTTGTTCTGGTTTCACTAAAATTCATAAACATTTTCTTCAGATTGAGATTTTACATTCTCTTTCTTAGACATTTAACCCATTCTATCCTGAATACGATTACAGCATAATACCTCATTCTATCCTGAATATGCCTGTGGTCAGTCTTTTATTCTATCCGGAATACGACTATAGTCGTACTTACTATATACATCACAAATATTTGTGTACTTCTTCATCCAACACAGGAAATGGTTAAAGCACGCATGAACAGTGAAATTTTTTTTAAAAAAATTGGAATAAATAAAATAGTTGGCTTAAAAATAGATTGATAAAATGATGGACGACAGCTCGGATGTCAAAATAGAGTTTCATAGCGAGGCTAGCGTCATTGAAGTTGACGATTTGGATGATTCTGATGATAATGTTGACTTCAATAATGGGTTAGAATTGAATAAAGTTGATGAAAGAGATGTTGCATGGCTGCATGCACTTTTTGACAGTGATTCAGAGAATGAAACTGACTTCTAAAGGTTTAAAGAGGAATGGGTTGGGGTTGATTTTTCCACCTCGGTTGCAGCCACGATTTAAATTAAAGTAATATTTTTATTACTGACATAGTAATGATTTGGACAAAAATTGTACTGATTAATTACCTTTATATTACTGAAAGATTTTTGGGATTAATTTTGTGACAAGTTTTCATGAGAATGTATGCTGAAGTACACGTTCTAGAATGTGAAGTAAACAAATTGTTCTAGATGTTGTGTTGTCCATTGTTAGTAAAATTGTTATAACTTTTGAAGTAACAGTGCAAGAAACTTTAAATTTGGACCAAAATACTTGAAATAGAATTATCTTCATTTTATTCTCATGCTATTTGGAGCATTTAATTCATTTTCATTGACAAAAGAATAACTGAACATAATGGTAAGTTTTTTAATTTTATTTTTCTTTCTTTCAAGTCATATTTCAGAATACAATTGTGAGCATGTACTTTGATAAATGATAAAACATGTATAACAGTGTTGCGAATTTTATTACTTTTTCAGAGATAGTTTTATATACTTAAAAAAAGAAATAACAATGTTAGAACATTTTTAGTAAACATGGTGAAAGTCATCAAAATTTCTACTGCCACTGCTGTATGAGGTTTGGTTTTACCACAGTGTATTTAGAATTGCTTTTCAGGAACGGGGCACTGCTTTTGAAACTGGTAAACAGGATAAAATGAGTTAAGACAATTTTTTTAGAGATACTGAAAGGATGCAAAATAATATTTTTAGATCTGAAATTTAATATATATATATATATATATATATATATATATATATATATATATATATATATATATATATATATATAATTCATTCTGTTGCATGCTTTCTTGCTCCTTTGACCTTTAGATGAGGGTCACAGTCCTAGGGAATTTGCACAAAGTTTCTAATCAAAGTATTTTCATTTGTTTATATCCTTTGACCTTCAGATGAGGGTCACAGTCCTAGGGAATTTGCACAAAGTTTCTAATCAAAGTATTTTCATTTGTTTATATCCTTTGACCTTCAGATGAGGGTCACAGTCCTAGGGAATTTGCACAAAGTTTCTAATCAAAGTATTTTCATTTGTTTATATCCTTTGACCTTTAGATGAGGGTCACAGTCCTAGGGAATTTGCACAAAGTTTCTAATCAAAGTATTTTCATTTGTTTATATCCTTTGACCTTTAGATGAGGGTCACAGTCCTAGGGAATTTGCACAAAGTTTCTAATCAAAGTATTTTCATTTGTTTATATTCTTTGACCTTCAGATGAGGGTCACAGTCCTATGGAATTTGCACAAAGTTTTTAATCCAAAGTATTTTCATTTGTTTATATTTATCTCTTGATGAACTTTGTTTATACTTTGGATGAATCATTATAAAGCTAAAACAAATTATTCAGTGATATGCTTGCTCATCCTCTTGGGGTATCAAGGTCAAACATTTTAGAGTGAAACGTTGAATTTTGGACTCAGTATGCAGGTCTTGGCCTTATTGTTTGGTTGGATTTGTGTCAAACATGGTTGGATCACCATCAGGATCTTGGATGGGTGTTATTTTTAGTAACATTGGTACATAATAATGAGGTGATCCATCACTAAGTTACTAAGTTGTGTTTCTAATTGGAGTTTGATCTGGCTTGCTGTGTATTATTATATATGTATGATCAATGTCTTAAATAAGTTTGTGATTGTGTTGTCTTGGTATGTTAAATAAATTAGCTGGGATCTGATAGCAGATTTAGATACCTGCACAATGAAAGCTTTGTAGAGTTGTATGACAAATAGTTATAAAACAACTTTATATCAACATTTTCTTGTACTGGGTAAATTTGGTTTCTTCTAAGGGTTCATATGTTGACTTAAGATTTTATTCATGACTAGAGTTTTACATTGACACAATGTGTTTATTTTGATTGAAAATTTACACAGAAATCAATTTCCTTAGCAGACTGAAATAGTTGCCAAATCATGTGATCAGCTACAGTAACCATCAGATGAGCAATATGGGTACCATTTTATTCTCTGTCTTCAGCTGCAGTCTCATTTTTGTCTCTGGTTTTCATATTTTGTTAAAAAAATTACGTGATGTTGGGTTTATGTTCTGAACTTCAGTCAGTTCTATTTCGTATTACAAAAAGTGCAAGAAAGTTTTACATAACACTAACAAGGTTTTGGGCCTGATTTCTATTTCAAATAAAGCAATACCATAATTTGGTTATATATCTTTAATCAATAAACACAGTTTGGGAGACTTCATTACCTTTTCTATAGAAATCTTGAATAATTTGTGCTCTTTTTATTTCCAGGCGCAGATCAAGAAAGGGCTCCAGGAGAAGCAGAAGCCGATCAAGAAAGAGGTCAAGGTCAAGGAGACGATCAAGGTCAAGAAGTGGGTCCAGGCACAGGTAGAAGACAGTTCAGCAAAATTTTTTTCCGTCTTGATATTTATCAGTCACAACAACCAAAATTAAAATCAAAATGGACCACTAACCAGTTTATCTTGGGCATGTGCAATTCAAGTGCAGAGTTTGTATTTTATTAGTTCAAATTATTGTAATTTCACTAACTTTAATTTTTGTGAAGTTTGCAGATGAAAAATCACCAAATTTTTTTTGTCTGACCGTACCATTCAGTATCCAACCAAGTCGGTTTACTACAGAAGATATTGCATGTGTATAAATGCATGAGTAGGGTACTTCATTGATTTTTTTTATACAGTTATCAACATTATGCATTGAGAAGTACTTAAAACAAGTTTTACATGTGTAAGAAAACTGACAATTGGTTGCGCCATTTCATCTCATGATATCCATAATGTAATTCCATCAAAAATATGCATGCAAAAGTTATTTTTTCTATTTAATTCCATTTGAATCCAGATATTTAAATGCTTGCTAGTACACTGATACTAACATAGGAATATTGTTTTTTCAAAACATTCTTTTTTGCTGCACATGTCAAATGGGTCTGATATTTTAGTGACAATTAAATGCATATAACAGACATTAAGAGTTTTGATAAAAGAAACCTGTATTTAGGCTTGAAAAATACTTGAAAACTCATGATGTAGATTAACACTTAAACAGTTATATATAATTACTGGACCCAGTTTGGGAGTCATCATCGTTCATCATTGGAAGCTCAGTCTCAGGAGACCTTGTGATTAGTGCCCTTCAACTGTTGTCTGTCTCTGGGGTTTTGGCATTGTTTGTTGTGGCTGTGCAAGCCATTGCACGAGTGACAGTCCCTCTTGCAGTTGGTGCAGATGTACTGAGAAGTCTGAGTTGCTTGGTTGCTTGTGTTGCTAGAAATGAGTACGCTTTTTTCCCACACCCTCTATTAGTCAGTCCATGATGGTGTTTGCCTTTCCAAGCCTTCTCTCCAGTTACACATAAACCGAAAGAGTGTTGCTGATAGTTGACCCCAGGTAAATAAAGTTTTTGACTACTTCCAGGGTGTCGTCTTCGATTTTGATGGAAGGGGCAGTGGTGACATCTTGAGCACTGATATTTGTCTTTCATTGGATGATGGACATCATTGCAGACATCATTGACCTTTTGGTTTGGAGCAGTGTAGTATTCGTAACAGTAGGTGCACCCTGCTGCACACAAGGGCATGGTTGGAGTCACAGTCTGCACTGTGGTAGCTTCTAGTAGAGAAGATAATGTTCAGGGCACAGCATCTGGTGATGACCAAGTCAAGTTGATGCCAGAAATGAAACCTGGGGCATTTCCTTGACACTTGGTGTTGTGGCTTACACTTGAAGAAGGTGTTTGTAATGCACAGGTCATGATAAGTGCACAGCTGCAGCAGTCTCAGATCATTTTCATTGGTCTTTTTAATGCCATAATGTCCAAGGCAGGTAGGCCATGATTCCTCAGCACCAACTCTGGCATTAATGTTGCCAAGGATTAACTTGTCCTTAGGGCATCCTTTGATCTGTTCATCCAGCTGCCCATAGAACTGATAATTTATGTCTTCTGGAGATGGAAGGGTGGGGGCATAGGCGCTGAGAATGTTGACAGGGCCTGCAGCAGTGGCAATGCGGGTGGACAAGAGACGTTCAGTGCCTCATGAGGGAGGCTCAACTGAGGCTGAGAGGGTGTTTTTAATGGCAGAGCCAACTCTGTGCTAGTGGGGCTCCTCAGGTTCTTGATCCTTTCATCAGAAGGTGTAATTTGGATGCAGGAGCTACTAGAAGTAAGTCATAGTTGACACCCATCCGCCTTAGGGGCTCCTCTCCTGATTTTCTGTCTGGGTTTACTTCCATAGCCTTTATTTCTCCTGAAGATATCCACAAGGCATTGGAGCCATCATCCAATGGCACTTTATTGGTTTTGAATTGGAGTTTACATCTGGATGAACAGCCTGATAAAGCTAATGAGCGCCATCTGCCTGGGTTTGGAGTCAGAGTTTTCCTTCTTTTAGACTGGCTGCCTGCCATGGCTAACGAGCCTAGTCTGCCCACCCCGTTATATCGTCAGCCACTTGGTTGTGCCACACAACAGACTTTGTGAAAACAGGGCCCCACTTGAAGGTGCTGCTGTGGACACTATATTGTAGGAAGTGACATATTTAAGTACTTCCTGTCCAACAAAGTCAGGAAGTGGTCCCACAGCAATTACAACACCTGGAAAGAAGAGGCTATGAGAGACACTTCACTTTCCTTTAGCGAGAGGGACATCAGGCCCAAACCTCTCACTCACCTAAATAACTGGACTCAGTATGGGAGTAGTCCATTCAATTTCATGAGTAATCACCATAAAAACAAAACAATTGTCACTTTCAGAAAGAGACAGGAAAAAAATGAATAAAATAAACTCTCATTTAATTGGAATTGTATATATGACTCTGCACTACAGCAGAGGAAAAAGAGTAAGTGGTATGTTTGATTGTAATCCCTCCACCCCTACAACTTGAGTGGTTCTGTTCCAGCCAGTGGTTTACATCACTGCAAGATTTATACATGATACTTTACCATAACAGGGGTTTGTGTATATGAGTGATTTGGAGCTGCTGTTTGCATTTTTTACCCCAAAATCAAAAAAATTAAGATGGGTGTGGCAAATGCAGCAATGACAGTTCGAGCAATAAACTTGTTTCAGCATGTGTGTATGACAATTGATAAAGATAGCATTGATGGTAAGTTGTTTCCCTAAAATATATTTATAAATTGATTTATAAAATTTGTTTGAGAAACATAAGAACTTCACCTTTGGTTCTCAGTAGAGTAAATCAGATAACTGTGCAAAAACTTATTGGATGTTGTTTTACCCTAGGTTGAGGAACATTTGTTCACAGAATATTGAAGACAAATGCAAAAAAGACCTTAGAGCATTATTAATGATGGTGCAATAATAATTAAAATAATTGCTTGTTATGGAGTTTTTGTCTTTTTAAAAAATGTGCAAGAAAATTGCTTTTTCCTTATCTTGCCAATTTATTATGTCGCTTGTTTTCATTTTAGCACTTTAGTGTTTTATTACTTCTAAAAGATTTGTGCATTTATTACAAAAATTCCAAAGCTTTTTCACTTCCTTTGGAATGGGGGGGGGCCACTATACAGTGATAGGTACAGGGTGAAGTTCTTTGCATATGCAGTATACATGGTGGATTGTTGATAGGCTGCTTTAATGTACTGAGGCTGAAATGTCTTTAGATATTGTGCTTGTGAAAATTCAAAATGATTTAAGCATACAGCTGGCCAAAATGGCTGCTCTCGTGTACTTGACAATTTAGCCTGAACTAGACTAGATATTGCCAGTTTATGTTAGTGCAGTGAATGAAATTACAAAATATATACAAGTGCAAAAAGTTATCTGCACCATTTTTACAATTTATCTCTTGAAGTTCAGGAAGTGAAACTGGTCAAGCAGAGCTAACATTTTTATTTGATAGGTGCACATCTGAAGTAAATCCAAGCTGCATAATCTATAACCCAAATTATAGCCATGAATCTTACACCAAAAGTGAATTTTAAGTTCTTTTTACAATACCTAAGGGGCCCCGAGTGATCTAAGCGCTGACCGTTACAGATCACTGCCATCTCACCTCTGTCTTCGTGAGTTTGAGTCCACCGTTAATACTGGCCGCCATATATAGCCTATCTTGTGCTGAAAAATGGTGTTAAACCCTACAACAACAACAACAATACCTAAAAAATACAAGGGTTTTTTCTAAATGAGGAAAACCTGGGAAATTCTTTTTTTTTCCTTCAAAATCTAACCCTATGCAAAACAAAATTGTAGAGCACCACCAATTTGCATTTTGAGTACTAATCATCAATATGTTGAATCATGCCTTTTTAAATGTATCAAGTGACCAGGACTAGTTCATTGTGTCTTTGGCTTTGTGTGAGCATTCTCCTGGTAATTGTTCGCATTTCAAATGTGGGCCAAATAGAGCTTCAACTGATAGTGTAGTTTATATCAGCTGAACTTACTTTATATCTTACTACATAGACTCTGCTTATGGCAATAGTAATACACTGACAACTTTCAAGCAAATGCTTCAGATTACATTGTTTTATGCAGTTTAAATGTAATTAAATATTTCTTTAGGTGTTTCTTTTATTTTGTTTTTTTTTTGTTTCGGCAAATGTTGTAAAATACAGTGGTCTCTTTTGTATAAGGCCACCCCATCTACAGCAGGAAATGTTTTTAACGAGATAGTCTTTATTAGTCACACAGAATGTTAATTAAAAATTAAAGAAATGAGTAAGTAAGTTTTAGATATTTAATATTTACAATTAAAAATTACATGGCATCAGTATGATTAAGCTTATGTTAATGTTATTTGAAAAAATTACAAACACTCATCAGTTGCAGTACAGAATCATGTGAAAACATTGTAGAGTTATCAAGATCAGGCAGCAGACATGGTTTATTGGGATCTTTCTGACATCGTATTTCTCAGTAGTGATCAGAGGAGTCAACCTCTTTCCATTTAGTCAAATTGCTTTCTTTTTTCCATCTAAACTGACTTGTTCTGTAATTGACAATTTTACTACTGTCAGACTTAACAAAATGGTACATTTACAAAGTAAGTGAGCTTGTCACATGATCAACTGTCACATTGTCTTGAGCTGAATAATACTGCTCTTCAGAGCTGTTAACTTTTTCATCTTGATAATCATAGCCAGTAATTATCAAAGTGGCAAAACATCAAAGAAACAAGGATAATCCAATTTCTTTGTATTGGTTAAGGCAAGTACTTTATTGCAGTGTTGGAACGAATGTCAGGTTTTGAATTTGGAATCTTGATATTTCCATCTGTAAATCCCCTTATGTGTCCATTTATTATGGGTACACATTTTGCACTAATATGCAGGATGCATTTGAGGGGCACACTTGAATATAAACTTGTTGGTGCCAAGTGATCTGGCCATGCTAATCAGGTGCCACTGGTTGTGATGGGGGGGCATTCAAGAGGAGGGCCGGTGCAGACAAATATGCTGCTTATCTAGTTCCATCTTCTACACCACTTTTTATATTCAGCTAAAACTTGGATAAAATATTACTGTAATCTTGGACCCAGATATGCAGATTTCTGGTCAGAAAGGTATGCCATAATAATAGTATTCATAAGTAAGACCCACTTTTTTTTACAATATACCCATCACCAGATGTTAATATATTTCACACACACCCCCAATTTTTTTATTCAAAATGCTTGAAGTAGGCATTTTAATTTGGCTGTACAAATTCATGGATTTAGCAGGTAATGAAAAGATCAACCATTTACTATCTTAGAATATTGATTTGAATGATTTTATAAGTAATTAGCCTTGATCACATATCTCAGCCTCTGTCCCCACCTTCAAATGTATAATATTTCTTGCCTATTTTATACTTTTTTCTGTACCAATAAAAGGTCTAGGAAGGACAAGAAGAGAGATACTGAACGCAGTCGTGGCCACAGTCGTGACAAGGACAAGGAAAAGAGCAAAAGGAAACACAAGGAAAAGGAAAAGGAAAAAGATGACAAGAAGGATTCCAAAGTCACCCGAAATTATGATGAAGAGGAGCAGACTATATATGATGACTCAGCTCAAGCAAATTCTGCATCTGGCAGAAGCACTAGTGATCGGATGGAAAGCAGAAATGGAGGAGGCACTACTGCAGTACTAGACACTGCAGGGGATGATAGTAACTTACAACAGATTGACATGGATATGAGTGATTAAGAAATGATCCCATGGAGGAATTCTTACACAAGGACAAGGGGAAAGATTCTGTAAGACACAGTACTTTTGCCCTGTTGGAGATGGGTAAACATTTCCTTTGAAATATAACTTTGTAAATTGTCATTAATTAATGTGAATGTTGGTACTGTCTTGACAGACATCCATTTATTTCTTTTGCAGAAATAGCACAGACAAAAGCATACATTTGTATGGCAATTACAATGACTAGATTTCATTATTACAGGGTTTAAATGTCAGATAACATTTATTGGACCACAAGTAAGAAATATACACTTACATGTATATATTTATGAAATAGTCATTACAAGTATGATTCGTAAATTTGTTAATTAAATATAGCTTTAGTTTGACAGATTTGTTGCATACTTCATGTAGCAATTGTATTTTACTCTACTGACATGGCATAGTTCTTATTATATACTTACAGGCATTACAACTTAAAATTTTGGTTATTCTCATGCTTTAGTAGATATTAAGTACTTAAGCACTCCAATTCCATTTTGAGAATAGCATGGTTTATTATGATGTATACTGAATATACATAATTTGGACATTGCTTAATGTCTTTGTTGTTAGCATTTCGCAAGTTGAAAGATGACATGTTCAAACAAACACAAAAAATCACCTTGATTTTCAGAGTCATATTTGCACAATATATCTACATATCTTCATTTTGCTTTCTTTATCCTATGTTAAGTAAAATAAATGGTGTTGTCTTTTATGAATAAAACTTGTCAAATGAATATAATCGTTTAAATTGTTATTTTATTTTCTTTATCAATGCCAATGTAAGAATTGGGCCAGAGTATATCATGTTTTGGTGTCATCCATTGACAAGGCTTTGTTGATAACTTGTGATTTACACAAGAAAGACATGCATTCATTTTGAGGTCAAAAGGTTGAAGATTTTTGTCATGGGTACAGTTTTTAATATTTTTAAAAAAAATGCTATTTCCTCTAAACTATGTAAGTTCTGTACTACATGTCTTGATTATCATTTGTAGATGGCTTGCATTTTAGGTAAGGTTGATTCATATTGGTCTCCTGGTTAACTTGTCAGTTTTCCCTGAAATGGAGGTTTGGGTTGGGTGTAGGAAACACATTTTTGGAAATGCTTCTGATTGCATTCAAATACATCTGTTTACAAGAGATTTTTGTTTGCCAGAAGCTTATGTGTATACAAGACATTCTTTTTGATTGGCTAATTTGCCCGCACATGTGCAGAAAGGTTAAAACATTACTTTCTTGCATATTGTTGCTTATTGAATGATCAGTTTTTAGTGTCCTGACCTCTTTTTACTCCTAACCTCAAGCTTTTCCTACTTTTTGTAATGATTCATCTGTCCATGTGCAGTTCAGATCAGTCTATATTAGATTGTTGCACACAAAAAAATATAAAATCTGGACACAAATTCCTGTTCCAAAACCATTAATTTACAGCCTTTAAAACAGTTTGTGTGAGCTGTATAATTTAAGATGAGAAAAGATTCTACATTTTTGGTATCATTGTAGAAGTACATCTTTTTCCTTTTCTGTCATACTAACCTGCTTTGGTGCATCATAAATGATGTTGACATTACAGAAATAGGCTACTACATCATGATGTGTAAATTTGGCATGTGAGGAGAACAAGTTCAAAAGTGAAAGCACACAAAGGAGAAATATGGTTTCCTCAGAACATCTCAAATCCTATATCACAAACTTTGACCAAACTTTGTGATAGACTGCATTTGAGACAAGAAATGCAACTACCAGTTTGGGAGTCAGTAGATTAAAGGTCAAGACAGAAGAGGTTTTCACAAAATTATTTAATATGGCAAGCATATAATGTATGATATAATGTATGTTACAGTAATCTTATGTAATAATTTGAAACATTGATTAAGATGCTGAGTCTGCAAGTTTTGATGAAGATTGCAACCAATTTACTTCATATAATGTGGCTATTGTTATTGACTTTTCATGCTTCAGCATTCTGTGTGTGTTGTTATGTGACTAGGCTTGTACAAAGTAACAAAAAAAATAGTGATCCCACACCTTTGTAAATTTTAATAGAATAATTTATTTCCCTTGAGAAAATGGTCAAAATGTGAAAAAGGACTTTTGTGAATATAATCAAAAAAATTAATCCTGGAATCAAAAAATATAATTCCTATCACTAAAAAGTTCTATACTGCTCTAGTGGCCTAGAGGTTAGAGTGTCCTCCTCGGATCAGGAGGTCGTGGGTTCGATCACCGGGCAAATCATACCAAAGACATATAAAAATGGTACTAACTGCTACCTCATTTGATGCTCAGCTTTAAGAGGTTAGTGTTAGGTCTGGTTGTCTTGGTGTCAGGATAATGTGACTGGGTGGGCAATCATGCCACATGTCTGTGGCATAATGCCCAAGTGTAAGATATCACTATAAACTGCCTCACTGCAAACATTGTAGCAATATGACTGAAAAAGCTACGTTTAAATCCAAACCAAACAAACAAACTAAAACGTTCTAAATCAAGTTTGGATCCCTGTGAAGTTCCAATATGGAAGGCGATGACGTCTTCTATAATCTGCCTTGTGTTGAAATGTGTCAACAGCTCCTTGTTGAAATTTATGAATCAAGAATAATATTCCGGCTTTAGAATTCCATTGAATTTCCGCTGAATGTCTTTGTTAAAGAATCTTTGTGAACACGAGTATTTTCCAGGGTGAATGAATTATTTTAAATTCGAAAATCGACTCTAATGGCAATAGCAAGACAAATACCTGGAGCCAAATGGTATATGTTTACACTGGACTCAGAAACACTGAATTCTCAGTATTAAACCAAACTAAGAATGCAATTTTAGACAAATGTGATGGGTTATATGGTCACTTACTTCAAGTCAGTAAGCACATAGGCTAGAGTAGTCTTATCTCCTAATCAGTGAATCCCACGCTGGATATGAATTTATGAAAAGCTTGTTTACAACTGAGCTAACACATGGGCCAAACGTGACCCTGATAATGACCAATCATTTTTACTCCGTGTTTACCAATCTGAGAAGCAAGATCAGCTAAAACTAAAATATAGCAATCAAACTTCATTGTTGTCAGGTCAAAGTAGAAAACTGATTGTTCTGAAGAAAAAAAGTGAAATCCAGTGAATAAATTTATCAGTACAATAATGTAATGAAATAAAAAAAAAATAAGAGAATTTAAAACTAACACAAGTAATTGAATTACATATGTGTAAAATTGTATTAACTTCTGTCTACAGGAACTACTTATGTTCCGTTTCTAATGCATCCTGACAAAATGTATCATAATAGAGTGAATTGTGACAAGTTCGGATTACACTGGAAACTGGGTGCTAAATCTATTTACATATCGTTGCAGGTTTTCTTATTTCTCATGACTGGCAGTCATGGGTGATAAAGAAGTGGGGCATGTGACAATGTTATTTACCAGGCTCTAGCTTAACTGAGCACATGTCATTTCAGAAGCTGTTGCAGTAGATTCTATTTGACCATAGTAGGCACAATATACATCATTGTGACTGTCAGTTCTAGAGGGCTAGAATATAGTGTTGTGCAGACACCTAGTATGGCAACAACAATAGCCATTTTGAAAATCATATTGTGCTTCCTAACCAACAGTCATTTTGAAAATCATATTGTGCTTCCTAACCAACAGCCATTTTGAAAATCGCATTGCTGCTTCGTGAACATATATTCAAATTAACATTTTTCCAGAAGACTACTTATGGTATCTTGTTGTCCCAAATGAAAATGATTTTCCATCAAACATCCAGTATGGTTGCCTTAGTGACCATCTTTAAATTCTTGTCATTGTTACTCCACTTTAATTATTGGTCGTATGGGGTTTTCACTAGAAGACATGTTGTGATGTCTGGTTGGTCCTAAATAAAAAGTGATGATATATCACCATAGTAGTGAAGGGGGATACTATAGCGACAATGGGAGTTATCATTAAAATAGGGTGTTTTGTACTTTGGCGACAAGATTTTTGGCGACAAATGGCACAGCCGAAGGAAGATAGCGACAATGGGAGTTATCATTAAAATAGGGTGTTTTGTACTTTGGCGACAAATGGCACAGCCGAGCTATAGAGCCTTTATAGCGACAATGGGAATTTTGTATTAGCACACTCTGGGACTGTATAGTGTCAAGAGAAATGGTCCCAGGTGGCATGACGTCACGGTACTAAACACTTGGTAACAGTGTAGCAAGGAGCTGACCTAGTTGTCCTAAATACGCGCAGCTAGCACTACGACTCTAGGGAGGGACCTATAAAATAGAGACATAGAAACCGACATATATTTACTATAAAACCTAGAGTTATATATAAAGCATTACATAGACTTGAAATATGTTGATGGTGTTCATAAATTTGCATATAAAGTCAAAGTGTGCTAGCCCATGTAAATTTAAAAAGTACATATTAAATATATTTGTTGTTAACTTATTTCTTATTTTAAATTGAAAGATGTTATTCCTTATGTTCATTTACTTGACAATGCAAGATAGCGCGGTCCTTGAGTTTTATGAAATGGCCCTGGAAAAGGTTTGGAAAAGTCATGGAATTTATTTTTGTTAAGTCTGCAGGAACCCTGTTATATTTGCTTAGTTTAAAAGTAGAACTAAGATTACCAAAATCTCCCAAACCATAGTAGAGACTGAGAAAAACTCTGGAGGATTGTATTCAGATTGCCTTGACTTAAAATATTCCACTAAATTTCAGAAATAGCGGACTTGAATGGAAACTGGTAACTAGTCAGATGTATTGGTTGTTAGAAATAGTTAAAGACGAAGTGTAGCACTAAATTCTGAAATTGCACCTGGCTTTAGCGGAGACTGAAAATAATCCATAGATAATTTTTTAAAATGTTACCAAGACTTAAAGTAGTACTGAAATTATCTAAACTCATACCGACCTTCGTGGAAACTGAAAAATTGTAAATAAAAATTAAACTAAGCGATAATATTACATCTATGGTAATTAGCATTATGGGGACCCTACTTTTTTAAATAGAGCGTCAAATTTTATAGCGTTAATATTAGCATTAACTGACCCTACTTTGTACTATAGAGTCAAGATTTATAGCATTAAATGGAACACCCTGGGACACTAACGGGAAGTTTGTATGGGAACAATAGGAATGGAACAGATAAGGTAACGTCTCATTAATGGACACATGCAACCGAGAAAAATGTTTTTGTGAGTTAAACACAAATTATACAACAACTAAAAAAGCTTTTTCAGGCAAGAAAGAATAAGTCTTTTCGAGACATTAGACTGACCCTCTAAAAGGTTTTTATCGCGAATGCATGCTATCCTCACCACCGAAACGAGTAGCATAAAACACAACATATACTATCGCATCAACGAAATGAGCAGCACAAAACACACCCTATACCATCTCATCAACGAAAGGAGCAGCATAAAACCCAAAATATACCATCTCATCAACGAAAGAGAAGCACAAAAACACACCCAATACTATCTCATCAACGAAAGAAGAAGCACAAAACCCAGAATATACCATCTCATCAACGAAAGAGAAGAACAAAACACACCCTATACTATCTCATCAACGAAAGAGAAGCATAAAACCCAAAATATACCATCTCAACAACAAAAGA